>CM053764.1:89025284-89049455 GCA_028658305.1 Pachyuromys duprasi
GGCCCATGATAACTTGGTGTAGGGCTGAAGACCCTATTCAGGGAAACAGGGACTGTTTCAGTCATGATCTTGATGGCTGACTCTTTGACCCTCCCCCATATAAGCCGGGGAGTGACAGACTGGCTAGATCCCAGGGGAGGACTTTGCAGCCAGCCCTGAGGAGACAGGATAAGCTGGGGTTGGATGGAAGGGGAGGAGGGCCTCCCCTGTTGGTGGACTTGGAGGGGGTGGGGAAGAAGGAGATGAGGGAGGGAGTGGGAGGGTAGGAGGGAATGGGGGAGGGGGCTACGCCTGGGATTCAAAGTACCTAACCTGTGATTGAGATAAAAATAAATAAATTTAAAAAAAAAAGTAAAATAAAAAAAATTTTAAAAAAGTGGTGTTGTTAACAAAATCTCAAAAGTTGGACTTTTATCAGTAAAGACTCTGGAGCCAGATGTTGACGTGAAAGCCTGCTAGCTCAGAAAGGCAGAGAAAGCACCCAGCTAGCCTTCCTCCTCAGCTGAAGTCCCAAAAGTAAAAGGGAAACTCTCCCTCTCCAGACCATCTCAAAAAAAAAAACCTCCAACTAAATGTTCCTCCTTCTACTTCATGTGCACCTTCCTATCTGTCCTCCTGGCTTCCTCTTACTCTCTCTGTTTTTTTCCTATGTATACTGGTTGCTTGCTCCACCTCCGGACCTATGGACAACTTTATTTAATCCTGATTATAATGTTTAAGCAGAAAGCTCTTGGATTAAAGGTGTGTACTGAGGCAGAGCCACATCACAATTAGAAACGGGCTTTTCCGGTAGACAACATCATCTTGGGGTTCACAGCGTGATCAAATATCCTGTAACAAAGTATTTTGTTTATTAGGTATTTAGCTTCCTCATATAAATGGTCACTGTTGTCCACATTATGGGACATTCCTCACTGAGCCCAGGAAACAAGGCATCTCTCAGAGACAACAGAGTTCAGAGCACAAGTGCTCGGCTTCCTGACTGTTTGAAGACATGAGGTCTAGTGCTGGCTCCATGCTACCTGGGGACTTTGCTTCTGGCAGATCAAGGACTTCACCTGGCATTCACTGTTTCTGTTTGTCGGATGTCTCATTTCATTCATGTGTGCTATTAGGCCCCTAACCTCCTTTGTGTTGATTCTTGTGACTTCTTCCTCATTATATGGATCTCAAAAAAAAATTATCTTCTCACTACACACTTGGTCACAGGATATGGAGAGATCACACTGGTACTGACCAGAAAGCTTCCTCCTTACTGACCAGCTTTCATAATGCTAAAGGGTGCTATGTAGGCCTCTAGCCAAAAAAAAAAAAAAAAATGGCATCAACAGTCTTACCCAACTGTGAGCTGCCATCAGGATCTTCTCTTCTTTCTGGTCAACATGGGCTCCAGCATCATGCCTTCAGATATTCAACCCAGAAAGTCTAACCATGACATTCCCTCCCCACCCCCTGAAATATCCATGAAGTGAGAGTAGCATGGCCTTCCTAAAAGTATCTCAGAACACCAGAGAAACTATGCACCTAGAGTTCTCTTTTCCCCTGTACAGTGTGCAGTCCCTGGGGAAGTGCTTTCTCCATGCTTATCAGCAATCCTGTCAAAGGGTTTCTCTCACCATTTTCATCTATCTTCTGTTCCATTCTGTGTCCGACACTAGCAACTTGGGATTACTTCCAAGTTTCAGGGGTCTTACCAAAGACTCCCTACATGTAGATAGCTACCAGCTGAAGTTTTTGTGGGAATGAGTAAACTGTGGGATCTTGCTGCCATCATTCTGTATCACAATCATAAATTGGGCTCGAGGCAAATGTAAGATCCAATGGTCCCTGCATTTGGAAAACATGTAATATAATTAGGCCATCAGTTTTCTTCAGACAGAAAACCGTATGCAATATTCTTTAAGGAACAGATGATAGTGTTTCTCAGGAAAGACACTTGGAGTTTTCCTCTGTGCTTTGCCTACTCAGTGAGATAAGCTAGAGTGGGTAGTTTTAAAATGGAGAGGCTGGTGCCAAGTGTAGCAACCATTTCTTCTGTTACATTCTCTTAATTCCTTGGGACTTGGAGACACACTGATTTGTGACATGTTCAGATTTACAGACCAATTCTTTGTGAGTTAACTTTCTGCGGGCACAAGTATAGAGAAAGCAGTCAGGAAATATGCATAATTTAGAAGATGAATTTGCAGTCTGCTCTAAGGGTCAATATGCTGGCCTTCTGCCAAACCAAGGCAGGCGGAGAATTCCACGATGCAGGTCCGAGGAGCCATATGCTAGAAAAAAAAAAAAAAGCTTGAGGAGTGCTATGTGGGAAAATAATAGATAATTTTAAAAGTTAACTGCAATTAAACCAGAAAACAATTAAGTTTATGTTAACTAGTTTTAGGCACATGTTTTATTTGGTCAGTGTGGCATACAGTACTGAATTCGAACACTGAATCCACTTAGTCATCAAATATCCAAATATCACTTGTTATGAGAAACTGGTAGAAAGAAATTGATTATACTGATATAAGCATTTTAAATGTATGTATTTCAAAATATGACTCTGAGCTGAGGAGTAGCTGACAGTTGATGGTTGGGGGTAGGGACTGAGAAACTCAGTTTTCTTTAAGGGCATAGGCCCTACTGGTAGTTTAACCCTGGATTCAGTGAGTGGCCCCACACACATAAATATATGAGCAGCACAAGTTGGAATCGGTGGACTCTTTTTTAAAAATGAGGAAACAAAAGTTGGGAGGAGTGTGTACTGGAAGTGGATAGAAGTAATGGGGATGAATATGGTCAAAACCCATTTTATATGTGTGTGACGGTCTCAAAAAATTACCTAAAATTATATGAAGGGGCTAGAGAGATAAGTCAGTGGTTAAGAACATTTGCTATTCTTTCAGAGGATCCAGGTTTGGTTCCCACAGTGTGGCTCATGCTCATCTATAACTCTGATTCTGTATAATCTAACAGCCTCTCTGGACTCTGAGTTTACAAGGGACACATGTGTCACACAACACACCCATGGGACATCCACTTACACAATAAAAATAAATAAGTCTTCTAAAAAATTAATGTGACTCAAAGTAAGTGAAGAATAGCTCCTTTTAAATGCTGTGCATTCAAGATTAATATGACAGAACATCTACTTAGGTAAAAATCATTGAAACAATCTATCCAATACTCTGACCCTGTTATAAAAATAATTTGAAAATGTATGTTTTTATTTTTATGTCCATCCATCTACTTGAAAGCATAAAATACAATGCAGCCACTCCTGATGAGAGCTGATAGACTAGGACCAAAAGTAAGGAGAGGAAGACCTCCCTTATCAACGGGCTTGGGGAAGGGCATGCTTGGAGAAGGGAGAGGGTAAGTGGGGTTGGGAGGGGAGAGGGAAGGGGCTTATGGGGGGGGATACAAAGTGAATAAAGTGTAATTAATAAAAATTTAAAAATGCATAGCCACTGCCTAATGGGACGTGTAGTCTTGAGGAAAAGACAGATAATGAAAAATCATATAAATAACATGCATATTCTTTCATAATCTGTGAATAAAAGATAAACAAAGTATAATGGAGGATAAACAAACCTGAGAGCCAAACAAGAATCACTTGTTTGTTCACAGATGTAAAATATCATGGAAAGGCCATGAAGGATGCAGCCTTTTACTGAGCATGACAGATCAGAAGTTATTCAAGTAAAATGCAAGTAAAAGAGTTTGTGAGGCAAAGGAAGTGGTGTATACAAAATCCCGGAGTCAGACAAGAGCTTGTCTAGTTCTGTGGGCTTTTAAAAAGGCCACTGGAACATGTAGCAGATGTGATCATGTGGCCCCCCTAACAATTGGAGTAGGGGCTGACTCTGACTCTGTTTCCTGCCTTTGGATCCCTTTTCCCCTAGCTGGGCTGCCTTGCCTGGCTTCAGTGGGAGAAGATGCACTTAGTCCTGCTTGAGGTGCCAGGGTGGGCTGAGCCATTAGGGGCCTCCCCTTTTCTGAGAAGCAGGAGAGGGGTGAATTGGGAGAGGGGTTGTGAGGGCAGGACTGAGAGGTGAGAAAGGAGGGGGTTGGAATACAGCTGTAAAGTGAGTAAATAAATAAAATTTTAAAAAAGAAAGAAAGAAAAAGACCAGTGGAAACAATGGAAGCAACATGAAGCTAGTAAACAGGAAGAGAAAAAAAGATAAAAGGAGCCACACTAATGAGCTTTGATTTTGTACTAGTTAGAAGAAGGATTATTTGTTTTGTGGTGTCTTTCAGCTCACCTCCAGACTTGTGTCTGAAAACATTTGTGTCTTATTTTCTCTGGTCTACTGTGTTATTAGCTCTCATTGGTCCTTCTGCTTACCCATGCAGTTTTTTTCCTGGGGACACCAGGACAAAGAACCTCAAACTGAGCTTGTAATACAACAGAAATTCATTCTTTTGTGATCTAGAAGGCAGAAGTCTGAGATGCACATTCAGAAACTCAGGGAGAAGCTGTCTCATGTCTCTGTTTTAGCTGCTGTTGCTTGTCAGTCACCCTGACATCCAAGGCGATTAATTCTCCCCATTCATCTCTATCTCTTAATTCTAATGCAGGGTAGGATATTAGGAAACGTTTTCAATTAGCAATAATCACTCCTCCTTCACTGGCTACGATTCTTCCGGACAAGATTTCTCCGTGTATTACCGGCTATTTTGGAACTCTGTAGAACAGCCTTGAGCTCCCAAGGGCTGGGATTAAAGGCGTACCACCACTGCCCAACTCTAATGCCTCTTTGATTAAATCTCTGTTCTGGGATTAGGGCCCACTACACTCTAGGATAGTCTCGTTTTACCCTGACAACATCTGCAAAGACTCTATTTCCCAAAAGTTCACATTCATGGATACCCAGCATGAGGCATGCAAATCAGGTCATAACAGAAGCTACCGGGGGATGTTAGGGGTAGAATGATGCAATCATATTTGCTTTTTACCATCTTATTGGCTATTGGGTGGAAAACAGATTGGAAAGGCATAAAATCAATTGTGTATTTCATTTTTTATAACATTGTAAATGTTCTAAAAAGATCTCAGCATATAAAATACATATAAATATTGAATAACTTTACTAATCATTTAAATACGCAGCTGAGCTAAAGACAATATAATTGATTGTAAGGCAGGAGAAACGTGCACTGGGCTAAAAGAGAGAGGGAAAAAAAACACCTAAAACCAGATTGATAAACTGCCACGGTAGCTGTAGCGTGATTAGGTGCTAGCCAGTTTTCCATGTCGCTGTTTTGACTTTTTGATATATACGCCAGTACATGCAAGACTCTCCACTGATTTTTTTTAAAAATTTCCTTTAGAGTTTAAACAACTGAGAAGTTATTCTTTTTTTAAAAAAAATTCTATATGTTCCTTCAGAAAGGCTTATGGAATAAATTCAAGGTGTTTGGTAATAGCCCAGCCATGTAGGAACACACCTTCCTGCTCATTGGCCGGTGAAAGCGTGTACACCGTCTGCAGGAGAACTGAGGAGAAAGTTTTCAAGCTTCTACACAGATGACCTCCAAAGCAGAAAAAGTGTTCTTTCTGCTGCCCCTCCCCTGGTAATCCTTACTGTCCCCCAAAGCAGCGGGGCAGCTGTCTTCCCCAGAGCCGCACACATGGCTAGAACAAAACCCAGAGGGAGGAAGTAAAGCGGCCCGGTGCAGTGTGAGTCTAAATATGCGACAGAAAATTCTCCATGTCGTATTTTCGTTTCAACTGCAGAGCGTTTGCATAACGAATGAGGTTTTAATTTTTTGTTAACACTATTAAATTAATCATAATTGTAATCTTTTTAAAAATTATGTACAGTTTGAATCCATATTCGTTTTATTTTTGACTGCCTCTCTAGCTGCTGAGCTGCCCATCACACAGCTTGTGTATATGTGTCTGAACATATATAGAGTGAGCAAGACATTAGGTACGAATGCTGGAGTGATGGTTCAGTGGTTAAATGTGCCTAGTGCCCTTGCAGAGGATCTTAGTTTATTTACCAGCATGGGTAAAACCTGTAATTGCCCCAGACAATTCCCTAAAATCTTTAACCTCTAAAGCATCTCCACTCGTGTGCACTTACCCACACATACATATTAATAACAAAATCAAATATTTTCTAAAATATGTTTGGCCTTTTTCCTCATTGGACAACTGAAGACAATCACGGTGGGTCACTAGCAGGTTTACTGGATTGCCTAATCCTCTCAAACCACCATGGTCTGATAAGAAAAACCAGCAGAGCATGTGAGGCCTTCACAAAGTTGGACTAAGCAACCTTTCTTGAGCAGATTACTCAAGATCATCTACCCAGTGAAAGCAACCATGCAAGTCTTTGTACATTAAAGGGGTGGGCTGTAAGTGACCCTAAAAAATAATTGAAGGGTTGGAAAACTAGTTCAGTGGTTAAGAGCACTTATTGCTCTCATAAAAAATCTGAGTTTGGTTCCCAGCACCCACAGGGCAGCTCACAACTGTATTGGCACCCATGAGCACTATAATATACATAAAATCAATAACTCCTAAAATATATTTGAAATATTTGTTTTCATCTTCTAAGCCATTTTTTTGAAAACCAAGAAAGCCGTGCTTACTATAGAACATTTGAGAAACATTTGGAAGTATGGATAAAAAGTGGGAATTCTGATCCTACAGCTGTCCCCATTTTAGACTGTCTTAATCAGAATCAGTTTGAATATGAATCAAATCTTTGTGTTTTTTTTTCTTTTTTATGGTTTTTCTCTGTGTAGCCCTGGCTGTCCTGGAACTCAAATCTATTGACCAGGCTAACCTCAAACTCAGACATCTACCTTCCTCTGCCTCCCAAGTGCTGGGATTAAAGGTGTGTGCCACCAGCATCCAACCAAATCTTTATTTTCTTATATGGAGTGTTTCCTGTGTCATGAACTGTTACTCAGCATGCAGAAGGGACAGTAGTCCACTAGTCAGAGAAGAATGATGGTTATCTGAATCGGAGATAAAAATAAAAATAAATGAAGAAACATGAGAAATATTAAAGATAAAGTTGTCAGGTCAGAGTGATGGATTCGATGCATATTTTAGAATAGCTTCCAAGTTAACATGTTTTATTTCCACAAAAATAAAGGTCTCACATAATTTTATCATAAATCCTACACACAGAACACAAATGCAGTATCTTCAGCAGAGGTGCATAAGAAATTCTCGCAAAATCAGTTTTAAAACACTGGTCCCTCTGCTAGCAGTGTCCCCTAAAATATCCAAAGCGTAACTTTGCTTATCATACTTTCTACTAATTTTAACATAGTATGGACTGAGGATGTTCCATTCTGAATATCAGAAAAAATGGGATCTAAAATAATATAAGAGAGAAGATGTTGGCTCCTAGCCAGAGACTTCTGTGGAATATTTCTGTCTTCACTGTGTAACAGTGAAATATATTTCTAAAACATCCAAAAACCACAGCAAAGTCATCTCCAGCTCCCCATACTGCTCCAATAATGTTGCATGGAGAGCCTATGCTACATATTTGAAATGTGTTCTATTTTCAAAGCTAACTGGCTGATTTATGAAGAAACACACATGTGGGGTTTTTTTTTGCTTCCCATAAGCACATTTGGATATTATTAAACTGAAAAGATAAAATATTGCATGGTGCAGAAGAATTAATTTCCAAATGTTTCTTTAAGATAAACAGCATATCAACTATATCTTAAATGTCATCACTTCAGGTGACCAACTGAACAAATTTATAGACAACTGCTTTGCTAAAAAGGAATTATTTTTGGTCTATCTGTCATAAACTATTATGTCCAAAACCATGGTCATTGCCCCCATCTACCCTGGTGTGAGAAATCGGCCCTGTGAAAGTATGAGACCTCTGAAAATCTGTCCTTATCAGTGGAACTGATAACAAGAGACAGACTGTGCTCTACATCACACATAATTCTTTAAAGAATTTCCTCAACTTAACATTGGCTCAACAATGATTTATTAAAGGGGAGAAATAAACTCCTTGCAATCACAGCTAAGAAAGAAGGAACTGTCAGCATCTACCCCGACCCCTCCGGTCTGTAACTCAGAGCTGGTACACAAGCCACACGCGGGTGTTTTCACTAGTCTGCTTTCTTAGCTTTCCTTTGCACATTCCAACCATCTTCACATACTCAGAGGTTTTTATGATGAGATAAGAATTCCAAAACATCAATCTTCCTTACTCCTCTATCCTTTGCTGACCAAATCTGCAGTATTTAAATATTAAATCATGAAGGTGAGAAGTTTTTGAGTCTTAGAAAAGTTTCCACACCTGGCAAGGACCCAGCCCAACAAGCTATAGGGCCCTGAAGAGGCCCGACCTGTTGCCTGGCATTTCTCTACAGGGTCAATGCAGCAACCCCAGGACCTCTGAGTTCTCAATCATAATCCCTTGGAAGACAGTAGAATTTAGCAACCTGGGGCCAGAGTTCTGTCCCTTAGTTACTTGGTCTGGAAGAAAATGGAACAAAGTCCTCCCAGGACAAGAATAGAAACGCAGTGGTATGCTGGAGAGATTGTGGAGAAAGAGGAACCCTCCTCCACTGCTGGTGGGAATGCAAACTTGTACAACCACTCTGGAAATCAATTTGGCGCTTTCTTAGACAATTAGGAATAGTGATTCCTCAAGACCCAGCTATACCACTCTTAGGCATATATCCAAAAGATGCTCAAGTACACAACAAGGACATTTGCTCAACTATGTTCGTAGCTGCTTTATTTGTAATAGTCAGAACCTAGAAACAACCCAGATGTCCCTCAGTTGAGGAATGGATACAGAAATTATCATATTTTTTACACAATGGAATACTACTCATCAATTAAAAATGAGGAAATCATGAAATTTGCAGGCGAATGGTGGGACCTGGAAATGATCATCCTAGGTGAGGTATCCCAAAAGCAGAAAGAAACATTTGGTATAAACTAACTTATATAGACCTATAAGATAGGAAGGTCATGCTGAAATCTATACACCTAGGGAAGATAAACAAGAAGGAGGACCCAGGTTGGGATGATCAATGCTCACTTAGATGGACAAACGGGATGGACATTGAATGTAGGAGAAAACAAGCAACAGGACAGGAGCCTACCAAAGAGGGCCTCTGAAAGACTCTACATAGCAATGTATCAAAGCAGATATTAAGACTCACAACCAAGCCTTCAGCAGAGTTCAGGGAATCATATGAAAGAAGGGGGAGTTAGTAAGACCTGGAGAGGACAGGAGGTCCACATGGTCCAAATATATCTGGGCACAGGGGTCTTTTATGAGACCTGTTTCTCCAACCAAGGTCCATATATGGATATAACCTAGAACCCCTTATCAGATGTGGCCCATGGTAGCTCAGTATCCAAATGGCTACCCTAGTAAGTGGAACAAGGATTATTTCTGTCATGAACTCAATGGCTGGCTCTTCGACCCTTCCCCCCCCCACCTCCCGCACCCGGGAGGAACAGCCTAGCTAGATCCCAGAAGAGGACATTGCAGCCAGCCCTGAAGAGAGAATGATAAGCTAGGGTCGGATGGAAGGGGAGGAGGTCCTCCCTCATCAGTGGACTTAGAGGGGGGCAGGGAGGAGATGAGGGAGGGATGAAGAGAGTGGGAGGGAGTGAGGGAGGGGGCTATGACTGGGATACAAAATACATAACCTGCGATTAATATAAAAATAAATAAATTACATTAAAAAAAAGAAAAGCAGTGGTATCACATACTGGTCATGTTTCTCTCTACATAAAGGTCAATGGAGGTCATGTACCCATGAACCTGCTTAACTTCTTTTCATTAGTTAATGGAGGCTACTTTGTACCAAGCAGGATGTTACTGACAGAATAGATATAACAGGCAGAAAGAAAACCTCTTGTCCAATTTACAACCCACAATTTAGAAGGCTGCTTCCACCAAAAGAATCCGGAACCAAGAAGGCATTCCTTCTTCAGCAGCATCAAGAGCGGCAGGGATACACTCTACAATAGATGGATGATGGCGAGAAACAGTTAAAATTCCTGGTTCTAACCAGTAACAAGGCTGCAGCTGCTCATGGTCAGGTTCCTTCCCCAACCCTAATGTCTCCTCTTGGGAAGCCAAAGACTTCCTTTTAGAGACAAAGTCACACTGTAGCAAGCTAGTCTCAAACACCCTAGGTAGACTAAGAAGGCTTCAAGCATTCAGTCATCTTCCTGCCTTTGCCTTCCCAGTACTAAGACTACAGACAGGCTCACCACACCCTGCTCCTACTCTTAGTAAATGCATAGCTACAGTTCTCTTAGAAAAACAAAGAGGAACTGACAAGATGAATAATTTAAGCCCTTGGAACTAAATGTAAATAATCATGTTTCTTAGAACTAAATGTAAACATATTTACCTTATGCTCATAAAGGCTAAATATATTTACCTTGTGTTTAACTAGTCTGTTTCTTGAGAGAGGTTACGTTGTATTATTACCGTGAACAAAAAAGAAAAAAGGGGGGAAAACTGTGCCACAGATGTTGAGAAAGCATTTGTATTAGTAATAGAAAACCACAGTAATGTGAGGAATCATTTTCAAAAAGACTCTAAATCCCCTCTCACCTCCTAGCACATGGAAGACCTAGAGACCTTTAAAGTGTCTGGGAGAAAGGTGGATAATATCTCTGAGCACTATGGTTCTCCCAGGAACTCCAGATAAACGGTTGGTTCTGGGGACCCATCTTTCAGCAGTTTCTACTTACGTATAAGAAAACAATGCTTTCTTTCTCATGTGAGGAACAAGCCTTGTATTCTCCACTCAGGGTTGAATTAATCTTGCTATCTGGTGAGGGATAAAGACAACAGAGGAAAATCTGAAAGACAGACTGTTTCATCTCATAAACTTGATCTTAATAAAAGCTTTACACTCAAACTGACTGAATCCAAGAATGTGTTTGTAATTCAACAAAAACATAGCAAGGAGGAACCAGTTTTAAATTTTTCCCTAATTACAAGGCACTCTGGGAGAATAAGTATAAGGGAAAATTTGTCGTGGAATTAGAAAAAAATAAAACTAACATTGAAAGAAGTATGAACAGGAAGAATTATGATTTTCCACTTCAATTATTTTGGTTTTTCTTTCTCTCTTTTTAACAAATCCAGCTATCTGATGTGTTCTTTCTCTTTCTAGCAGTAAACCTCCCCTTTCTGTATTACAAACACAAAGCCCAGTACTTCTATTACTGCTCGTTTTTCTTTTATATCTACAAAGTTCATAGCAATAAATGTTCATTCTGTGATCTATAAAGCTCTATGAACAGTGTAGTGGGTTGAGTCCTCACCACTCCCTACATTCTTGGGCATTGGAATACTTAGTTTCCAGTTGATCGTGTTGTTTGGGTAGGGTTAGAGGTGTGGTCTTGCTGGAGGAAGTATGTCACTGAAAGTTCGCTTTGACAGTTTGAGGATACACATCAATTCTTGTTTACTCTCTCTGCTTCCTGCCTACAGTTCATTAGGTAAACTCTCAGCTTCCAGCTCAGGCTGCCATGCCATCCCTCCAACATCATAGACTCTAACTGTCTGAAATAAATTCTTTCTGGAGGCTGCCTTGGTCATGGTATTTTTATCCCTGCAATAGAGAAGTAACTACTACCAATGGTTAAATTTCAGCATCCAACAATCCATTAAGCATACCAACTGAACAGTTCTTCAATCAGTAAACTAAAAAGTAAAAATCACTTTGAAACCTTAAAAAAAATCAACATTCAGGTAAAAAGCCATAGAAGAAATATAGATATTCATTCAGTAATGCTATCACAATAATCTGTGAGCCCAGAATGAAGCTTTTTAATAATTCCTAGGGTGCCATGTGCCTAAGATTTAAATTCCTAGAGTCTACAGGTTCACTGGGACTCATAAAACATAAATTCTGGATAATACCCTGACATGGTAATGTCCCCACCATGATATAAAAACATGAATAAGCTATGAGGAAGAACAGCACTTTCTTATATGTACCCTTGAACAAGAAAAGGGAGCCCATATGTTATCATAGTAGAGACAAAGGATTTACCATAAGCCTGTGAACCAAAAAACCTCCCCAGAGAGTCCAGGGCAAGAGTCCTCCCAAGTTCCCTATCAACTCCTCCTACAGAGTTTATTCAGTGTCTTCAGGAGCTTCAGAAGTTGGGAACCACTGCAGCCCAGTCTCAAACTCACCTACTAACGCCACACTGTAGATTGACAAACAAGATGCATTAAAAGTAGCCTATTATGATTCAATGTGGCAGCAGCCACCAGTATCCAAGGGACAGGAGAGCCACTCCAAGGAGTCTGAAAGACCCACAGAGGATGAGTCTGCAGTGTGCATGGTATCTCTTGAACAACTAAAAAAATGGCAGGTCTTAGGAGAAGATGCTTTTTTTTTTTCAAATTGTATTTTTTTTTCTGATCAAGGTGCCATCTTTATTACAGAGTAAACCACTTATATAGGTTTTCAAGTAAACATATCCAAGCAAAACAGGAAAATTAACCAAGCAAAACAGGAGGTTTAACTGAGCAAAACAGGAGGTTTAAGTGAGCAAAACAGGAGGTTTAACTGAGCAAAACAGGAGGTGTCTGCTGAAAACAACAAGAATAGCGAGCCAGCATGACTTGCACGCAGGTGACCATCTCAGGTCTAATGGAATGGCTACCTCAGTTCCCCCTTTTTCATTTATGACCAAAGACTCACAAAAAGTGGTCTCACAAAGTTGAAAAAAAATAAAAGGAAAAGATGGTGGAGCAGAGCTGCAAGTGGTGGGGAGAAGCAGAGGGAGCACTAGAAGGCTCAGGCCAGCAGCCTGGCTGGCTGCCACTGCTCCAGCTCTTGATGCTTGCCCTGCTGGGAAGTGCCACCCCAGCACATCAAGTCACAGCAGGACTAAACACATCCTCTCCCACTGAGGCAAGGCAAGGCAACCCAGCTAGGGGAAAGGGATCCAAGACAAGCAACAGAGTCAGAGACATCCCTTACTCCAATTGTTAGGGGACCCACATGATCACTAAGCTGCACATCTGCTACATTATGTCTAGGGGGCCTAGGTCCAGCCCATGCATGCTCGTTTGTTGGTGGTTCAGTCTGTGTGAGGCCCCACAGGCCCCGGTTAGTTCACTCTGTAGGTCTTCTTGTCATGACTGCACTGGCTCCCTCAATCCTTCCCCCCACTCTTCCACAAGACTCCCTGAGCTTGGCCTATTGTTTGGCTGTGGATTTCTACATCAGTTTCCATCAGCTGCTGGATGAAGCCTCTGAGAATGAAGTTATACTAGGCTTCTGTCTGCAAGCGTAGCAAAGGATCATTAACAGTGTCAGGGGGCTGGCTCTCTCTCCAGGGGTGAGTCTAAAGTTGGGCCAGTCATTGGTTGGCCTTTCCTTCAATCTCTGCTCCATCTTCATCCCAACCCTTCTTGTAGACAGGACAAATTTTGAGTTGAAGGTTTTATGAGTGGGTTGGTGTCCCCCTCCCTCCACTGGAAATCCCATCTGGCAATAGGAGGTGGCAACTTCAGGCTCCATGTCCCCAAGATGTTGAGAGTCTCAGCAAGGATCACTCCCATAAACTCCTGAGATTCTTCCTCATCTCAGAGATACCTCTCCTCCAATTTCCTTTCTCTCTCCAAGTCCTCCCTCTCCTCTCTTCTCATCTGATCCCAACCTCAGTGCCTCTCCCCGCCCTCTCTCTCATCCAGACCCCTCCCACCATCTGCTTCAGATGTCTTTTTTTTATTTCCCCTTGCGGGTGATATACAAGCATCCTTCCTTTGGGCCCTCCTAGTTACTTAGCTTCATACTTTAAAAATCTGTATTTCACCAAACTGGAAACCTAAAAGAAATGGAAACATTTCTTAAAATATATGACATACAAGGTTAAATCGAGATCAGACAATTTAAACAGACCTATAATGCCCAGTGAAATAGAAGCAGTAATTTAAAAAAAAAGCCCAAGGCTAGGTGAATTCATAACATAATTCTACCAGAACTTTGCTACCAGACCTTCAAAGAAGGATTAATGTCAATACTCCTCAAATTATTCCACAAAAATAACAACCACAGGAACATCACCAAATTCTTTTTAGGATGTCACAATTACTCTGATATCTAAATCACACAAAGACCCAACAAAGAGAAAATTACAGACCAATTTCCCTTATGGATATGGGTGCAAAAATTCTCAATAAAATACTTCTAAACTAAATAGAAAAACCATGATCAAGTAGGCTTCATTTCAGAGATACAGGCATGGTTCAACATACATAAATCAATAAATTAAATCCTCCATATAAACAAACTGAATGACAAAAAAACCACAGGATCATCTCATTAGATTCAGAAAAGGCCTTTGACAAAACCCAACATCCCTTCATGATAAAAGTCCTAGAGAGAGAAGGAGAAACAAAAGACCTAACTCAACCTAATAGAGGCAGTTTACAGCAAGGCCAAAGCCAATATCAACTAAAATGTAGAGATATTTCCACTAAAATCAGGAACAATGCAAGGTTGTCCACTCTCTCCATACTTACTCAATATAGTTCTTGAAGTCTTAGCTAGAGCAATAAGACAACTGCAAGAGTTCAAGGGGATCCAAATAGGAAAAGAAGCACTCAAAGTATTATTATTCGCAAATGATATGATAGCAAACATAAAATTGTCTAAAATCTCCATTAGGAAGCTTCTACAGCTGTCAAACTCCTTCAGCAAAGTATCAGGATACAAAATTACCAAAATTAACACACAAAGATCAGTAGCAAAGGACAAGTATAATGAGACTAACAGTCTGCTGCAGGGCTGGGAATGAGCCTGGAGATATAGTAGTGGAGGACAGGAAAGAGACTGAAAATCATGTCCATGTCCAGTGTGGTCACAGGGGGTCCCTTGGCTGACACAAAGGGCTGGAAAGAGGGAGGAAAATTGGGTCTCCTGCAGGGTTTGGAGGAGCCGCCAGGGAATGAAGGTAGAAGGGCATGAGAGGGACCTACAAGCATTCTGCTACAGGGCTGGGAATCACTCCATAATGATTTCTTAAACTTCCGTTTCCAAGCCCCAAGCCCTATACCTGCCCTCGCCCATCCTTCCTTGTCTTAGTAAATGGCTGCAGTGAAAGGCAGAAAACTCACAGCGTCTCCCGTTTCTTACACTCACTCCCGTTTCTTACACTCCGCGTCAACACATGCTGCTGCAGTATTTTTGAACACCTTCTCTTCTCACCATATCAATCCCATTCTCCCCACTCAGGCTGATCCTTCCCTGGATAACTGAAATAATTTCTTAACCCACCTCCCATTTAACCAACCCCACCCCCTGAAGCTTTCCCTTCACTGAGTAGCCATAGTATGGTTTATAAACAAGCACGAGACAGACAATGTTTTTCATTTGCTTAAAATTCTTCGGTGTTTTTCCAGATCAAAGGCCAGTACCTTAGCACGGCTAACAATGTCTTAATGATCTTGTCCCTCAACACTACCCTGGTCTGAAGTCCAGCCCTCACAGACGTCAGGCTGATGCGCTTCTGCCCCAGGGCTTTTGCATCTACAGTGCCCTTGGTGTGGAGTGCCTTTCCTCTAGCCATCAGCATGACTCGGTGTCATCTCTTTTTCCAGGCCTTGGCTTAATGGTTCCCTTAAAGTAAGAGGAGTCCTTCTGGACCATGTGCGGGAGTCAGCGCTCCTCTTCCACTATGTGGCTTCTGAGGATGAAACTTGGGTCCTCTGGTTTGGTGGCAGGTGTCTTTTTAGCTGTCTCACCAGCTCCTTGTACATTGTTTTTAATTTGTGGACACACTCCCTATTGCTAAGAATTCAGATTACTTACGAGTCTGACTGGGTCATGTATGTGCACCAAATACAACAAGAATTTTAACACAAACTAAAACTGGCTTGATTAGGACTCGTTTTAGTTATCTCTGGAGGCATATGAAAGAGCAAAGATTAGGGGCATTTCTTGTAGCTTTGTGCAGGAAAGTTGAGTTAAAATAATATCCAAAGGAGAGAAAGAACCCATGACTTTTAATTCTCTAATATGAAAGTTCTTTGTACCTAAATATAAACCCTTTTCTGTGTTGTTGAAGTTGAATATGTAATTAACCTCACCTTGGTATTAGAAGCTGGGCAAATCCTACAGACAAACATTAGGGAGTAAATGTCAACTGTTCTGGTTTATTATTCATACAGGATCTCATGTATTGGCCTTGAGTTCATGTGGGTTAGCCTTGAGTTCAGTACCTAGCCAAGGATAATCTGAAATTCTTGATCATGTCTTTGCCTTCTGAGTGCTGTGATTATGGGTATGTGCCAGCATACCCTGTTTATGAAGTTCTGAGGGTCACAGCCAGGGCTTTTTACGTGCTAGGCTAGTACTCTGCCAACTGTATCCTCAACCCCAAATATTCCATTCTAAGAGTATAGATGGGAATTTTAAGTATTTCTCATAGGTTTCCAATCAGGGTTGAGTAAATACATGTTTAGAATGAGGACAAAGAATATGGAAAATGTATCCCCATTTAGGAAAAAGGAAGCATTCATAATTTTTATTCTGTAACCACTTTCCCCTTGAATTTCAAGGAATATAAGATTTCAGAGTTATATCATTATGTACTCTGATGTCCAAATATAAACAAATACACCACAAACTTTCCCCATACCATTTACTTCATTTTTTTTACATTTTTATTTTATATTAACCACAGGTTATGTACTTTGTATCCCAACCATAGCCCCCTCCCACATTTCCTCCCTATTCCTCCCATCCCTCCGTCATCTCCTCCCTGCACCTTTCCAAGTCCACTGATAGGGGAGGACCTCCTCCCCTTCCATCTAACTCCAGCTTATCAGGTCTCTTCAGGAATGGCTGCAATGTCCTCTTCTGTGGCCTAGCAAGGCTGCTCCTCCCTCAGGGGACTGGGGAGTTCCAAGAGCCAGCCATTGAGTTCATGTCCAAAATAGTCCCTGTTTCCCTTACTAGAGTACCCACTTGGATATTGAGCTACCATTTGCTACATTCAAGCAGGGGTTCTAGGTTATATCCATACATGGTCCTTGGTTGGAGAAACAGTCTCATAAAAGACCCCTGTGACCATTTACTTCTTTATCGCTTACAGCCTCCTGTGTGTATGTGTGTGTGTTCGCGTGTGCATGTGTGTGTGTGTTGTTTGTTTGTTTGTTTAGCATTGCCCATCTATAAATATATGTAGCTAGATGGTTTCTCCAAAGTGATTATTTAGGCAAACCATGCAGGTCTGATTTTTCTCATCTTTTCATAATTACTTCAAGTCATTTCATTCTTACTGTTTTTCTGCCTCCTCAATGTACTTCAATTTCTGTGTCTCCTCTACCCCCCATCACCAGTGAGTTCTGAGAATGAGGTGTTGCACTGTGGCACAGATTCACTCATTTCTTCCTGTGGCTTCATTTTCTCTTCTCCATGGGACTAGATGCCTTCTTCTACCGCTCACAGTCCAGGCACTTTTCTTTTGGCTGTCAGCGCACATAGTATATCTTGTTTTAGCTTCTTATAACAGTGCCATGCCTCTTCTGCCATTATACTTTTACAAGAACCTTTCTTCAATTACATAAAGGTGTTTTATAACATTCCCTGCAGACATATTAGCTTACTAGGCTGGATCTCATGTTATTGCCTTCCTCCATTTCTAATCTGACTGTATTACTTGGTTTCGTTTCTCAGCTCTGACTGTTAACAGCGCGGTACAGATGGGCATTGTGATTTGCCTGCAGAGGTTATTAAGATGCTATTTGCTTCTCCTCCTCGCAGTCATTAATAAAGATGAGAGAGGTAAGTTTAAAAGTGTTCCTGGATTGTAGAAAATCTTCCCCTTCCCCAAACGAATTAGGTATGCTGTTACTTAACCTTTCCTTCTGTTTTCTTTCATTCAATCTTCCAGTCAAATCCTTTTCACCACACTCGTGGGCAAAAGAAACGCTGCACCATGTTGTGAGTTGAATTCAATGAACTTTTTCATCTGCGTTAAAGACTTTAGAATTTAGGATATTTTCTTTTTATGAATTAGCATTAGCTGCATCAAAAGAGCTTAATGAGATTCACCTGGCCTGCCTTGTGCGGCCATCACTTTCTCATAATTTACTGGAAAAATTAAAGCGGCTTGATTTGTTCTGATTTTAAGGAGTGAACCAGCAGCTGGAAAAGGATATTGACTAGGCACCAGGCGTGTTAAGACATGGTCGAGTTCCTTTGTAACAGATTGGTAGGGAATGATTTTGTGTCCAGGTTTTGCTGGCTTCAGAAGATTGAATAAGACCACACCTTAAACAATGAACAGCCAGACAAGGGCTGGCCTCATCCAGCTAACAACCAAACACATAGAACAGTAGCCCCGAATTGTCACAGCTAACATTGCCTCTGTGGTGGAAGTGACCTGCCCAAGCCTTCCCAGATGCAACGATGCAGGAATGCCTTTGATGCAGAGACAGGTCAGTGTCTTCTCTACTCCAGGTTTGTAGCACCTGAGCTGCTTAAGAGTCTAAGACAGTGGTTCTCAAAGGGGCCGCATATCAGATATCCTGCAGATATTTACATTACTATTCATAATAGCAAAATTACAGCTACAAAGTAACAATGAAAATAATTTTATAGTTGAGGGTCTGAATTCCTCACATGAGGAACTGTATTAAAGGGTTGCATCATTAGGAAGGGTGAGAACCACTACTCTAAGATAGAGGCTTGCTCCTTCCCCAAGTTCTCCATTTTGCAAATTTCCACTGTAGAGACAGGAGAGGTAGCTCAGGGTTTATATAGGCTCTAGTCGCTCTTCCTGAGGTCCTGGGCTTTGATTCCCAATACCCCATGGTGGCTTACAACTATCAGTAACTCTAGTTCTTGGGACTCCAACATTTTCTCACCTCCTCAGGATGCCAGGGCACATGGTGTACAGGCAAGACACACACTTACATGAGAAACAAAAACAACAAAACAAAATAGAATCTTCCTTGCTTCATTGAGATATACCTCCCTTGAAGGCTATTGACACCATTTCCTTTCACTCTTTTGATCACCTACAGATATTGGACAGTGCTTACCTACATGCATAGTGCATGAACTGTGAATCTTCACTTGAAATTCTTCTATGTTCAGAAAGAGAACAGACAGCCACATAACAGTAGGGGCAGTACACGTGTTTAGCCTCAGCCTGTGGAGGCAGAGGAAGGCCTGGCTCTGTGAGTTTAAGTCCAGGTTGCTATCCAGAATGAGTTCCAGGCCAGCCAGATCTACACACAAAAAAACCCTGTCTCAAAAAAAAAAAAAAAAACCAGACAATTTGACTTCTTTTATTTGTCAGCATCCCCTGTAAGAAGTACAGAAAAAGAAAGAAAAATATAACTCAGAAGTGGAGTTTGGAAGCCATGGAAGCAAGGTACAAAACAAAGACTCACATACTCTCCAACCGTCTACTGTCCTGGGGACCCCAGCATTGGCGAGCCCTTGGACAAAGGCACTTTCTCCAATGTGAGAATGTTGTCATTCTCTGCGTAGGCAGCGCTCCACAGGAAGCAGGAACTACCAACAGCGGCGAGGCCCTGGTAAAAAACATTTGCCATGGGGCTGGAGAGATAGCTCAGAGGTTAAGATCACTGCTTGCTCTTCCAAAGGTCCTGAGTTCAATTCCCAGCAACCACATGGTGGCTCACAACCATCTATAATGAGATCTGGTGCCCTCTTCTGCTGTGCAGGCTACATACAGACAAAATATTGTATACATAATAAAAAATAAAAATCTTAAAAAAAAAACATTTGCCATGGTCACTTGCATCCCTTTGGCATGTCAGTTTGTGAAACACGGATCCAAAAAAATATATGATAGCATATATATTCTCTAGAATCTCTGCATCTATGAAGGAGCAGGGAATCCAGTGAACAGGTGCGCCCCCGCACACAAATGCACATGCACACTCAGGTGAGTTAATCTGCTTCCTTCAGTAACAGTTGTGATTCCTCTACTTTCAGTTCCTACCGCCCATGTTGCTCTTGCTTACAACTGCCTGCAACTCCCCCTCCTTGGGATTGTCCATCTCTGGTCTCTCTTGTCATTTACAATCATGTGTGCATACCTACCTTGCCACGTACTCACATAACTAAAAATAAAAAAATAATTAAAAATACTGTTTGCTGTTAGAATCATTTGTGGTCATATGACTGTGTGCTTTTGAGATCATGTACATATGTGTGAGATGTTGGGAGGCCACAGATGAATTTTTAATCTTTCCTGAGGGGGGAGAAAAAAAAAACTTTGAACTCTTACAGTATGTTCATTTGGGGTGGGAAGCATTTGCTGTTTGAGGAAAGATAGTAAAAATCTGTCTACTTAAGGTTGCTGAATATTGGTGGATGAGACAGAATCATTACCTATGAGGCCATGAACCTGAAGTTGTTGAAAAGCAATGGGATTGCCCTTTTTCTGTGGCTGCTTGCTGATTCTTAAAAGGGGCAGAAACATTAGCATTTGTGATACTGAGTTTTGCTGTTTATCGTAAAGCCAGTAGCTGGTTTGAGTCCCTATCTACCCACTGTTCCTAACGTTTTTGTTGGCCATTTCATCTACTCCAAATGATGAAGGCAATGTGAGGTTCAAGAAGTGTGCCTCCAAAATATGTCACCTCAGGACTGGAGGGGAACTGGAGCAAACAGGAGAGAGCAGGCCACTTTTTAACCGGCTTCCCGCCTTTCTGCAATGAGAGGTACTATTTCCATACCTGAAGTCAGGAACTATCCTTGTTGTTGAAGTCACACAAGATTATGACCAAAACGGTTTCGTTAAATAAGCCCCCCATCCCGATTTATCATTGGGCCACATACCCTGTATTAGTTACTTTTCCTTTTGCTCCAACATGATATCTGAAAGAAGTATCTTGAGGAAGGAAGGGTTTATTTTTTGTTCACAGTCTGAGGTATAAATTATAGGGGCAGGAGCTTGAGACTGCTGGTCACAGTGTTCGGAGTCAGGAAGGGGAGGGAGATGGAGGCTGGTGCTCTGCTCATTTTCTCCTTTTGATTCAGCCTGGGACCCCATGGAACGGTGGTGTTCATACTGAGAGTGACTCTTCCCTATTCCAGAAATAATCCCTTAGATACACCCAGTGGCACGTTTCCATGCTAATTCTAATTCAGTTGACAATTAAGATTTACCGCAACACACTATTTGTCCAGTATATGTCTCTATGTCTGTCCACTCTTCATCAGACCTGAAAATAAAAATAGATGAGTTTCCCTTTCTCTGGTCTTCATTTCATTACGAAGCCTCCTTTGTCATAGAAGATGGGCAAAACTGTATGTTTGTCTCTTGTTAAGCTTGTTAAAATCATTTGAACCTAGAAGTAAGTGAGGAAAAGAAATCTTTCCTCCCCTATGAAGGGATTGGAAGGGTTGTGGCTATTCTCAGCCCCATTAAATGATGTCTTATTGACATCTATGCTTAATCACTGATGGACATACTGTTTTTACCCATTTCATTGAAAGAGTTGGAATCAATGAATCACTCTCAACATAATATTTTTCTTGATTATTTGGGAATTTCATACTCTGTACCCCATTACACTCAATTCCTGTTCCTGCCTGTCCACCCTCCCTCCCTTATGCCCATCCTGCAAAAAAAAAAAAACACCAAGTTGAATTTGTGTTGCCCATGTACTTACTGGAGCATGGTCCAACTCTGAGTGACCACCCCTTCAAGAAAACTGAGTCCTCCCCTGACTCCCAGAAGCCATCGACTGTGAAGGGCCACACTACCAGTTTTGAGGCACATTCTCTCTACCATTTCTTTAGGTGGTTGTCACAGAAGTGTTCAACTTTGAGTGTACTGTCATCGATACCATTGCAAAGAAGCATCCTTGCCCATAAAAGCCATCAGCAGCACAGACCAGGGACCTCCATGTGGTTTCCAGCTGCAGCATGGACCATGGATATCCACACATCCTCTGGGGGCAGCATGGACCATGTTCGCCAGCATGGCCCCTGGCTTCAGCATGGCCCACAGACTTGGTCATGGCCTCCAGTGTCAGCACAGACTATGGAGGTCCTTTGAGGAGACTTCATTCAGAAAATGAATGGTTCTTCATCTTGGATATCTTGCTTTTGCTTAGAGCTGGGGTGATGGTGTGGATAGGCAGCCAGTTTTTCGGGGCAGAGGCTGTGTGCACTCCAGGCTGCTGCTCGCCACATTGCCCGCCCTACTTAGGAAAGACATGAGTCAACCTCAGCCACACTTCCACCCCTGTTGCCACTGTGACTCTAGCCCAGCCTATCTCTGCTGCTTACACACATCTACATGCACACACACACACATACAAACCAGTGTGCTCTGCCATCTCTCCCACCTCTCCATTGCACACTCATCATTTGCCCATCAAAGTGACATTGCAAACTACTGTGTGTCACACGTTTTTCCCCCCAAATAACTTTACATGCAAGTATTCATTGCAATGAGTCATTGGTCTGGTCCAAGGTTTCTGGTTTCTGAAGCACCATAAATACTGGACTATCACTACCCTGTTGTTGCCCAGAGCCAGGGTGATCTTGAAGCTGGGCAGAACCTCCCAGGGCAGGATCCCCAAGACTCTTGGCCTGGGCTACCCACCTCCCACCCCTCCCCCCACAGGTTCACCAGGCACCACTATCATGCTTGCTGCCTGTGGGCAGCCAGGTCAGTACACATGGGGGGAGGGGGAGTGAGGGTGGGACAGGGAGGAGAGGAGGGAGGAGGCTGAAATCAGGCTGTAAAGTGATTAAATAAATTAATGAAAAAAAAGAAAATATAATGTAAAAAAATGTATGTTCTTATAATACTCTGGATTTGCTTGGTGTCTCTTCTAATGCCCCCTCTTTCATCTCTAACTTTATTAATTTGTATCTTCTCTGTGTGTCTTTTAGTTAATTTGGATAAAGGTTTTTCAATCTTACTTTCTCAAAGAACCATCTCTTTCTAACATACATTCTATGTATTGTTTTGTTGATGTTGTTGTTTTTATTTCATTGATTTCAATCCTGAGTTTATTACTTCTTGTGTCCTACTCCTTTGGGAGGTTATTTCTTCTTTGTGGCCTAGAGTTTTTATATGTGCCATTAAGTTGCTGATACGAGATCTCTCCAATTTTTCTTTTCTGTGTGTAGGCACTTAATGAACTTGCCTTTGAGAACCATTTTCATTATCCTGTAAGTTTGGGTGTGTTGTGTTTTTATTTTCATTCAATTATAAAAAGGTTTTAATTTCCTTTTTAGTTTCTGTCCTTATCTACTTTTCATTCAGCAATGACTCATTCATTTCCATGTGTATGTATACTTTCTGTTGATGACATCCAACTTTAATCGACGGTGGTCAGATAGGAGGCAAGGAGTTATTTCAATTTTCTTCTATCTGTTGAGACTTTTTTAAGTAATTTATTTATTTTTATATTAATCACAGGTTATATACTTTGTATCCCAGCCATAGCCCCCTCCCTCATTCCCTACCACTCTCCCCATCCCTCCCTCATCTTCTCCCTGCCCCCTCCAAGTCCACTGATAGGGGATGACCTCCTCCCCTTCTATCTGACCTTAGCTTATTATGTCTCTTCAGGGCCGGCTGCAATGTCCTCTTCTGGGATCTAGCTAGGCTGGTCCTCCCTTGGGGGAGGGTCGGGGATGGTCGAAGAGCCAGCCATTGAGTTCATGACAGAAATAGTCCCTGTTCCACTTATTAGGGTACCCAGTTGGACACTGAGCTACTATGGGCCACATCCAAGCAGGGGTTCTAGTTTATATCCATACATGGTCCTTGGTTGGAGAAACAGTCTCATAAAAGACCCCTGTGCCCAGATATATTTGGACCATATGGACTTCCTGTCCTCTCCAGGTCTTACTAACTTCCCCTTCTTTCATATGATTTCCTGCACTCTGCTGAAGATTTGGTTATGAGGCTTAATATCTGCTTTGATACACTGCTAGGTAGAGTCTTTCAGAGGCCCTCTGTGGTAGGCTTTTGTCCTGCTACTTGTTTTCTCCTACATCCAAAGTCCATCCAATTTGTCTTTCTAAGTGAGGATTGATCCTCTTACCCTGGGTCCTCTTTCTTGTTTATCTTCTTTAGGTGTATAGATTTCAGTATGTTTATCCTCTCTTGTAGGTCTATATAAATGAGTATATACCAAGTGTTTCTTTCTGCTTTTGGGATACCTC
>CM053764.1:89049555-89059627 GCA_028658305.1 Pachyuromys duprasi
TCTTGAGGAATCACTATTCCTAATTGTCTAAGAAAGCCTCAAATTGATTTCCAAAGTGGTTGTACAAGTTTGCATTCCCACCAGCAGTGGAGAAGGGTTCCTCTTTCTCCACAACCTCTCCAGCATGTGTTGTCACTTGAGTTTTTTATCTTAGCCATTCTGATAGGTGTAAGGTGAAATCTCAGGGTCATTTTGATTTGTATCTCCCTGATGGCTAAGAACGTTGAGCATTTCTTTAAGTGTTTTTCTGCCATTCTACAGTCCTCTACAGAGGGTTCTCTGTTTAACTCAATACCCCATTTTTTAATTGGATTACTTGATTTGTTGCTTTTTAACTTCTTGAGATCTTTATATATACTGGATATTAGCCAACTCTCAGATGTAGGATTGGTAAAGATCCTTTCCCAGTCTGTAGACTGTCGTTTTGTTTTTGATGACAGTGTCTTTTGCTTTACAGAAGCTTTTTAGTTTCATGAGGTCCTATTTATTGATTGTTGCTCTTAGAGCCTATGCTGTTGGTGTTCTGTTCAGGAAGTCCCCCAGAGTTTTTCCAGGGATTAACTGGGTGTCCCTAGGACTTTCCCACTTGATTTCCTCACCGTAGGAATTCCTCTCACCTGGCAATCACAAACGCTGGTGTTTTAGGTCCCAGATTCCAGTCTCCTGGTCACTGTGCTGACACTGCTGTCCTACTCCTCAGACACAGTGTCTTCCCGGGGCCACCATTTGGATCCCTTCCTGTTGAGACTTGCTTTGTGTTCAAGTATATGGTCAATTTTGGAGAAGGTTCTATAAGCTTCTGAAAAGACAGTATAGTCTTTGTGTTTGGGAGAAATGTCCTATAAGTGTCTGATAGGTCCATTTGATTTGTGACATTATTTAACTCTTGTATTTCTCTGTCTAGCTTTTTCCTGGGTGACATATTGGCAAAAGTTGGGTATTAAAATCAGACACTACCAATGTTTGCGGGTCAATATATATTTCTAGCTGTCATGGTGTTTCTTTCATGAATTTGGGTGCCCTGTGTTTGTGGCATAAACATCTAAATGTAATATCCTCTAAGTAGATTTTTCACTTGCCGTGTATGTAATGTCGTTCTCTATCTCTTCTACTTAGTTTTGGCTTGAAGTCTATTTTGTGATATTAAAATGACTACACTGGCTTGCTTCTTGGGTCCATTTGCTTGGAATATTTTTCTCCATCCTTTACCCTGAAGTAATGTCTATCCTTGATAGTAAAGTATATTTCTTGGATGCAGAAAAAAAATGGATCCTGTTTTCTAATCCCTACTGTTAGTCCATGTCTTTTTGTTGGGAATTAAGGCCATTAATATTGAGCATTATAAATAAGAATTATTTATTGATTCCTGTTATTTTTCTCTTATAGTATGGAGGTTTCCCCCCCTTTCAATTTACTGGTTAACATTATTTTCTTATTGTGAGGGGAGGGGTATGGCTAAATTTTTCAGGTTGAAGCTTTCTTTCTAGTGCCTTTTGTATAGCTGGATTTGTAGCTAGATAATCCTTAAATTTGGTTTTATCTTTGGATGTTTTTCTTTCTCTACTGTGATTGATGGTTCTGTGATTGGAAATAGTCAACCTGATGTCTGTGGTCTCTTAGAATCTGCAGAACACCTGTCCAGATCCCTCTGGCCTTTACAGTCTCCACTGAGAAGTCAAATTCTATTCTAATAGGTCTGTCTTTATATGTTCATTGCTTTTTCCCTTGCAGCTTTTAATATCCTTTCTTTGTTCTGTGTATTTAGTGTTTTGGTTATTATGTGTTGTTAAGAATTTCTTTTCTGGTCGTGTCTATGATTCTTGTATCTTGATAGGCATCTCCTTCTTAAGGTTAGGGAATATTTTTCTATGATTTTGTTGAAAATACTTTCCATTCCTTTGATCTCCTTTTCTTTCTATTACCCATAGGTCTTTTCATGCTACCACAGGTTTCCTGTATTTTTTGTGCCTGAGCTTTGTTAGATTTATATCTTCTTTGACTGAGGTATCTATTTCTTCTACTTTTTCTTCAGTGCCTGAGATTCTTTCTTCCATGTCTTGGGCTCTATCGGCGAGGCTTACCTCTAAGGTTTTTGCTTCCCTTCCTAAATTTTTTTATTTCCAGTTTTATCTCAGTTTGGCTTTTCTTTGGTGATTGTATTTCTACCTCCACCTCTTGAGCTTTTTTCATTATTTCATTGCACTATTTCTATTTTCACAAACTTCATTAGGGTATTTATTCATATCATTAGGGTCCTTGAACACATTCATAAATACATTTTTGAAGCCTTTGTCTTATGCTTCAGCTATATTCCATTTCATGGGGCCTGCTGTGGTGGAGTCACCGGGTTCTGGTAGAGGTGTATTTTATTGGTTGTTACTGGTTGTGTTTTTGTTCTCATGTCTAAATATCTGGGGTTGGGATGCTTATGATTTCTAGATGTTGATATCTGATTTTGTTTTTGCTGAGTGGTTGTTCCATGCCTTGGTTGCCCTCTCTGGATCTTAAGAAAGTGTGGGGTGTGGGTTGCCTGATAGAGAATGCTTCTACAGATTGGTATGTGGCCAATAAAAGTAGAGGTGGATTAGAAGGTAAGGTTGAGAGGGCCTTCAAGAAAGAGCTAAGGGGATCCTGTCCACACTAAAAAGTGGGGTTCTGAGGGAGTTGGAGGAGTTCTGGAAAGAGAGGATCCTGCAAGTAGGTTTCATAAAACAAATAAACTGGAAATACAGAGATAAAATGCCTAAGGGGACCCTGAGTCTGAACCCTGAGTTGGAGTATCCAGTGAATGAAGTTAAGAGAAGCAAAGAGACACCTATTAGCAGTTTATTACCAGGCCAAGAGTGAGAATGACGAGATCATAATGGAGGAGGAAAGAATAGTGTGACTCACCCACCTGAGTCCCTGGCTACTGGGGATCCCAGGTAGAGAGCATTTCTAGGTATTGTGCTTGCAGTGACACAAAGGAAGGCATGGCTGAGAGGGTTCACAGGAAGGATGAAAGCCTATGTCAAGGTTTGGAGGAGTCCCCAGGGAATGAAGGTAGAATGAGAGGAGAGGTGCCTGCCATCAGTCTAGTTAAGGCTCAGAATGAGACTGAAGAAACTGTAATGGAGGACAGGAAAGAAAGCAAAACTCACCTACTTCATAAACAGCAATTTACAAGGCAATTTGAAAGGAGCATCGTGTCCATTTAGCAAGACAGCAGCAGTAGCTTCCTCACGATGGCCTATCCCACTACAAGCTTTCACCAGGTTTACAGGCACAAATTTTTTTCTATGGAGGTGGGCACCAAATCCAAACAGAAAGCAGTTGGTAATCCCTACAACAGGGATATGCCGCTATTATACTAGTAAGATCATCTTGCCTGATCAGTATTCTCACACATAGTAAAGCTATTAATGACAATTCTCCTGAAGAAGCTTGCATAGCACCTTTTAGCACTATGATGGCTAGCCAGCAGGGAAGAATCTTCCAATCTAATTCTATATTGATTACCTTGTCTCATGACTCAAAGACATGTGTCATCTTTAGTAATAGTGTCTTACCAACTAGCTCTGGTAGGCCACCAAGAGCAGTAGCAATTGCCCATATTGTTTTCAGTTTGTGGTAATCTATTACATCAACTAATAAAACCCAAAAGGATGAAGCTGGGCTTTAAAGTTCAAGAATATTGGTTGCCTATTTAGAAACGGTGAGTCAGCATTTCCCATGGTCCTAAAAAAATCCTTCAGGATGATAAACTATGAAGCAAATGTATATCTATTTATTTATCTGCCTACTTCAACAAATTTTTAAAAAATGTAAATAAGGGGCTGGAGAGATGGCTCAGCGGTTAAAAGCACTAACTGCTCATTTAAAGGACCCAGAGTTCATTTCCCAGCACCCACATGGTGGTTCACAACTATCTGTAACTCCAGTTCTAGGGGGAACCTTCACACAGACATATATGCAGGCAAAACACCAATCCACATAACTTGGGAAGCAGAGGCAGGTGAATCTCTGTGGGTTCAAGGCCAGCCTGGTCGACAGAGAAGACCAGGATACACAGAAAAACCCTGTCTCAGAAAAATAAAAAGGCAAATAAAATTTCCCTATATTTCTAGGACACTAATACACTCACTTGTTAATCTACCTAGAAGTTTAAATAAAAGAAATTAAAAAAAATAATCATGGTATTCCAAAGGGAACACTAAAATTCTATGTGCTTTGTGATAACATTGTAATTTAAAAAAAAAAAAACACGTTTTGTGCAGTCATCCGATATTTTAAATTGGATACCTATAATAATAAAATACTAACCATGTCAGAAGTATGTATTGTGTTACACACCTGTACTCCCAGCCCTTACAGGCTGAGACAGGAGAGCTTAAATTTAAGGTCCACCTGGGCTACACACTAGGAATCTGCCTCGTAAATCAAAAAACAAACAATAAGAACAAATATGCATTAGGCCTTGTTTTTATAAAATATTTTTTTTATTTCACCACCATTTTTTAAGAGAACCCTGTGACTAATCTGGTGCATTAAGGCTATTAAGGTGTTTTTCGAAGAGTACATTTATTAGACCAAATCACAGTTTAACTATACCTGACTTCTGCTGCAAGCTTCAGCCTTGGTTGTAAATTGTCATCTGGCCTGGAAATCATAGGAGGCAGGCCGCCTCTCCAGGAAGCAATGGAACTGCTGTCTATAGCTCTAGCATCTACACTGGAGGCAAAGGCTGATAATCTATTTCAATCATATATTTGCTATGAAACTCCAGTGAGCTTCATCTCACATTGTTAGGGAGAAAAATGAAATAGAAATTCCAATTGGTGTTAGGCAGAAAATGTAGCCTTAATAAAATGTCTCTCATAGCTGTGTAATAAAATTCTATTTTGTCTTCCCAGGTTATTCAGATAACACCTCCTCCATTAGGCCTGGTATTTGCCCATCACATATGCTTGGTGATAATATCCTCCTGCTGCTCAGAAAATATGATGCCTTTTCTGAGGTGAAATACTCTATGTTTAGGCAAAAATTGAGGTCATGTAGACAGGAACTTCCCAATTTTTTTCTTGTTTTTTTTGTACTTTTCAGATTATAATTTACCACATTCTTCCTTTCTGTTTCCTCCAAACTCTCCCATAATATTCTTCCTTTTAAAAAAAATTCATGACCTCTTTTTTATTTAACTTATTACATGCATGTATGTATAAACATGTATGTTCTTTTTTAATAATTAAACTTTTACTTTTTTAAATTAATTATATTTATTTGCTTTGTATCCCCACTATAGCCCCTTTCCTCATTCCCTCCCAATCTCACCCTCGTCTCTTCCCATGCCCCTCTCCAAGTCTACTGATAGGGGTGGCCATCCTGCCCTTCCATCTGACCCTAGTTTATCAGGTTTCATCAGGACTGGCTGCAATGTCCTCCTCTGTGGCCTGGCAAGGCTGTTCTTCCCTCACTGGGGTGGTACATATATGTTCTTAAATATAACCCACTCACTCTGTGTACTGTTAATTGAATATATGTTTTTAGGAATGACCATTTGGTACTGAGTAACCAGGTGATGTGCTCTTTCCTGGAGAAGACTATTTCTCCCTTTGTCAGCATTCCTTAGTTGCCTATAGTTCTTTGTATAGGGGTGCAGCCTGTTTTGGAATGTCTATTGGCATCATGTTGGTAAGACTTAGGTAGGGGAGAGGGTCACTTTTCTTCAGGTATGCAGCCACTGGTAAGTTTCCCATGATCCAATAAATAACTGTGCACACCCATGGACAGAGAGAGAGAGCATTGCTTACATTCCTCCAACCTGCCTCACTTTCCTCGCAGGCCTTCCTGGGGCCTCCAAACCATGGTTGCCAATTCCTGATTTCTTAACATCCAGGTGAAGCTCTTCATTCTCAAATAAAGACCTTGATTGTGCATCTATGTTCTGATAAATCAGACCTCAGAGATAACCCTTGGTGATCTGTAGACAATTGTAATTCATTCGGTAATCCAAGTACGAGATATGGGTCGCTGCACTCCAACTAGTGGAGCACAGAGAAATTAAGTAAGTGTGCCAAGACTTCGTGCACACCGGAGAACACAGCCTGAAGTCTGAACACCTGCGAGATTCTGAAGTTCATGTTGCACAGTATATGACGCTAAAATGCAGCTCTAAGCCGGCACAGCCAAGTTCCCTGCAGGGCACAAGACTATCTCTGAGGACGATTCTAATAAAGCAACTTTCAAACTGCTTTAAGAGCAGCAGACACATCATGAGAAAGAATTATTACATTCCTAGGTTCCCCCATTTAGACACATTTGAATTGGACACAATATAAAGAAGATCAAAAAGGGAGAAAAAAAAAATCAAGCAGGCCTAAGGCTTATATGAGTTGACCATGACAGACAACCCTTGGGTTTTTTTTTTTCAGGCAAATGCAATAAAGACATCTGCTTCTGTTATCTAACATCAACATGAAAAGTTTGCCCCTACCATCTCCAGTAGAGAGTGCATAACTGAGCTTCATTTCCTCTGGCAAAGATTTCTTTCAATGTTTTTATAATATTCAAAGCAGGTTTTTGTTCTATCCTTAGCAGCCATAAGCAGAATTTCAACAATTCTCTATATATTTGCTAAAGACCTTGATTATTAGAGGGATAAAAGATTCACGCTTTACTCTGGAAGAGTAAAACCCTGGCAGGGTGAGAGCCACCTTCGAAGTGCAGCAGTGAAGTTTCCACTCTGCTGTCTCAGATGAATGGCTTTCATTTTATTGTTAGCTTATCCTCAGTATGGATGCCAGATAGATTCAAGTTATTTGTAATGCCTTGAGGGCAGAGGGTGTTGTGGTATTGAGAGTTCTCACAGCATACTATTGCTTTCCTAAGGGAGAACCTTGTCATAATAACATAAATGTCAACAAAATATTCTGCTTCTTTTCACATAGTAATATTGCTTGAGAATAAATAAATACCGCTATCAGAAATGCCAATGTACAGTTAATACTTGTGTATATTTTCCTTTAAGACTTTTACTTTTGTGTGTTTTGTATGTTTGTGTACATGAGTGCAGTGCTAACAGAGACCAGAGGAGGATGTCAAAATCCATGCAGTTAGGGTGACAGGCAGTTATGAGCCGCTTGGCATGGGTGCTGAGAACTCTTGGTCCTCTGGAAGATCAGCAAGCTCCTACAACCACTGAGCCATCTTTCCAGCTCCCTCACATGTATTTCCTAACCTGCAGGAAGACCGAAAGATCTTTTCTCATTCTTGATTACAATTCTCAGACCACAGCAGCAAAGTATCAAAACATCTATTGACAATTTGAAGTCTCCTGACTCCAGTAGGACATTTGCTCAACCATGTTCGTTAGCAGCTCTCTTTGCAATAAGCTCTCTTTGCCAGAAGCTGGAAACAACCTATATGACCCTCAATGGAGGAGTGGATACAGAAATTGTGGTACATTTACATAATGGAATACTACACCGCTTTTAAAAACAAGGAAATCATGAAATTTTCAGGCAAATGGTGGGAACTAGAAAAGATCATCTTGATTGAGCTAACCCAGAAACAGAAAGGTATGCATGGTATATACTCACTCATAAGTGGATATTAGCCACGTAACATAAAATAAACATACTAAAATCTATATTCCTAAAGAAGTTAAACAAGAAAGACCCTAAGAAAGATGCTCAATCCTCATTCAGAAGGACAAACTCAATAGACATCAGGAGCAGGAGAAGACGGGAAACAGGACAGGAGAGTACCACAGACGGCCTCTGAAAGACTACTGATCAAGGTATCAAAGTAGAGGCTGAGACTCATAGCGAAACTTTGGGCAGAGTACAGGGAGTCTTGTGAAAGAAGGAGGAGATATAAAAGCCTGGAGGGGACAAAAGCTCCAAAAGGAACCAATAGAGCCATAAAAACTGAGCCCAGGGGGTCCTAAAGTGAATGATACTCCAACCAAGGACAATGCACAAAGAAGACCTAAAACCCCAGCTCAGATGTAGCCCATAGACTCAGTCTCCAAGTGGGGTTCCTTAGTAAGGGGAGCTGGGACTTTCTCTGGCATGAACTCAGTGGCAGGCTCTCTGATCACCTCTCTCTGGGGCGTGCAGCCAGGCCAGGCCACAGAGGAAGACAATGCAGACAGACCTGATAAGACCTGATAGGGTCCTGATAGGACCTCCCCTATCAGTGGACTAGGGGAGGGGCATAGGGGGAGAAGAGGGAGGGCAGAATTGGGAGGGGATGAGGGGGGACACAGCTGGAATACAAATTGAATAAATGATAATAATAATAATCTGCTTTCTCCATAATCATAAAATGGCATCAAGAAAAGTTTCTTGGCATTGAAAATATAGATCACTGAAAAAATGATTCCCCTGCCTTTTACATAATAGTTGAGAAACTCTGGGTAAAAGCTCTTTCTTGTCCCACGCCACTTTCCTCGGAGTCAGCAGAAAAAGTATAGCATTGAAAAAGCTTTAAAGCATTGGTGAGTTTAAATGCAGACACCCAAACCTATTGTTTCTCCATAATCAGAATGCCAGTCATTGAAATCACACATGGAAAAACCGAATCTTTAGGTATGTGGTCTCCTTACACCTTGTAAACTCCAACTTTCTTATCACTCTGTCCAGATTTGTTATATTAGCATACAAAGAAGTTCTTTTCTATAAGTTAAGTCTTCTTCCCTCTTTGATTCCCTGTTCCTATGAAAAGAAGAAAGAAAGGAAAAGAAAGAAAGACAGGAAGGAAGGAAGGAAGGAAGACCTCAGTTGAGAGCACTGGTTCATTTTTCCCTTATATTGATTCTTAAGAAATGAAAGGTGAGAGGAAGATATTTGCTGACTATTCATTCCATATCTAGTTCTATGCAGATTTACAGAAATGAAAGGGCTGAAATGGTTTCTTTGCTGTATTTATATATAATATATGTATATATAACATATAATAAATATACATTAATGTATTTATATATACACTATATATATATATATAATGAAAATAACTTTGGTGGTAAGGAAGGCAGTTGTCATAAGGACAGAAATTCAAATTCCCAATACCTATACTGAAAGAGTACAGTATGGTGCTATATCCTATAGCACCTATAACCTCAGTGTTTTGCTGCAAATCCCAGAAGCCTGAAGGCCAGCCAATCTATCCAATCCGTGAGTCCCAGTATCGGTGAGAGAACCTGTCTCACAATACAAAACAAATAAACAAAAAAGGTGGAAAGAGGCAGAGGAAGACCATCTTAGCCAGTGTTCTATTGCTGTGAAATGATGCTGTGGCCATGGAAACTGTCTTGTAGAAGACAGCTTTTCACTGGGGCTTGCTTACAGTTTCAAAAGTTTAGTCCATTATCATCATGACAGGGTGGCACACAGACAGGGTAGCTGTGAGTTCTACACCCGGGTCCGAAGGCAGCAGAAAGAGAGAGACTCTGGGCCTGGAATGGGCTTCTGAAACCTCAAAGCCCACCTCCAATGACACACTTCCTCCAATAAGGTCATACCTACTCCAATAAGGTCACAGAAATAGTGACACTCCCAAGTGACCACGCATTCAAATCTATGAGCCTCTGGGGGCCCCCAAAAACACTTGATGTCATCTCCTAGCCTCCACATGCTCAGACATAAACTCATATAGAGAGATCTGTAAGACTAAAGATACAACTCAGTAATGAAATGGGCATGCCTACCAATCATGAGGCCCTGGGCTGGAGCCTCAACACTGGAAAAAATAAATGGAAATATGTGATAGAAGCTGAAGATTGAGTTTTAAATTAATTCTATTTTAGATGAATCAGAGTGTGGAAAAGTAAATAGAAAAGAAAACAGCTTTGTCAAAGAAGTCAAAGAAAAAAGGGTCGATTATGGAGGCACTATAGGAATAATGAGCTTCGCTAAAAAAACAAAAACAAAAACAGACAAACAGATGAGGGATCCAAGATGGCTGCCACGAGAGAACACTGTGTCTGAGGAGTAGGAGAGCAGAAACAACGCAGCGACCAGGAGACTGAACTCTGGGACCTAAAACGCCAGCATTGTGAGTGCCAGGTGAGCGGAACTCCTACGGTGAGAAA
>CM053764.1:89074237-89091075 GCA_028658305.1 Pachyuromys duprasi
TCTCTCTCTCTCTCTCTCTCTCTCTCTCTCTCTCTCTCTCTCTCTCTCTCTCTCTCTCTCTCTCTCTCTCTCTCTCTCTCTCTCTCTCTCTCTCTCCCTGCCTTTTCCTTCTACTCCATAAACATGTGGTGCAGAGAACCCGGGAAGGTCCCTGCAGCCCTTCTGCAATATCAAAATGTTTTTTAAGATGATTCACGAGTGTTACTATGATCTTCACACCAATTCTCCTACAGTCATATACTGGGTTTGCCTAGAGGCTGCCTGACACCAGCTACGATAAGAAATTGGATGTAAAGGTAAATGAGAGAATTAATCCCTCTTTTATGGGGCCAGGCTTTAAAGACACACGCAACAGTACAGAACGATGCCATTCTCACCAAATCTATTCCTCTGAAAAATTGTTTTCTGTACAAATGTGATTTGTGTTAAAGTGTGCTAAGTTGGAGCTGAAGAGATGGCTGAGCTGGAAGGGTGTGTGTGACTACTGCTCTCACAGAGGACAGGAGGTCGGCTCCAGCACCTGCATAGGGTAGCTCACAGCTATCTGTAACTCCATCTGTAGAGACTGACTCTGTTCATTGGCCTCTGTTAACTCTGTGCACACAAGCACATACACACACATATGCATGCTCATACACACAAATAAGAAAGAATAAAGGAAACATTGACACAAAAATACTCAATAAAATACTTGCAAACCGAATCCAAGAACTCATTAAAGATATCATCCACCATGACCAAGTAGACTTCATCCCAGGCAGGGGTAGCTCAATATACAGAAATCCATCAATGTGATACACCACATAAAAAAAAAAAACAGAAGGAGAAAAACCACATGATCATCTCCTTAGATGCCAAAAAAGTATTTGACAAAATCCAACACCAATTCATGTTTAAAGTCTTGGAGAGATCAGGGATACAAGGCATATATCTACACAAAGTAAAGACAATGTACAGCAAGCCTATAGCCAACATCAAACTCAATGGAGAGAAACTAAAATCCCACTGAAATCAGGGACAAGAAAGGCTGCCCACTCTCTCCTTATCTCCTCAACATAGTACTTGAAGTCCTAGCTAGAGCAATAAGACAACTAAAAGAGATCAAGGGTATATAAATAGGAAAGGAAGAAGTCAAAGTATCACTATTCGCAGATGATATAGTATACATGAGCTACTCCAAAAATTAAACCAGAGAACTCCTTCAGCTGAATAAACACCTTCAACAAAGTGGCTGGATACAAAAGTAACTCAAAAAAATTGGAAGCCCTCCAGTATACCAAACACAAAAGGGCCAAGAAAGAAATTAGGGAAACAACACCCTTCACAATAGCCACTAAATAACATAAAGTACCTTGGTATGACTCTAACCAAGCAAGTGAAAGACCTGTTGGGAAAAAACTTCGAGTCTCCCAAGAAAGAAATTGAAGACAATATCAGAAGATAGAAAGATCTCCCATGCTCATAGATTGGTAGAATTAACACAGTGAAAATGGCCATCCTGCCAAAAGCAATCTATAGATTCAATGCAATTCCCATCAAAATACCAACACAATTCTTCACAGACCTGGAAACAACAATTCTCAACTTCAAATGGAAAAACAAAAAGCCCAGAATTGCCAAAACAATCCTCTACAACAACAGATCATCTGGAGGTATCTCCATCCCTGATCTCAAGCTGTACTACAGATCAATAGTTATAAAAACTGCATGGTGTTGGCATAGAAACAGAATGGTGAATCAATGGAACTGAATAGAAGATCCAGAAATAAATCCACACACCTACAGATACTTGATTTTTTACAAAGCCAAGACCATACAATGGAAAAAAGACAGCATCTTCAACAAATGGTGGTCTAACTGGATGTCTACATGCAGAAAAATGCAAATAGATCCATATTTCTCACCCTGCACAAAACTAAAGTCCAAGTGGATCAAAGACCTCAACATAAAATCAGACACACTAAATTGGTTAGAAGAAAAAGTGGGAAAGAGCCTAGAACTAACTGGCACAGGAAACAACTTCCTAAACAGAACACTAACAGCACAGGGTCTAAGATCAACAATCAATTAATGGGATATCATGAAACTGAAAAGCTTCTGTAAAGCAAAGGATACTGTCGTCAGAACAAAACAAAAGCCTACAGACTGGGAAGGGATCTTCACCAACCCTATATCTGACAAAGGGCTGAAATCCATAATATATAAAGAACTCAAGAAGTTAAACAGCAACAAATCAAGTAATCCAATTAAAAAATGGGGTACAGACTAAACAGAATTCTCAACAGAGGAATATCAAATGGCAGAGAAACATTTTTTTAAAATGCTCAATGTCTTCAGTCATCAGGGAAATGCAAATCAAAACAACCCTGAGATTTCACCTTACACCTGTCAGAATGACTAAGATTAAAAATTCAAGTGACATTCAATGGTGAAGAGTACATGAAGAAAGGGGAACCCTCCTCCATTGCTGGTAGGAATGTAAACTTGCACAATCACTTTGGAAATTAATCTGGCACTTTCTCAGAAATTCAGGAATAGCACTTCCTCAAGATCCAGCTATACCACTCCTAGGCATATATCAAAATATGCTTAAGTACACAACAAGGACATTTGTTCAACCATGCTCATAGGAGCTTTATTCATAACAGCCAGAACCTGGAAACAACCCAGATGTCCCTCAACAGAAGAATGGATACAGAAATTGTGGTACATTTACACAATGGAATATTACTCAGCAATTAAAAACAAGGAAATTATAAAATTTGCAGGCAAATGGTGGGATCTAGAAAAGATCATCCTTAGTTAGGTATTCCAGAAACAGAAAGACACATACAGTATACATTCACTTATAAATGGATACTAGACCTATAATATAGGATAAACATATTAAAATCTGTACATCTAAAGAAGCTAAAGAAGGAGAACCCTGGGTAAGATGATCAATCCTCACTTAGAAGGACAAACCAGATGGACACTGGAAGAAGGAGAAAACAGGAAACAGGACAGGAACCTACCACAGAGGGCCTCTGAAAGACTCTACCCAGGAGTGTATCAAAGCATATGCTGAGTAAGGGAAACAGGGACTGTTTCAGTCATGAACTTGATGGCTGACTCTTTGACCCTCCCCCATACATGCCAGGGAATAACAGCCTGGCTAAATCCCAGGGGAGGACATTGCAGCCAGCCCTGAGGAGATAAGATGAGCTCGGGTTGGATGGAAGGGGAGGAGGTCCTCCCCTGTTGGTGGACTTGGAGGGGGCGGGGAGGAAATGAGGGAGGGTTGGGGAGAGTGGGAGGGAATGAGGGAGGGGGCTACGCATGGGATGCAAAAAACCTAACCTGTGATTGATATAAAATAAATTTTAAAAAAAAACAAAGCATATGCTGAGACTCATAACCAAATTTTGGGCAGAGTGCAGGGAATCTTATGAAAGAAGGGGGAGATATTAAGACTGGTAGGGGACAGGAGCTCCACAAGGAGAGCAACAGTATCAAAATATCTAGGCACAGGGGTCTTTTTGAGACTGATAACTCCAACCAAGGACCATGCATGGAGATAGCCTAGAACCTCTGCTCAAATGTAGCCCATGGCAGCTCAGTATCCAAGTGGTACCCTAGTAAGGAGAACAGGGACTGTCTCTGACATGAGCTCAGTGGCTGGCTCTTTGATCACCACCCCTGAGGGGGGAGCAGCCTTGCCGGGCTACAGAAGAGGACAATGCGCCAGTCCTAATGAGACCTGATAAGCTAGGGTCTGATGGAAGGGAAGGAGGACCTCCCCATCAGTAGACTTGGAGAGGGGAATGGGAGGAAATGAGGGAGAGATGGTGGGATTGGGAGGGAATAAAGGCGGGGGCTACAACTGGGATGCAGAATGAGAAAACTGTAATTAATATAAAAAATAAAAATTTAATTAAAAAAGAAAGAATAAAGGAAATCTAAAAATAACATAACAAGTATAGCTTTAATACTTTAAGCTTTCCATTTTAATGTTAATACATTATAGATATCAGCCACATAAGCAAAAGTGTTTGAGTGTCCTAATTAACTTGTGACTATAGAGTCTTAAAGCCAACAAGCTTGAGAACTGATGTACTTGAGCATGCCATGTATCTGCTCTGGTGGCTCCCCCCCCCCCATTCCTTAAAGACAGTACTGGGTCAGCCAACACCCCATGCCCTTAACCCTGACCTCCTTCCTGCTACCCATGCTGCAATCTTCAGAGATTATTTGCCTGCTGTGAAGTTCTGAGTGTTGTAGGTGTTAGACATTAGCATCCTCATCACTTAACAGCTTTGTTGAGATACCAATGGCAAAAACACTGTAACAGTCAAAATATTGCTTCACTATCTTATTCTCCTCACTAAAGGAACAGGCCTGCAGCAACACCACAAACTTGGGTTGTTATTCCATTTCTTTATCTACTTTAAATCCTTTTCAGTGTATAACTCTTCCTCCTTCTAGTTTCAGTTTATTCCTTAGCATTTTAGTCTTTTTGATTAAAAAAATATGGGAGTTTAATTGTCTCACTTTTTGGATAATTCAGTAGTATTTAGAAGTAGCGCTGCTTTATAGGTTGGTTTTTTAGCTTACAGCTTTGCTACATATGCTGGTTTAATAGTTTTATCATTGTCAGGTATTGTTTCATTTTACGACGTTTTTAGGATTACCTAACTAGAAGATCATGTTATCTTCATCTGGGGGTAACCTTTGTGTCTTCCCTTCTGATTTGGAATGCTTTCAATTGCTTCCTGTCCAATTATGTTGGATCAACTTCCAGCTCCATCTTGAATACAGGTGGTCTATTCTGGATCTTAGAGGAACCGATCGCAGCTTTTCACTAATGTTAGAGATGGCTTCATATGTGGTAGTTAATTTGTTGCAGTGTCTGTCATATCCAGCATATTCAATGTTTTTATCATGAAATGCTGTCGAATTTTCCCAAATGTCTTTTCTGTTTACTAAGGTGATTGTCAATTCTTTTTCCATCTCTTATTAATATGGTATATAATGTTGATTGACTTGCATGTGCATTGAACCATCCTTGCATTCAAATTCTATTTTTTCATGATCTATTTTATCATTATGTCATTGAATTCCATTTGCCAATATTTTGTTCAGAACTTTTGCGTTTTTCCTATTTTGTTTTCTACCATTTTTTACTAATAGTGCCTTATTTAGAGGAGGGGTTTGGATATGTATTCATGCAGGTGTGTATTCATGTGTGTATACAGAGACTGGAGATCAACTGCGGGTGTAATATCTCAGCAACCACCCACTTTAAGTTTTTGATGCAGTATCTCTCAGTAGGATCTGCTTGCTAGCAAGCCTCCTGTCTCTGCCTTCCCAGAGATGAAGAAGGCACTTGTAATGCCTTCTGGGATTACAAGTGCGAACCACTATGCCCAACATGTTTTTTAGATTTATTTTATTTTATGTGTAAGAATGCTTTGCCACCGGGCATGGTGGTGCATGCCTGTAATCCCAGCACTCCGGAAGGGAGAGGCAGGTGGATCTTTGTGAGTTCGAGGCCAGCCTGGTCTACAAAATAAGTCTAGGACAGCCAAAGCTACAGAGAGTATCCCTGTCTAAAACAAACAAACAAACAAAAAACAAAACAAAAGAAGGAGGAGGAGGGAGAGGAGGAAAAAGAGGAAAGGGGGAAGGAAAAGGAGAAGAAGGAGAAGGAAAAGAGAAGGAGGAGGAGGAGAAGCTCAGGTGAGGATGGTTAAGGAAGATGGCATTGGATAGGGGCTGGGAGGTGGATGATGAGGTTATTATGGTAGTGTAGGTGAAATATCTGCCCGGCCCAAAGTAAATAAGGCAATTATAAAATCTAATAGGTATCTGTGTCTTATTACTTGTGAAAGCAGTTTAGATAATACTGCTGTGATAATCTTATGGCTAATAATAAACATTATATAGCCCAACACTCAATTTTTTATTTTACTGCAACAGTTTGTGATCTCAAATCACATTCCATTCAATTAAATAGAAAATAAAACAAAACCTAAAGGTGAGAATTGAATATAAAGGTATCTTCATTGACAATGCCTTTCAAGCTCTATATTAAATACAGAATAGATCAGTTTACTGTCAAATTTGGGTGTGACAAGGGACCTGGGCTGTTACAGAAGTGTTTGCCATGCAACCATAAGGACTTGAGTTTGATCCCTAGAATCCAAGTAAAAAGTTCTGGGCACAGGGGCTGGAGTGGTGGCCCAAAGATTAGGAGCTCTTCTTGCTCTTGCAGAGGCTCTGGGTTCTATTTCCAACCCCCAATATGGTAGTTCACAACCATCCCTAACTCCAGTTCCAGGAGATCTGACACCCTTTTCTGAACTCCAAGGCTCCACAGCTCCACAGGTACCAGGAATACACATATAGACACATAGGCAAAACCTCCTCCTCCTCCTCCTCCTCCTCCTCCTCCTCCTTCTCCTCCTCCTCCTTCTCCTCTTCCTCTTCTTTCTTTATCTCCTCCAGATCCCACCCTCCCTCCCCCATCCCACTCCCCTAGTCCACTAAAAGGGAGCATTCTCCTCCCCTACTATCTGACTCTAGCCTATCAAGTCTCATTAGGACTGCTTGCATTCTCTTCCTCTGTGGCCTGGCTAGGCTGCCTCACCAGAAGGAACATACTAAAATCTACAGACCCAAAGAAGCTAAACAACAAGGAGAATCCTAGGAGGATGCTTAATTCTCATTCAGAAGGCAAACAGAATAGACACTGGAAGCAGCGGAACAGAGACAACAGTGCAGGAGCCTACCATAGATGTCCTCTGAAAGACTCCACCTAGCAGGGAATCAGAGCAGATGCAGAGACTCACAGCCAAACTTTGGGCAGAGAACAGGAAGTCTTATGGAAGAAGGGGGGTACTAGAAGGACCTGGAGGGGACAGGAGCTCCAAAAGGAGACCAACAAAGGCAAAATTCTGGGCCCAAGGGGCCGGTGGAGACTGGTGCACCAACCAAGGACCATGCATGGAGAGGACCTAAGCCCTCTACTCAGATGTAGCCCATTGGCCGCTCAATCTCCACGTGTGTGCCCTAGTAAGGGGAGTAGGGGCTGTCTCTGACATAAACTCAGAGGTCTGCTCTTTTTTGTTTTTATCCAAGACAGGTTTTCTCTGTATAACCTTGGCTATTCTAGACTCTCTTTGTAGGCTAGGCTAGCCTCCAACTTACAGAGATCCACCTGCCCCTGCCTCCCTGAGTGTTGAAATTAAAAGTGTATGCCACCCTGCCCAGCTACCCTCTTTGTCGTTGTAGAAGCCTGTTCTAGAGGAGTCTCCAACTGCCTTTATCTTAGGCACTTGACTAAGCAGAAGTTCTAAGCTGCCAAGATTTGGCAGACTCTTGATCAAGAAGAACTACCTTCGCTACTCATTCATCCAAGTGTCCGTGCTTTCTCCGTGTTCAGTTTCTATAGAGTCTTACCTCTTTACCAAATGACTAGTACTTTAAAGTTACCTTATCCAGGAGGATAAGGCTTTTAGCATTTAAATTTAAATATTAAATAAATTATTTATTACCACTCTATAAGGCACAAACATAGTGCATATATATGCATGCAAAACACATATGCAGACAAAAGTAAAATGAGTTTTTTAAACTTTACCATAAAGTGCTCATAAATAAAACATCATGCAGTGAAATTAATCAAGCCCATTGTTTGTTATTTTATTCATTGTATGTTGGTTCAATGGACGTTTATATAATTAGAGCCATTCTGAAGCTGTGGAAATTCACAATTGGATTGTACACTCTCACTCTCAAAATATTTTAAGCACTTATTTATACCAAAAAGAAGACCAAAAAAAATCAATGACAGAGTTAAAACTAGAAAAATGATCATCCTTTTTCACAGATTTTTTTAAAATATGAAACTTTGTCTTTCAAAGTATTTGCTATCCTATTGAAAATGAAAGCCATACTTACTTTAATTCGAGAGAAATTCCTCTTCTCTTCCTCCTCCTCTTGGATTTGTTGTGACATGAGATCTTACTCATCTGTAACACACTCCAGGTAAACAGCCGCTCTCTGAGCATCATTCCCCTCAACTCCTGGGTCTGAGTTGCGACTATGAAGGGCAAAGTATGACAGCAGACGAGAGAACAGAAGTACAGTGATGGTTTATTGTGTATGTCTTATTTATACTAGCAAGATGACATGCAATTTTCCAATATCAAAGAGAAAACTGAGAGTCCTATACAATTAGGACTTGGTAAGATATGGGATGTCATAGAGTTTTTGAATTTGGTGCACTTAAAAAATTGAAATTTTATTGAGAAATTCTACTTTATAGACTAGGAACTTTTATAACTACTAAATAAGCATAAATGTTAAAATCTAATGACTTACAGGGTTAAGAGATAAATGCACACTGTCAATAATATTAAAAATAAGTCAATCAAATAATAAAGACAACTGGGAACTGAATCAATATGTTTTGACGTCATGTGCTTACTATTTCAATGAAAAGTCCACTGGGTATAGAGGAAAACATACTCCAGAATTATTCACAGAGATGGGGATTTCAATGATGAAACAAAGGTAAAAATGCATACCCTCACTAGCCTGCAGCTAACTTTAGACCACCTGAGATAAGGACACGAAACTTTTCAGGCAGATAAATATGAGATCTCGCTAATGTGGAAGCCAAAGTCCCTAGAATTGAAGATATGAGTTGGCAAAAAGAAAAACAGCGAGTCATGGTTCAGATGAGTTTGTGACGCTAAGAAAGAGCAACACAGAGCTTCTATGATGATAAGCATGGATGGTATGTGCTTCAAAGCCTGAACTGTTAGCTGTGTAAAGGCGTGTTCCAATACTAGTACTTGAGCCATGGTAGGATTCTCCAAGTCTCGGCACAGCAGAATGGCAGCTGAGTTTGTGGGTAAAAACAAAAGTCAAAGTGGGGGAGGGGGAGTTCATGGAATAATCAAGAGGGAATTAGTCTACTGGAAATTTTTATTTTTCCTTCTGATAGATGTTCAAACCCTTGTCATTTTCTTCACTGTAGTAGACAGAACACAAAGGCATGGAATGTACCTAAAATAATAATGGGAATATATATAAAGTAAATCATGGTGGCTGAGAGAGTAGAAGCTGAAAGGGGACTGACATTATTGATAGGTGACCTTCTACAGATGAGTTTTAAGCCAAAAATGAAAATAAAAGGAATGTGCAAGATTCTATTTTATTCGAAAAAAATAGGACAATTATTTTCCTAAACAGCAAGAAGGGATACCTATACACAGCTCCCTTGGGTCTGATTGAAGCTAATCTAAAGTAGGACCTATTGGTTTGAACAGTTACCAAACAGCCTAGTTTGATCAAAAGTCAACTGGCCACTTCTAAGCACATCACATTTTAGATAGCAGTTTTACAGAGGTAGGAAGGCTCGAACTGAATGAGTGCTTGTAGTCTGCTAAACTATCAACTCTAGGTTCTCCTGAGCTCTGTTGTTTTTTGTTTGTTTGTTTAGTAATTTAGTTGGAGTTATCGGTTGTTTCTGGTTGTTTTTAGAGAAAAAATTATTTAGTAACAAGTTTTGAAAGTAGGGAATAATGGTGACTCAAACATTAGACATAATAAAGAATAAGAATATTACATTATAAACTGAAACTATCATACTGTTTCTCTGTGACTGACTGCAGATATAGTCACAGTCACAGCCAAACTGGCTTTTTCAGGTGGCTGTTAAAGTACTAAGGTTGAGTCAAAAGTCTACTAATATTTAAGTCTCCCTGTTGTTTGTTTTCTTTATTCTCTTCTTTATATGTCCATTTAGTAGCCAATAAACAGACTTAGGAAAGTGCTTGATAAACAAACAACAAAGGAGAGCAAATAACCACAAATAAATACTGCTACAGCCCTCAACACAGGCTCACAGACCTTAGCAGATCTACTAAACACTAAGGAAGCTAGCGTATATTCTAATAAATCCCCATTAGACTCCGAAAACACAGTTTGATTCTATGAGGCAGTGTTGAACACCAGGCTAACTGAAAGGAAGGTGTATATTCTCTCCATCAGAGTAAATAAGGCCAGTAGAATTGAAGAGAAGTCTCTCAATAGGCATAAGAACCTACTAAGTAGCAACAGAAATTGCATTTCAGTACAGAACACACAAGAAATGTCTAAAGGAAAAGTACCCTTAATGACCTCAAGTTCTTCAAAAAAAAAAAAAAAAAACCTTTTTTGAGACAGGGTTTCTCTGTATAGCTCTGGCTACTCTAGAACTTGCTCTGTAGACCTGACCAGCCTTGAACTCAGAGGTTTCCCTGCCTCTGCCTCCTGAATGCTGGGATCAAAGGCATGTGCCAGCACCACAGGACAAATGTTCTTTTTTTAAAAATCTGGAAAGAGAATGAAGAGAAAAGGGTCAATAAAGATATGCAATCTTTCTTTTCATTTTACTTCTAATATTTCCATTAGATGACATTGATTTCATATTTTGCAGCCTTGTGGTATATTGGCGCTTATCTACACTGAAGTTCACATTTGGACAGTGCCCATTATGGTGACATTACAAAAGGACAAAACCATGAAATATCTATGTCATGAGAATTTGGCTGGTAAACTGCAGGTCTGGGCTAGAATGCTCTAATTTTTTTTTGAGTTATAAAACATAGGGAAAAGCTAGGCATAGTGGCAAATGCCTTTAATCCCAGAACTCAAGAGATAAACACAGATGGACTTCTGTGAGTTCGAGGTCAGAAACCAGATCTGAAAAGAAACTTCACTGAAGCTGAAAACAGAGACTGAATTTGGAGACAGAGGTTAATCATGCTAAATAAAACAATCAGAATTCACCCACAGACATCTGGAGAGAAACCTCAATGGTTAAATGCACTTATTGCTCTTACAGAGTCCCTGGGTTCAGTTCCCAGCAGCCACATGATAGCTCACAACCATCTGTAACTCCAGGTACTGGATATCTGCTGTCTTCCTGACCTCCACAGGCCCCAGGCACATACATAATGTGCGTATATGCATGAAGGCAAAACACTCATAAATGAAAAAATGTCTAATTATTTTTTGGTTTTCCAGCAGAACAAAACAAAATCCAGGATGCAATCCAGTTATGTCTTGATACATGAAAAAATACCACACAAAAGAGAAAGAAGCCAGTGAAAGCCAACTCCAAAGTGACCCCCTGAAACTCGAACTAATCAGTATGAGCTTGTTTTTAAATTGCTGTAACTCTGGCCCACACAAACAAACAAGCAAAAAAACCATAAGAACTGGAAAAAAAATGAATAATAGATGGAAATTTTAAAAGAAATTAGAATTAAAAAGATCTAACAAGGATTCTTTTTTAATTGATGTAAATGTATATATATATTAGTTTTCATAGGAATACACATGTATTTATTATTTTTACATGGTTCCATGAGTGTTTTTTTTTAGTTTTTTATTAATTACACTTTATTCACTTTGTATCCCTCCTGTAGCGCCCTCTCTCCTCCCCTCCCAGTTTCACCCTCCCTCCCCCTTCTCCATGCATGCAGCTCCTCAAGTCCACTAATAGGGGAGGTCTTCCTCTCCTTCCTTCTGATCCTAGTCTATCAGCTCTCATCAGGAGTGGCTGCATTGTCTTCCTCTGTGGCCTGGCAAGGCTGCTCCCCCATCAGGGTGAGGTGATCAAAGAGCAGGCCAATCAGTTCATGTCAGAGGCAGTCCCTGTTCCCATTACTATGGAACCCACTTAGATACTGAACTGCCATGGGCTACGTCTGTGCAGGGGTTCTAAGTTATCTTCATGCATGGTACTTGGTTGGAGTATCAGTCTCAGGGAAGACCCCTGTGCTCAGATTTTTTGTTCTGTTGCTCTCCTTGTGGAGCTTCTGTCCTCTCCAGATCTTAATATTTCCCACTTCTTTCATAAGATTCCCTGCATTCTGCCCAAAGGTAGGCCATAAGTCTTAGCATCTGCTTTGATAGTCTTCAGGGCAGAGCCTTTCAGGGGCACTCTGTGGCAGGCTCCTAACTAGTTCCCTGTTTCCTCCTTCTTCTGATGTCCATCTTCTTTGCCTTTCTGGATGGGTGTTGAACATTTTAGCCAGAGTCCTCCCACTTGATTAAATTCTTTAGGTGTACAGATTTTAGTAGGTTTATCCTAAATGTCTATATGAGTGAGTATATATCGTGTGTGTCTTTCTGCTTCTGGGATAGCTCACTCAGGATGATCTTTTCCAGTTCCCACCATTTACCTGCAAATTTCATGATTTCCTTGGTTTTTATTGCTGAGTAGTATTCCATTGTGTAGATGTACCACAATTTCTGTATCCATTCCTCAGTTGAGAGGCATCTGGGTTGTTTCCAGCTTCTGGCTATTACGAATAAAGCTGCTACAAACATGGTTGAGCAAATGTCCTTATTGTGTACTTGAGCCTCTTTTGGATATATGCCTAGGAGTGGTATAGCTGGATCTTGAGGAAGCGCTATTCCTAGTTGTCTGACAAAGTGCCAGATTGATTTCTAATGTGGTTGTATAAGTTTACATTCCCACCAGCAGTGGAGGAGAGTTCCCCTTTCTCCACAACCTGTCCATCATGGATTGTCACTTGAGTTTTTGCTCTTAGCCATTCTGATAGGTGTAAGGTGAAATATCAGGGTCATTTTGATTTGCATTTCCCTGATGACTCATGACGTTGAGCATTTCTTTAAGTGTTTCTCAGCCATTTGATACTCCTCTATTGAGAATTCTGTTTCGCTCTGTTCCCCATTTTTCATTGGATTTCTTGATTTGTTTCTGTTTAACTTTATGAATTCTTTATATATACTGGATATTTGTCCTCTGTCAGATATAGGGTTGGTGAAGATCTTTCCCAGTCTGTAGGCTGTTGTTTTATTCTGATGACAGTGTCCTTTGCTTTACAGAAGCTTTTCAGTTTCATGAGGTCCCATTTATTGATTGTTGATCTTAGAGCCTGCACTGTTGGTGTTCTGTTCAGGAAGTTGTCTCCTGTGCTGATGAGTTCCAGGTTCTTCCCCACTTTTTTTCTAACAGATTTAGTGTGACTGGATTTATACTGAGGTCTTATACTTGGACTTTAGTTTTGTGCAGGCTGATAAATATGGATCTATTTGCATTTTTCTACATGTAGACATCCAGTTGGACCAGCACCATTTATTGAAGATGCTAATTTTTTCCATTGTATGGTCTTGGCATCTTTGTCAATCAGGTGACCATAAGTGTGTGGGTTAATTTCTGGATCTTCTGTTCGGTTCCATTGATCCACCATTCTGTTTCTATGCAGTTTTTATTACTGTTGCTCTATAGTACAGCTTGAGACCAGGGATGGAGATACCTCCAAAAGGTCTTTTATTGTAGAGGATTGTTTTAGCAATTCTGGGTTTCTTGTTATTCCATATGAAGTTGAGAATTTTCTTTCAAGGTCTGTAAACAATTGTATTGGCAATTTGATGGGAATTGCATTGAATCTGTAGATTGCTCTTGGTAAGACGGCTATTTTCACTATGTTAATCCTGCCAACCTATGAGCATGGGAGATCTTTCCATCTTCTGAAATCTTCTAGTTCTTTCTTCAGAGACTTGAAATTTTTCTCATACAAGTCTTTAAATTGCTTGGTTAGGGTCACACCAAGGTACTTTATGTCTTTTGTGGTTATTGTGAAGGGTGCTGTTTCCCTAATTGCTTTCTCAGCCCTTTTGTCTTTTGTATACAGGAGGGCTACTGATATTTTTTGTTTAGTTAATTTTTGTATCCAGCCACTTTGCTGAAAGTGTTTAACAGCTGTAGGAGTTCCCTGGTAGAATTTTTGGGGTCACTCAGATATACTATCATATCATCTGCAAATAGTGATACTTTGAATTTTTCCTTTCCGATTTGTATCCCGTTGATCTCTTTCAATTATCTTATTGCTCTAGCAAAGACTTCAAGAACTATGTTGAGATGGACATTGAATGTAGGAGAAAACAAGCAACAGGACAGGAGCCTACCATAGAGGGCCTCTGAAAGACTCTAACTAGCAATGTATCAAAGCAGATATTAAGACTCACAACCAAGCCTTTGGCAGAGTGCAGGGAATCATATGAAAGAAGGGGGAGTTAGTGAGACTTAGCAAGGACAAGAGCTCCACAAAGACCAAATAGGTCAGGGCACATGGGTTTTTTATGAGACTGTTTCTCCAACCAAGGACCATGTATGGATATCACCTAGAACCCCTGCTCAGATGTGGCCCATAGTAGCTCAGTATCCAACTGTGTACCCTAGGTAAGGAGAACAGGGACTATTTCTGTCATGAACTCAACGGCTGGCTCTTCGACACCCCACCCCCCACGGGAGAAGCAGCCTAGCTAGATCCCAGAAGAGGACATTGCATCCAGCCCTGAAGAGACATGATAAGCTAGGGTCAGATGGAAGGGGAGGAGGTCTTTGCCTATCAGTGGACTTGAAGGGGGGGGGGGGCAGGGAGGAGATTAGAGAGGGATGGGGAGAGTGGGAGGGAATGAGTGAGGGGGCTACGGCTGGGATACAAAGTACATAACCTGTGATTAATATACAAATAAATTACTTTTTAAAAAAAAGAACTATGTTGAAGAGATATGGAGAGAGTAGGCATCCTTGACTTGTCCCTGATTTCAGTGGGATTGATTTAAGTTTCTCTCCATTTAGTTTGATGTTAGCTATAGGCTTGCTCTATATTGCCTTTACTATGTTTAGGTATGTGCCTTGTATCCCTGATCTCTCCACGGCTTTAAACATGAATGGATGTTGGATTTTGTCAAATGCTTTTTCAGCATCTAAGGAGATTATCATGTGGTTTTATTCTTTCAGTTTGTTAATATGGTGGATCACATAGATGGATTTCTATATATTGAACCACCCCTGCATACCTGAGATGAAGTCTACTTGGTCATAGTGGATGACATATTTGATGTGTTCTTGAATTCAGTTTGCAAGTACTTTGTTGAGTAGTTTTGCATCGATGTTCATAAGGGAAATTGGCCTGAAATTCTCTTTCTTTGTTGGGTTTTTATGAGGTTTAGGTACCAAGGTGACTGTGGCTTCATAGAATGAATTTGGTAGTGTTCTTTCTGTTTCTATTTTGCAGAATATTTGAAGACAACTGGAGTTAGCTCTTCTTTGAATGTCTGGTAGAATTCTGTGCTGAAACCATCTGGTCCTGGGCTTTTTTTGGATGACTGCTTCTATTTCCTTAGGGGATATAGGACTATTTAATTGATTTACCTGGTCTTGATTCAACTTTGGTAAGTGGAATTGATCAAGAAAGTTGTCCATTTCATTTAGATTTTCCAATTTTGTGGCATATACACTTTTGAAGTAAGTCCTAATGATTGTTTGGATTTCCTCACTGTCTGTTGTTGTGTCCCCCTTTTCATTTCTGGTTTTGTTGATTTGGATAGTGTCTTTCTGCCTTTTAGTTAGTTTGGCTAAGGGTTTGTCCATTTTGTTGATTTTCTCAAAGAACCAGCTCTTGCTTTCATTGATTCTTTGAATTGTTTTATTTGTTTCTAATGTATTGATTTCAGCCCTGATTCTGATTATTTCCAGCCATCTACTCCTCTTTGGTGTGTCTGCTTCTTCCCCCCCCCCCCCCGTAGGGCTTTTAGGTGAGCCATTAAGTTGCTTACATGAGATGTTTGAAATTTCTTCTTGAAGGCCCTTAGTGCTATGAAGTTTCCTCTTAACACTGCTTTCATTGTGTCCCATAAATTTGGGTATGTTGTGCCTTTATTTTCTTTCTTTCTTTCTTTCTTTCTTTCTTTCTTTATTTATTTATTTATTTATTTATTTTTATATCAGTCACAGGTTAGGTCCTTTGCATCCCAGGCATAGCCCCCTCCCTCACTGCCTCCCACCCTCCCGACCCCTCCCTCATCTCCTCACTGCCCACTCCAAGTCCACCAACAGGGGAGGACCTCCTTCCCTTCCATCCAACCCCAGCTCATCCTGTCTCCTCAGGGCTGGCTGCAATGTCCTCCCCTGGGATCTAGCCAGGCTGTTATTCCGTGGCATGTATGGGGGAGGGTCAAAGAGTCAGCCATCAAGTTCATGACTGAAACAGTCCCTGTTTCCCTTACTAGGGTCTTCAGTTTGACACTGAGCTATCATGGGCCACATCTGAGTGGGGGTTCTAGGCCATATCCATATATGGTCCTTAGTTGGAGAAACAGTCTCATATAAGACTCCTGTGCCCTGCACAATTTGGTCTTTATGGAGCACTTGTTCTCCCCAAGTCTTACTAATTTCCCCTATTTTTATTATTACTTCCCATCCTCTGCCAAAGGCTTGACTGTGAGTCTTAATATCTGCTTTGATACATTGCTATACTGATTCTTTCAGAGGTCCTTTTGGTATGCTCCTGTCCTGTTGCTTGTTTTCTCCTCCATTCAATATCCATTCAATTTGTTCATCTATACAAGCATTGATCATACCCACCTGGGTCCTCCTTCTTGCTTATCTTCCCTAGGTGTGTAAATTTCAGCATGACCATCCTATCCTATAGGTCTATATAAGTGAGTATATACCATGTTTCTTTATGGTTTTGGGATACCTCACTCAGGATGATCGTTTCCAGGTCCTACCATTTGCCTGCGAATTTCATGATTTCCTCCTTTTTAATTGCTGAGTAGTATTCCATTGTGTAAAAGTACCACAATTTCTGTATCCATTCCTCAACTGAGGGACATCTGGGTCATTTCCAGGTTCTGGCTATTACAAATAAAGCAGCTACAAACATAGTTGAGCAAATGTCCTTGTTGTGCACTTGAGCATCTTTTGGATATATGCCTAAGAGTGGTATAGCTGGGTCTTGAGGAATCACTATTCCTAATTGTCT
>CM053764.1:89091575-89311938 GCA_028658305.1 Pachyuromys duprasi
CTCCAATATCTGCATAATCATAGCTTTAACATAATTTTCCTGTGTCTCCACTGAATTAAAATCTCCACTGCTTTTGGGTGTTTCTGGTGGGGCCAGGGTGTCCTGATTTTTGTTGGGTGAGTTCTTTTGCCGATTTCTGGGCATTTGTTTATATATAATCAAGTTGCTGTTTGTGCTTTAAGGCTGAACTTCAGACTAGAACTGTCAATGTCTTGTGTCAGGAGTATTCTTCAAGAAGATCAGGGATTTCCAGTGGTTTGTTAGTGTGTGTTGTTGTCTCAGTTGAACTTTGTTGTGGGCTCTGTGTGCCCGGCTTCGTGCTCTGTGCTAGAAGCTGTGAGCACTGCAGGCTGGTCATCCCTCTGGTCTGGAGGCTTGGCTCCTCACTCTGTGCTAGAGGCTGAGTGTCCCGGTTTGAGATATCAGCTGGGGGCTCTACGCTCCGCCCTGGGCTTGCTGCTAAGGGCTCTCCCCTGGACTGGAGACTTGGCGCCCCCTTCTGGGCCAGGGGCTGTGCACCACGGTCTGAGATAATATTTGGGGCATACACAGTGGGTCTGGAGTGGTTGCTGGCGGACCCGAGCAGTATGCGCCCGCAGTGTGCAGGCTGGTCAAAACGGTCCCCTAGGCCCTCACGGTCTGGTCCATGTACACACATACACACACACACACACACACACACACACACACACACACACACACACATACACACATGGACTGAGGTGGTTTCCAGCAGTGTGCGCCTGCCGTATGCCTGCCAGTTGAAAGAGAACCCGGGTCCTTATCAGACTGGCCCGTGGACTCACACACGGACTGAGGTGGTTGCTGGCGGACCCGAGCAGTGTGCGCCTGCAGTGTGCAGGTCAGTCAAAACGGTACCCGGGTCCTCCTCAGTCTGGCCCGGAGACTGTGTGACCCAGTCTGGTATGGCAGCTGCCTGTGTCCAGCGCGGCTGCTCATTCAGATCAGAGCTGGGGGCCGCAGGTCACCCAGAGTTTTTTCCGGGGAATAACTGGGTGTCCCTAGGATTTTCCCACTTGATTTCCTCAATCACAAATGCTGATGTTTTAGGTCCCAGAGTTCAGTCTACTGTCACTGTGATGTTTCTGCTGTCCTACTCCTCAGACACAGTGTCCTCTCGTGGCAGCCATCTTGGATCCCCTGCCGTGCCTTCATTTTCATTGAATTCTAGGAAGACTTTAATTTCTTTCTTTCTTTCTTCCCTGACCCAACTGTCATTGAGTAGCAAGTTGTTCAGTTTCCATGTGTGTATAGGCTTTTTGTTATTTCTGTTGTTGTTGAGATCCAGCTTTAGTCCATGGTGGTCAGATAGGATATGTGGGATTATTTCAGTCTTTTTGTATCTGTTGAGGCTTGCTTTCTGACCAACTATATGGTCTGTTTTGGAGAAGGTCCCATGTGGTACTGAGAAAAAGGTAAATTCTTTTGCATTTGGGTGAAAGGTTCTGTAGATGTCTGTTAGGTCCATTTGATTCATGGCCTCTGTTAGAGTCATTGTTTCTTTGTTTAAATTTTGTTTTGTTGACTTGTCTTCTGTTGAAAGTGGGGTGTTAAAGTCTCCCACTATTAATTTGTGCAAATCTATGTGTGGCTTCAGTTTTATTAATGTTTCTTTTACAAATGTGGGTGCTCTTGTATTTGGGGCATAGATATTCAGAATTGTGGTGTCTTCTTGGTGGAGTTTTGCTTTGATGAGTATGAAATGACCTTCCCCATCTCTTTTGATTAATTTTGGTTGAAAATCTATTTTAATAGATTTTTGAATGGCTACTCTTGCTTGCTTCTTGGGTCCACTTGCTTGGAAAATCTTCTTCCAGCCCTTTACTCTCAGGTAATATCCTTGTGACTTGTGTTTCTTGTATGGAACAGATTGTTGGGTCTTGGTTACGTATCCATTCTGTTAGTCTGTGTCTTTTTATTGGAGAGTTGAGTCCATTGATGTTAAGGGAGATTAATGACCAGTGGCTTTTAGATGCTTTGATTTTGCTGTTGGCTATGGTAGTGTGTTTGTGTGCTTGGCTACTTTTAGTTTTGCTGTGGTGAGGTTATTTATTTCATGTGTTTTCTTGAAAGTAGTTAGTTTTCCAGGGTTGTATTTTTCCTTCTAGTATCTTCTGTAATGCTGGATTTGTGAGTAGGTATTGTTTAAATTTGTTTTTGTCATTGAATATCTTGCTTTCTCCATCTATGATGACTGAGAGTTTTGCTGGATATATTAGCCTGGGTTGACATCTGTGTTCTTAAGGGTCTGCATTATATCTGTCCAGGCCCTTCTTGCTTCCATAGTCTCTGTTGAGAAGTCAGGTGTGATTCTGATGGGTTTGCCATTATATGTTACTTAGCCTTTTCCCTCGCAGCTTTTAGTATTTTTTCTTTGTTCTGTATTCTTACTGTTTTGATTATTATGTAGCAGAAGGATTTTCTTTTCTGGTCTAATTTATTAGGTGTTCTGTAGGCCTTTTATATGCTTATAGGCCTCTCCTTTAGGTTGGGAAAATTTTCTTCTTTGATTTTGTTGATATTTTCTGGGACTTGGAAGAGGGAATCTTCTTCTTCCTCTATTCCTATTATTCTTAGGTTTTTGTCTTTTCATATTGTCTTGGATTTCTTGGACAGTCTGTGTCAGGAATTTTTTGGACTTAACATTTTCTTTGACAGATACATCGATTTCTTCCATTGTATCTTCCACACCTGAGATTCTTTCTTCCATCTCTTGTAGTCTATTGGTTATGCTTATCTCTGTAGTTCCTGTTTTCTTCCCTAAAATCTTCCTCTCCATGATTTCCTCCATTTGTGCTTTCTTTAATTTTTCCAATTTTATCTTCAGATCTTGAGTTGTTTTGTTTATTTCTTTCACCTGTCTAATTATATTTTCCTGTTTTTTTTTTTAGTTCTTTCAACTGTTTGTTTGAACATTCCTCTTTTTCTTTTATATCTTTCAGTGATTAAATTATTTCTTCTCTGAAGGCCACAAACTGTTTGCCTGCATCTTTCTGTAATTCTTCATGGATGGCCATAATATGTTTGATTTTATCTTCCTCTAATTCTTTACATATTTTATTTGTTTCCTCTATTATCCTCTTCATCAGCATAGATGTAAGGTCATCTTCTTGAATTTCAATTATGCTGGGGTGTCCAGGGCTGCTTGCCCCTGGATGACTGGGTTCTGGAGATGCCATCTTGTTTTGTCTTTTGTTGTTTGAGCTTTGTGCTGACCTCTACCCATTGGGCTATTTAGGTGTTGGCTGTTAGTTTCTTGTGCTTCCGGGAATCCTGGGATAGGGAGAATCCCCTTGGCAGGAAGATGATTTTTCCTGAAGGAGGCCTCCTCTGCTTTTTGGATTGTTGGGAACTGCTGTTTTAGCAGCTGCTTTGATATTTAAATCTCAGCGGAAATACTGGTTTTACCAGGCTTTCTCTGGGGTCAGGGAAGAATTTCCAAGTCCATCTCCTTTTGTTTGTGACAGCAGGTGGGATAGCTCGTCAAAACCACACTTCTTGTTTCACCTCCTTGTGAATTTAACTCATTGTGCTGAGCTGTTTTTACTCTGGCTTAAAAGGAGTCTGAAATAAAGCCAGGTGTCTAGTTTCCACTAGAGCCTCTCGGAAAAGTCCCATGTGTTGTGTGTTAGTTTATTAATTTTAATCCTTACTCCCGACTCAAAAACCATGCAACTCTGCTGGTAGGCTCCGACATTTGGTATGGTCACTGTATGGCCAGTGTTTCTCAGGAATTGCCACTGCTCACCTCAGGTGTACAGACCTGAGTGGTAGCTGTGGTCTTTATTGGTCAGGGGGGTCTCTCCTCTCACCCCTAGAAGTCCTGGAGACAGCTCCCCTGCTGCTGGGTTTCTTGTTCTGAATTTAGTGACCTGCTGCTATTGTTACACTGTTTTCCAGGTATAGCCCTCTTGAAAAACCTGCTAATTCCACAGCTGTGGGGTTTTCTCCCAACAGGGAAACAGTCTGGTACCCTGGGGCACACAGTTCTGTCTGGGAAGGTGAGTCAAGCACACAGCAAGTCTCTGGGCCAGAGGCTGAGTGCTCCGCTCGGGGCCAGAGACTGTGCACTCAGGTCGGGGATGGCAGCTGTGTGCCCAGCTTTGGCCCAGAGGCTGTGTGTTCCTCTCTGGGCTGGCAACTAAGGGCTCTGCTCTGGGCCAGACGCTTGGCGCCTCACTCTGAGCCAGAGGCTATGCACCCCGGTCTGGGATGGTCGCTGGGGGCACAGTGGGAGGCTGTGTGCTACGATCTAAGCTGGCAGCTGTGTGCCTGCAGATCCCCAGGATCTTTCCCAGGGACTGACTGAGTGACCTCAGGTCAGTCCCAATTGATTTCCACACCATAGGATTTCCTCTCACCTGGCAATCACAAAAGCTGGTGTTTTAGGTCCCAGAGTGCAGTCTCCTGGTCGCTGTCCTATTCCTCAGACACAGTGTCCTCCCGGGACTGCCATCTTGGATCTACCCCCTGTAACTAAGAGACCAAAAGATTAAAGGTGGCTATTATTAATGCTTAAGGCCTAAACTAGTTGGGTGGGAATGTCCAGTAATGCCCTGAGGGGAAGAACTCACCTTACCACATTCTTTCCCCACATACTAGAGATACAGTTGCTAGGAAACTGGCCCATCCCCCTAGGGAGGGACACCAGATCATTAATGGTTTGGGGACCTTCCTATAGCCAATCAATTCAAAATGCAACGTTTCAACCAATAGATGCTTGCCAGGTAGGAATTGCCCCTGACTTGGGCATGCTGAGAGGGACCAGAATCTTTAAATTACCCAACTAACCTGAGCATGAGGCTCTCGGCTCTCACCACTTTGGCAGTGGGGGGTGTGAGCCCAAGCTGCAGCTTGTAATGATTTAGAATAAAAAGATCCTCATGTGATTAGCAACAGACTCAGCTCCTGGTGGTGGTCTTTTGGGGTATCGCAATTTGGGCACAACATAACTATATTTTAATTAAAGATAAGCATTTTTTAAATCCAAAATAGAGTTTCTCTGTGTACCCATGGCCATCCTGGACTAGCTTTGTACATCAGGCTGGCCTTGAACTCACAGAGATCATCCTACCTACCTCTGCCTCCCTGAGTTCTGGAGCCTAACAAAAATTCTTAAAGGTACAATATATGAATTCCAGGACACCCAGACTACATGGTAAGCCCTGCCTCGATAATTAATTAATTGGAAAAATAGATGAAAACCACTATTTATTATTGTACATGTCTTCCTCCACAGCTGTAAATCCCAGAGCCGGACAAGGGGTAAGGGCAGTGACCTGTTCTGTCTGTCTGAGAGAGGGAATGCTGCATTGTAGATCAAACCCAAGATTTTGCACATTTGAGAAGTAAGAGTGACATTTTCCCCGCTTTGATGCATTTGTTTGAGACAGGGTCTCACTATGTAGCCCTGGCTCTGTTATTATTGCCTCAAACTCAAAGCAATCTATCTGCCTCGGCCTTCGAGAACTAGATATAAAGATGTGCATCAACAGGCCCATAGCCATGCCCAGCTTAACGCCTGTTTTTAAGGAGTATCATTTTATCAGGCTCTGAGTTAATTTTTACATACTAGAAGCAGGGCAATATGAGGTTGAGTGAAGTCACAGGCCAGGAACCTGTTCTATGTACAAAGACATGCAAGAAAACTGAATATTTGTCCCAGCAAAATCAGTCATCTGGCTGTTCATCTCAAACACCAAGCTAGCATTTCGTGTTTGGAGTCAACATTCAATCACATCGGGACTGCGTATGTTAAAGAGCAATTCTTATTACTTTCTTCAGAATCACCTAGCACACTTGTTACAGTGCAAATTCTGGGCCCAAGTCCTTGACTCACTAAGATTTCATCTCCAAGGATGAATCTTGGAAGTCTTCACTACAAATCTGCAAGTACCAAATACCCGGGTAATTTTTACAGTCAGGCATGCAAACTACTGTTTGTTCTGGCAGACTGAGAGCTGGCAAAAGATAGTCATGCATGAAGCCGGAGGACAAGTTTCATACCCTTGGCACTATGGGGCAATTCTTCAGTGGAGAGCCGAGTTCCATTGCCTGGCCAGATGTTAAGAAGAGTTCCTACCCTCTTCCCCTGCTTCCAAGTTGTTTTTTAAATGCAAAAGCATCTAGACACTGGAAAATATAGCTTAGGAAGTGAAAGTGTCCCTAGAACAGAAGGAGAGCCACTGTCTTGGGAAGTTGGGGGAATAAGAATGTCACCAGCCCAATAACTGGAAGGCAAAAGAAGATGAAGAAGTTTCCAAATATTGGAAGTGCAAGCCACGGCTAAGGTTGGACTTCCAGCAAGTGTTTCTGCAAGTTTGAAGCTTATTGCTTGCATACAGCCCATTAAATGTTAGATTTGGTGACAGACACACTAGAAAGACTAGGACTAGACAAAGCCTGGCAGAAGAGGCCAGGCCTGTATTCTCAGTGTATCAAATTTAATATCAAATTTTAAAATCTTCGTTGGCCACATCCTACTTCAGCCTTAAGTCATAATTAAATTTTTACATTTCTCTTATTTTTTATTTCACACACACAGGACGGTGCACAAGAGGAGGTCAGAGAACAACTTTCAGGAGACAGCTCTCTCCTTCCATCATTTGGATCTCGAGGACTGAACTCAGGTGTCATCAGGCTTCAAAGCAAGCATCTCTATCCGCTGAGCCCTCTGTCCCGCCCCTAAACCAGAATTTCCAGTGATGCAATCCAAGCATCCAATACAAAACCTAGATATGGCACAGTTATTGAAACTATCCTAAATCTGTGCCTGGAACTCAGCCAGGACAGGCTTGAGTAGTGCAGATGTCAGTCACCCTTAGCGTCTGAACTTCTAGTAGCAGTCTTCCCGAGCTATAAGTTCGAACGGGAGCACCACCCAAAAATCTGTGGGTCCTGACCAAGGGATTTCTCCAACACTACCCACCTGCCTTCTTTCTAACGTGATATTTGCTCTTCTGTATTGTCCCCACTGCCTTAAAGACAATTCTTTTCTCTCAGTCTATCCTCCATGTTCTGGTAGTGATTTGAATTAATCTGCGGTCTATTAAAAAGAGAATTAAGAGTTCCTAACTTCTCTCTAAAGGAACTTTAGAACCGGATTGTCAATTGTAGCAACAGAGAGGACGCAGCAGTAAGACAGGTGCCACAGGATCATAGGCAGCAACAGTTCTTAGAGTAGCACTTTGTCCTATATGAGATACACTCACACATACACACATAAACACACATATACCCTCACACACACATACACTCATGTACACAAACGCTCCACACACACATGCAAACGTTAGGTCTGGGAATCACTGGAGGAAGACTTCAGACTCAGGTAGTATGCAAAAGCAAGGAGCATTTATTCTGCAGAAATTTCCAGCATGCAGGGGCCACCATTCCATAGAATGGCAACTGCAAAGTGAGCACGCAGGCAGGCTCAATTTACAGACAGCTAGGGGGTTTCCCTACTGCGAGTAGATAATCTTTTCATTGATTGGTTGGTGCTGATCTAGGGAATGCCGGGGGTGGGGGTTCATGATTGATTCTGCAGTTGGGTGACTTCATGGAGTGTCCAGGTTAAAAAAAAAAAAAGTGTGCCCAGGTAACAATATCATTTTCACTAGCTAAACAAAGCATTTCTAATTAACCTTTAATTTGATTGGTCAAGTGTTTGGGAACTTTCCAAGGTGCTTACCAAATTATTGTTTCTGATTTTCAGGGAGGTTATTGAGTTATCGTGTCTTGTTTCCATGGACTATAGTTTTATGTTCTGAGAAATAGAAACTCAGGCCTGTACTGTCTGAAGCCAATTTTGAAGCCTGTCATGGAATCAGACTGGCTTATTAAAAATCATTCCCCTCACAATCACACACTTACACTCACATACACTCACACACATATAATCACACACACAAACCCATATTCACATACAGAAACATATACTCACACATACACTCACACACACATACACTCATGTTCACTCACACACAACACACTCACACACACAGACATACCAGAAAAAAGTTAAAATTCGCCACAGGTTTTTTCACGGGGCTGACTTACCTTTCTGCTAAGTCTCCAATAAGTGAGTGTTTTACCAGCCACACAGCATGAAGTGACTCAGTTCTCTGGAAGTGCTTGTCCGTGCTTGTACAGCATGTACTCCCTAGGGCAGGTAGTGCTGGCCTATTTCTGGTTGCCTGGAGGAAAGTTGGCTCCACAGAGCCATGGTCTTGAGCAACTTTACCAAGGCTTTCAATTAGACACTTGTTTGTTGTATTGTTTCACTGGGAAGACAAGAAACACGAAAAGGAAACCATTATGTAAGGATAGAAACATAATTAAATAGCAGTTTGAGCCATGAATGTCACAAGGGCTATAATAATTTTGGTGGCAGTTGACCTTAATTTAATCATTCTTTCTGCATTTAGAGTGCATCCTGAATAAAATATGCCAGAAACATAGCTGAGCACATTTGTGTCTTTCCACAATGTTAGACTATTTTGAATAACAAATTCACCAACTTCAGCTTCATTGTCAGCAATTTGCCAAATAAATGGCAGCCATTTTCCATACAGTTATATAATCCCAGGCAACTTGGAGAACTTCATGGGTTAGTATCTTCACTATAAAATTAAGTTATTTATTAGTTTGTACATCATGGTTAGCACTGGGCAGGTGATAGTGGCTACATTTGTGATGAGGTGTGACAATGGAGCCAAATGTTGCATGTAAGATGAAAACAGCATAGCCTGAAAGCAATTGTTTTACACAATTCAGAGTAACTTGGAGCAGGGCTCAGCCTGGTCTCAAGAAGCAAGCATTGAGAGACACTGTTCCAGGATCAGTCTCCTGATAACTGAAAGTCAGAGAAGGTTGGGCATCTTAGAAAGTTTTCACACCTTACAAGTGCTACTTTCAACCTTAACCTCTATCATTTGGCTTTTAAACTTGTAGAAGCAGTCACGCTCTTTCTATCTCCCCCAGCCCCTGTATGCTCATCCTTTTATTTAATATATGGTTGTTCTAATAGCACTCTGACCCTTTTTCAAGTGTAAACATGACAGAAATACGCAATGTATTACAGTACATGTAGATACTGTAATTCTCTTGTTTTTTGTTTGTTTGTTTTTAAACAAGACAAAGATCACACAGAAGCCGTGTCTGGGAAGGATGGTTTGGAATGGGAGGGATTACGACATTGTAGGAAAGATTAGAGGAGGCAAAAGAAATGTGCACGTCACTAGATCAAGAACTTAAGTACACGGAAAGATGGATTATTTTGTCTTCCATGTCAAGAAGGAAAGTCTCTTCAGCACTTGTGGTAGCAGCCAGTATTTAACAACTATACATTATATCACTCCCCAATTGCGGTTACTCATGGCTGCCTAGTGAAACAATGCAATTAACAACTGTGGGACTTAGTAGTTTACAAAGTTGCCCCAGGCCAAGGCTGTGACCCACACCTCCACAGAACATAAATCCCGGTTACTCTGCGCAGTCCCAGCCCTGGATGGCTGCCTGGAGCATCCGGCTTTGTCCAACGCAAAGAGAGTAGGCAGACAAATTTGTTCATTTCAACATTTGGCTCAATCAAATCCCAGCCTGCTTTTGCAAGAAGCTGTTAAAGACCTTTGCTTCCACAGGGGGGCGCCCTTGTTCTCCTTGCCTGTTGGAAAAAGTCCAAACATCCGGGTCTTCGCATCAGCACGCTGACGCGGTTGGACCCTCTGCGGCCGCCGTAGCGCCTCGACTACAGTAAACAGGAAATGGGAGATTCGTAGCCTTGGGTTGAAGAAGGCGGAGGATTTCAGACAGTCTCCCTCGGCTCTTGCCGTTAGAGCCGCTCTCCTTCCTTCTCCACTTCTTCCTTCCGGCCCACAGGCGCTCCACCAGAGGCTTCCACTTCAGAGTGCCGAACCATGGCTGAATATTCCTATGTGAAATCCACCAAACTCGTGCTCAAGGGTACTAAGGCTAAGAGGTGAGGCGGAGCTCGGGCGGGAATCTCGGTTCTGGTGCATCATCCTTGGGGGCCAGAGCCGCGCTAGCCTCCGTGGGTGGCCACCCACTAACGGCTTCTTTCATTTACACGTTGAGGCAGGATCTCACTATGTAGCCCTGGTGGTGACCTGGAACTCCGAGAGAGAAGTCCCATCTGCCTAAGCATCCTACATGCCGGGGGTCGCGGGGGCCCGGTAAAGGCGTGTGTCACTGCACCTAGCTTGTTTCATTTTGATTTGAGAGGCATCCATACTGTGGTGCTGTGTAATTGTTCTGTTTTACGGCTGAATGATTTTCTTTCTGTATGTTGATTGCATGTTCTGTTCTTCATTCGATGAATGTTTCACACTAGAGATAATGCTGCTAGCAGTATTCCGGGTTTTGTGGACATACTTTTTTCATTTCCCTTGGAGATACATATAATATATATTGTAAATATATATATATTTTATGTATTCACCTAAGTATTTATGGTAGCTCAGTGTTTAGCTTTTTGAGAAATGTTTTCCAATGAGGCTCTCTTAGCTAGGGGCTCTGTTGCTGTGTTAAGACACCTTGACCTAAGGCATGGGCTGGGGAGAAGCTTTGTTTCAGCTTACACCTTGAGTCCATAACTGAGGGCAGAAAGTCAAGACAGGAATCTGGACGCTAGAACCAATACAGAGGCCATGGAGAAATGCTGCTTGCTGGCTTACGGGCTTTCTGGCTGGCTTTCTCACACAACTCTAAGTCACCCCACTCACTGCCCACTAGGAGTTAGGCCCACCTATATCAATCATTAATCAAGAAAATGATCCCACAGGTTTGCCTACAGGCCAAAATCTGATGGGTGCATTTATTCAGTTCAGAGTCCCTCTTCGAAGATGACTGTAGCTTGACCAAAATTTAACCGTTTTCTATTCTTCAGCAATAGAAGAAGGTACACACTCACTCATAATCCTCATAATAACCCTAGTAGTTGGGCCCCTTATTATCCTTGTAAATGGGAAAGTTGATTGACAGAGAAATTAGGGGTGTTGGGGGTTGTTTTGTTTGTTTTTCTTTAAGTTGCAAAGTAACAGGGTCAGGACTTAAAACCTAGCAGTGTCTACACATTGTACTTTTAATGTAGCAATGTAAACAGGGCAAAAGGAACTTGTCAATATTTTAAATATTAATATTTTAAATTTTAATATTTTTCTGTAAGTCAGGATATAGCTGGAATAACTCCTGAGTTTTCATCCTGTAATTTTTAACACGTATATCAGTATGTCCAAATTCATCTTTTTCTTTTTTGTCTTCAGTAAAAAGAAAAAGAACAAAGATAAGAAGAGAAAACGAGAAGAAGATGAGGAAGCCCAACTTGATATTGTGGGTGAGCCACTTCAGTTCTTTATTGTATGAAAAGTCAGCATCTGTTAGTGTCCACATGAAGCCTTTTTCTGCTCATCAGAGCCTTCACAAGCTCGCCAGATGTCACTACTGTTCATCCTTATCATCAGAACTATGCAGTGGAATGGAAACTCCTTAGGAGCCAGAGCCTGACTCATAATTCTAAAGGCCTGTCATACAAAAGTACTGTTTAACCAAGTAGGTTTTATACACTATTACCTTTGAAAGTGCATGAATTTTAGTGAAAATTGTTTGTTTCCAAAGGAAGTATAATCCAATAAATAATTATTTTGTACCCTGAAATGAATGAAAATCCTAAACACAGTAGAACATCAAGATACCCTTTAAATGGTATTAGAAGTAGACTCTTGCAAATCCATAGCCAAATATATTTTGTTTTCTAGTCCTGTGTATATTCATACTTTAAAACAAATTTTTTTGTCTGTTATAACCTGGCAAGTTAAATTTTGAAACTTTGGCAAAATAAAACACCAAGTAAAGATATGTATGGCCAAGCCTGACAACTGTTTTTAAATTTTTATTAATTACAGTTTATTCACTTTGTATCCCCCTCCCTCCTCCACTCCCAATCCCACCCTCCCTCTACCACACCCATGTCCTTCTCCCAGTCCACTGAAAAGGGAGGTCTTCCTCCCTTCCCCTCTGATCCTGGTCTACCAGGTCTCATCAGGAGTGGCTGCATTGTCTTCCTCTGTGATATAGATCCATGGATCCCAAGTGGTAGAAGGAAAGAAGTGGTTCTTCAAAGTTGACCTCTCAAGAGCCTACCACAGAGGGTCTCAGAAACGCTCTACCCTGCAGGGTATCGAGGCAGATGCTGAGACTCATAGCCAAACTTTGGGTAGAGTGCAGGGAATCTTATTAAAGAAGTGGGAGAAAGTAAGACCTGGAGAGGACAGGAGCTCCACAAGGACAGCAACAGAGCTAAAAAGTCTGGGTACAGGAGTCTTTTCTGAAACTGATACTCCAGCAAAGGACCACTCATGGAGATGGCCTGAAACCCCTGCACAGAGGTAGCATATGGCAGTTCAATATCTAAGTGGGCCACATAGTAATGGGGACAGGGACTGTCTCTGACAGGAACTGATTGGTCTGCTCTTTGATCACCTCCCCCTGAGGGGGAAGCAGCCTTACCACTTTTTAGGCAGTAGAGATTTGTAAAACTGACATACCATTTTCTCTACTTTGCCAGAAACTGGAAATGGTGAAGAGTTTGTCTGTCCATGGCAGGATAGTTGCCAAGCCGTGCATGAAGCTTTATTGTAGGTGTGAGGGAAAGCCTTAGGACATGAAGAATTTGGTATTAGTCTCAGACATGCACTGAGGAAAAGGAGACACTGCTGCATTGCTGGGAAGTACCTCTCTGTTGAACTCATTTAGACATTGCCACTGGAAAGTATGCAAGGATAGGGTCTACAGTCAAAGAAACTATTCTCTTACCATTTTGTATTTTGCATGTGGTAAGTGTGATCTTCACTGTGATGCGATCACAGGAATCCACCCATATAAACAAGCAGGTTCATGCAACACTGGTAAGATATGAGTATGGTTTAGGATTATGTCAATATCAAGTGCTAAAAATTGTACAGTTATAAAAGATGGTACAATTAGGAGGAAGTCAATAAAGAATAAGCCAGGTTTCTCTGCACTGATTTTTATGATTGTCAGATCCAGGCTTGTAAAAATAAGTATAATGAAAAAACAACAGAAAACCTTTGGGTGACCCTAAAATAAAAAAGTTAAACCTTGACTTTTTTTTTTGTAGGAATCTGGTGGACTGTATCCAACTTTGGGGAGATTTCAGGAACCATTGCCATTGAAATGGATAAAGGAGCCTATATCCATGCACTGGACAATGGCCTGTTTACACTGGGAGCTCCACATCGAGAAGGTTTGTTTGGGGGACAAACAGTGATGGCAAGGCCCTGTCAGTAAAACATTACAAAGTTTGTGTGTGAGTCTAAACCAAGTTCCAGAGCAAGACCCACATCACACTGAGCTGCACATTTTTCCTTCCTCATTCTTTAGCCATTGAGAAATGTCTTTTTTCTAGAATAAGCATTTGAAAACATTCTGACTACTTTCAGAAAAAATTATGTGGAAATTAAAAATAGCATTAAAATCATATTAAAAACTGTGATAGTAGCCAGGCAGTGGTGGCATATGCTTTTAGTCCCAGCACTCAGGAGGCAGAGGTAGGCAGATCCCTGTGGGATACACAGGGAAACCTTGTCTCCAAAAAAAAAAAAAAAAAAAAAAAGCAAAAGACAAAAGGGGGTGTTGTAAGTGGATAGAAAGCAGAAAATCTGATTGAATCAGAAGTTTGAGGGTTTTTGTTTGTTTGTATGTTTCCCTTAGAACTGGGTATAGTTAACAGGCATTTAGACCGTTTCTCCTTGTCCTTAGTCCACAAGAAAACACCACAAGGATTGAATTGAATTGAAGAAATTGGAAAGTAAAATGGCATGTGATTTGGCCAGAATGGACGAATAATAAAAGCATTTAGTATTTTGCATACTGTTATGTGAAATGTGTCTAAATAAGTATTATGCCAAACTGTCTTACAAAGTTAATAAACTCACCATGAAATTAAGTCTTAGTATAGTAAGTATAGTATTTCAGTGTATCCAAATATTATAATAACCTTATGTGTAATTTGGAGGGAAAAAACCCTAATTTTTAAAGCAGAAAATATCTATATAAGGTATTTAAACAAATGTATATTTTCCATTTTTGTTTCCTATAGTTGATGAGGGCCCCAGTCCTCCAGAGCAGTTTACTGCTGTCAAATTGTCTGATTCCAGGTAAGCTTTAGTTGAACCATATTTAACAGCCTAACAGGCTAAAATGAAAATTAATGATGTCACGAGACCAAAAAGAGCAGAAAGAGAGTGAGAAGAAAGCAAATGTAAGGCAGCATCTGCCCGTGATACTATGATGTGTAGATTTCGCAGTTACAAAAGAGATGGCACACATGGTGGCAGACACTGTCATCCCAGCACTTGGGAGGCTCAGGAAGTAGATTACAAATTTCAGACCAGCTAGGGTCTCAAAAAGAAAAAAGGTCTGGAGTAGGAAGGAAAAAGAAAATACTGCTGAAACTAAACAGAGACTTTTCCATGACCACAGACACACAAGTGACAGTTTCTGTTCTTACAGTGCAAAAGTGTAGAAGAATACTTTTGAGTAATAGGTAGAGAAGGTGAATGTCACTGTTGTAGTAATTACATCAACATAATAATGACTTACATTGTCCTCAATCCCTAACTGAGTATGAAGTCAATTCAGCATCCCTAGAGATTGGTTCGTAAAATAAAAATCAAAAATAATTTTTTGAAATTACATTTAAATAATGGCTTTTGTATTTCTTTGAAAGTCTTAGGAATAAAGCAGAGAAATAACTTGTCAGTCAATAAACTTCCTTATAGTGATGATGAGCAATAGAAAATGAAGAAAGTGTTTACAACAGTCTCCCTATGCAATGAGTAGTTACTTGGTAGTATATCTGCACAGCATCCACAATCCTGGTGGCATCGGTAGAAAAATGAACACACACCAGGTAGTTTTGAGAAGGAAAAGGAAAATAAAAGGTTGATGTCATTCTCCCAAATAACTACCTTAAAATCATATTGAATTTGTCAGCAATTTAAAAGTATGTGTTAGTTATTTTTCTTGTCACTGAAACCTGACAAGAAAGAACTTAAGGAAAAAAGAGGACAAAGTTTGTCATGGCAGGGAATGTTTCACAGCGTTCATGGAGGCCGGAGAGCACAAGTGTCTCCAGACATCACTGCTGTGAGATGGGAAGCCACCCTCAGCTGCCTCCCTTCTTTTCCCCAATTTATTTATTCTGGAACCTCAGCTCATAAGACAGTACCACTCACGTGTAGGATGTGTATCCCCTCCTCATGGAAACTTCTCTGCAACCACCCTCAAAGACAGCCAGAGGTATGTCTCCTGGGTGACTCGAAACCAAATTAATTTAACAATGAAAATGTAGGTCATTCCCTCTCCCCTTTTTTAATACAGGATTTTAACTGTGTAACCCTGACTGGCCTGGAACTTATTATGTAAGCCAAGATGGCCCCTAATTCACAGAGATCCAACTGTCTTTGCCTCTTCAGCACTTGGACTAAAGGTGCATGCCACCATACCTAGCGTATACTTTTTCAGAAGTACATGGCTGACATAATTTTTAGGTAGGTGCATAGTTTAGAGAATATGCCTGGTTGGTGATTTCAGTTCCCAGCACCTTTCCCCCTCAATAAAATCACTCTTATTTTGTGGTGAGAAGGTAAGCTTTTATAGCTTTTTCTTGAAAGTAGGTTGAAAAACCAAAATTTTAACATCTGTGCTCTTATCACCAGGCCTGGTAAGAGTTGGCCTGCGTTACTAAAAAAAGACCCTGTTTTACAATCGTAAGTTGATAACTTTCAATCTAGTGGCTTCCTCTTCTAGGAATCTCTTCTAAAGATAAATTAACAGTTTTATATATATAATCAGAGAAATCAGTAAGGCTTTTATAATAACATAAAAGGTGACTTACATATCTATAATGGGATAATAAAGATGACTATATAACATACTGTATAATATATATAAGATACTATATAATGATTAGGTTAGAAAGCAAAATGCAAAGTTATAAGTAGAAAATATAATATCCACTCTAAACATGTCTGGTCTGGATTTATTACTATAATGCATATACATACACACAAATATGTAAGTAGATACATTATGCTCTTTTTATTCTATAGTTATTCTTATAGTTTATTCTATAGTTATTTTTACTCTCAGTTTTTTGTTTGTTTTGTTGCTATTGTTGTTTGTTTTTCAAAATAGGGTTTCTCTGTGTAGACTTGGCTGTCCTGAACTCTCTTTGTAGACCAGGCTGACCTCGAACTCACAGAGATCCACCTGCCTTTGCTTCCCTGAGTACTGCTTACTTTCAGGTTTTAACATTTATCTTTTTTATTAAACCAAAGAATTGCCTTGAAATCTGGCTATGGAAAATATCTTGGAATAAACTCAGATGGGCTTGTTGTTGGGCGTTCAGATGCAATTGGTCCAAGAGAACAATGGGAACCAGTTTTTCAAGACGTAAGTACTATTACTTATAAAGGTGCTCTGCCACTTTAACAGAAGTCATTGTCAACAAAAGCACATTCTCTAAAGCTAGTAATATGACAATAAAGGTAGATTTTAATAGTGTTATATATTAAATTGGAAAAAATGAGAATGAACTTAAAACCCTGTAAAGATATCAATACAGTGCAACAAAAAGGAGGACCTTACCCATTCTGGTTTCTGTCCCCCATTGATGCTGTGTTGTCTTATTTTTCATAAAAAGATAAGGACACTGGCATTTACTTGTTGGTTGTTTTTTTTTTTTTTTAAAGCAAATCTCAGGGTGTTTCAGGAGCATCTTTTTCACATAAATTGGTTCAGAACCTTTAGTGACTGATAAGAGGGCATAGAGAATGCTAATGCTATGTTATAACAATTTGTGCCTAAAATAGTAAATAATGTTATTTCTCATTAAGTATCTTTTTTACAACTATAAATTTCAGTGTATGAAAGAAAACAGTATAAACAAATTTAATTACAGATATACCAATTTTAGAAAATACTCGATTGTTATGTATCAAGAACCGTTTTTTTTTTTTTTTTTTTAAGTAGAGCAGGTGGCTGCAGAGGTGGCTCAACAGTTAAGAGCACTGGCGGCTCTTCCGGGGGTCCTGCTCAGTTCCCAGCGCCCGTTGTGGCTCACGGCATCTGTAATAGGATCTGATGGCTACATGACAGAGTGTTCATTACATAAAATACATGAATAACGAAGTCTTTAAAAAAAGAAAAACTAGAACAGGCCAGAAGAGAAGTTCAGGTAGCAGCTGTCCAGCAACAGTGGTGTGTACAGTTCAACATAGAATGCATCAGGGCTAGAGAGATTGCTCATGGACAAGAACACCTGCAGCACCAGCGTGAGGACCTGTCAGAGTGCAGCAGCCATAGAACAGCTGGATGAGGCTGCACATGTCTATAATGCCAGCGCGATGGGCTATGGCCTCCAGTCTAAAAATAATTAATTAATAATAATACAATGTCTTGGTGTATTCCTGGGCAGTAAATTAGCTATTCTCCCAAGAAGAGGTAATTACTTTCATCCCCCTAGGATAAAATCCTGAGTCAGTGACTTTCAAACAGTCAGTTTTATAAGAAACATGGCTTGACATCTCATGAGCAAGAATTATACCTAACAGTACTTATTTACTTACTGTTTTGGGCTTTTTCTTTTATTCAAAGTAGATTTTTTTTATATTCTGATTACAGTTCCCCTCCCTCTACTCCTCCCAGTTCTTCTCTTCCTCCCTCCCATTAGGATTCCCCACCCTTTCTGTCTCCTTAGAAAACAGACAGGCACCTGGAGAACAGTAATAAAATATGAAACAAAAACAAACATCAAAATAGGACAAAACAAACACCAGAAACACATAACAGAGATACACATGTTTGCACATACAGGAATCTTGTTAAAACATGAAATCAGAAGCCATGATACATAAGCATAGGATCTGTAAGGTTAGTTAAAAAAAAAAAAATGCCTTGTCTTGACTCAGTATTATGAAACAACTTCCAAAAATGCCGTTGAATGCGTTTTATGTAGGCTGCCTATTGCACCTACCCTTAACAGTGGAACAGTGGTTCCCCAGGGAGACTCTAACTTCTAGAGAAAATTAAGTTTTATTTGTAAGTAGTTACCAGTAAGAGATGGCTTGTAGGTTAGGGATGGAGGTATGTGTCCGCTCCACCTTTCATCTCTAGGAGCCCATGTAGTGCAGACCTTTGCAGGCCCTGTGCGTACTGCCAGTCACTGTGATTTAATATGCATCAGCCGTGCTTGTTTTGTTGGTGTCCTCTTTCCCCTCTCACTCTTACATGCTTTCCATCACCTCTTCTGTAGAGTTCACTGAGCCCTGGGGGAGGGATTTGATGGAGGCATTCCATTTAATACTTGGTGTTCCAAAGTGTCTGGCCTGTGTACTTTTTCCCATCTGCTGCAGGAGGAAGCTTCTCTGATAGTGGCCAAGCAAGGCATTAATATATAGTTACAGTAGAATGTCATTAGGTGTCATTATATTGCTATAACCCTTTAGCAGAACAATAGTATTTAGTTTTCTACTAGGTCCCTGGCCTATCTACTTTCAGGTTCTTGGACACCTTAGCACTTCCATCTCATGGAGTAGGCCTTAAATAAATCAGACATTGATTCCTTACTGCTTTCACCAGCTTTCTACCACTGTTGCACCAGTGTATCTTGCAAGCAGGTTACCATTGTAGGGAAAAGGGTTTCTAGCTGGGTTGGTGTTTACTTTTCTCCTTTGATAGTGGACAGACATCCTTCCACTACCATGAACACTGGTCCACAAAAGTGAAGGTCTAGGTAGCCACCAGTTCCAACTCTCCATGTTAAATGAATTATGGAGTTGGTATCTTCAGTAATAAGGCATTTTGTCCAGGCCAAACAATAACCTTGGCAATAGCTTGAGTTGTTTAGGGAACCCCATTGGACCCTTTTGGCCAACAACTTGCTTAGATGTAACCATTCCCAGTCCTGGAAGCTCTTTGGTGATGGAAGATGTCCAATTAGGACTCTGATTCCTCTATTCTTTGGTGGATTTTATTTAGATCACCTTCGTGGGTGTGTGGGTGTGTGTGGAAGCCTCTACTGTAATAGGCTTCCTTACAACCCAAATAGCCCTTAGTTTTAGAAGTCCTTCCTAGTATTTCCTCCCTCACCCACCTTTTTCCTCCCATTCCCCATTCTGATCTCCCTCCCCTCATCCATCCATAACTCTATTCTATTCTTAGATTCCATAGCTATCCTTCCTAAGTTGATCTGTCTCTTCTCCCATTCTCTTACTGTATACCTAAACTCTGTGGTAATATAGATTGTAGCTTGCTTATCAATGACTTAACAGCTAACATCCACACATAAATGAATACATGTACTATAATTTTTCTCTAGATCCAGTTTACCTCACTAGGGATGAATTTTTTTCTAGTTCTATCCATTTACCTGCAAATTTCATGATTAATTTTTTAACAGCTGAGTAATATTCTATTATGTAAATGAACCACATTTTCTTTATCCATTCCTCTGTTGAGGGCTATCAAGGCTGTTTCCAATTTCTGGCTGTTAAAAATAGAACAGCAATGAACATGGTTGAACAAGTGTATCTGAAGTAGGATGAAGGTCTCTAGGTATATACCCAAGATGATAGAGGTTAATCTTGAGTTAGATCAATTTCTAGCTTCCTGAAGAACCACAAAACTGATTTCCATAGTGGCTGTACAAGTTTTCACTCCCACTAGTAGTGGGTGTTCCCCTAACTCCACATATTCCCCACCAGGACAAATGACTATTTGTTCTACTGATCTGGGCCATTCTGACTGGTGTAAGATGAAATCTCAAAGTAGTTTTGATTTGCATTTCCCTGGTGACTAGGATGTTGAACATTTTTTTCTAAGTGCTTCTTAGCCATTTGAGTTTCTTCTGTTAAGAAGTTGATGCTCAGGCAGTGATGCCACACACATTTAATCCCAGCACTTAGAAAGATCTCTGTGAGTTCGACGCCAACCTGATCTACAGAGAGAGTTCCAGGATAGCCAGGCCTACATAGAAATACCCTGTCTCAAAAAAAAGAAAAAGAAAAACAGGAAGGAAAAGAAAAGGAAGTGTTTGTTTAGATCTATACCTTATTTTTTAATTGGTTGCTTTCTTTTAATTTTTTAATTGGTTGCTTTCTTGGATATCCAGAATCTTGATTTCTTTATGTATTTTGGATGTTAGCCCTCTATCAGCTGTGTAGTTGGTAAAAATCTTTTCTTACTCTGTAGCTTACTGCTTTGTCCAAATGACAGTGTCCTTAGCTATGCAAAAACTTTTGATTTTCTTGAGGTCCCATTAATTACTCATCTTAGTATTTGTGCTAATTGTGTTCTATTCAGAAAGTCTTCTCTGCCAGTGAGTAATAGGCTTTTCTCCACCTTCTTTTCTATCAAGTTCAGTTTATCTGGTTTTATGTTGAGGTCTTCAATCCATTTGGAGTTGAGTGTTGTACAGAGTGATGAGTATGGAACTATTTGGATTCTCCTACGTGGAGCTGTCCAGTTTGACCAGCACCATTTGTTAAAGATGCTGTTTTTTTCTTCCAGTTTGTAATTCTGCCTTCTTTATCAAAACTTAGGTGTCCATAGGTATATGGATTAATATATGGACCTTCAATTCTGTTCCATTGATGAATAGGTCTGGTTTTATGCAACTAGGGAATTGAGACTATTGATGTTTAAAATTATCAAGGAGCCATGTTTGTTGGTTCCTATTATATTGTTGTGAGGAGATTTCCCCCCATTATTTTGATTTCCTGGTTTGATTTATTTATTCCTTGTGTTTTCTTAGGTGTGGTTAGCCTCTCCATGTTATAGTTTTCCTTCTAGAGCCTTCTGCTAGACTGGATTTGCAGATAGATGTTACCTAAATTTGGTTGTATCATCTATTCCTTTCTCCATCTATTGTGATTGAAAAGTCCTGATGGGTATAGTAGTTTATGTTTCTTTTAAAAATTTGTAGAACATCTGACCAGGCCCTTTTGGCTTTTAGAGTCTCCATTAAAAAGCCAGGAGTTATTCTTACATGGCTGCTTTATATGTTATTTGATCTATTTCCCTTGTAGCTTTTAATATTTTTCCTTTGTAAGTCCTTATTCTGTGTTTCAGCTGTATTGCATTTTCAGGGCCTGCTGTGATGGGTTGTTGGGCTCTAGGGAAGACATACAATTCTGGCTGGTGTGTTTTTATGCTGATATGTGAGCATCTGAATTTGGGATGATTATTCTTCTAGAGTCTGAAATCTGATCCTATCTTTGTTGGGTGGGTGCTCTGTTCCTTGGCTTCTATTGCCCTCTCTGATTCTTACCAGAGTGTGGTGACTGTAGGTTGCCTGATAGGGAATGTGGCTGAGACCCTGTCAGGTGTGGCCACTGGGGGTGTGAAATGCATTTCTAGGTATTGGGAGCAAACACTTCGAAATGAAGGTGAGCTTGAGGTTGAGGGCATTCACAGGAGGAAGGAAAGCAGAATGTGTCACTGGATTTGCTTAGTCCCCTGTGAATGAGGGCAGGGAGGGCAGAAAGGACACTACAGTTTGTCTGCTCCAGAGATGGGCTTGGGTTTGGTGGTGAGGAGAGAGACTGAAGGTCTAAAGACTGCCTACTTGCTTCCTTGTCAGGCATGGGGTTCCCAGGGAATGGCTATGGGAGTTGGACAAAGAACAACAGTTATTTATCATGTATCATATGCTAGTATCACTGTGGCATTTTCTGTGCTCTTGTACCTCTGTCTAGTTTAGAAGGCCTTGTTTTGTTTTTTTCCAGGACTGGTTAGTAACAGTGATAGAAGGACCTGTGAGGTAACTTAGCACTTGACAGGCTGCATTTGATTATCAGAACCCATGTAAAGGTGGATGGAGTGCTGTCCACAGAGCTGTCCTCTGACCTGTACACACATCCTCAGATCTTACGCACAAAATTACTAATATAAAAGTAAAATACAAATTCTACTAATAGGACCAATATATCATAGGTAAGGATGACAAAGGGCAAGACCATTTGATTTCATTTTACTTTTAGGAAAACACTTTCCATTCTTATAATTTAAACAAAAAACTTAAAATCACTCTCATAACTGGTTAAATTGCGGAAGTGGAGTGATCCACAGCCCAGGTGGAGGCTGGAGTGTGTGGTGACATACAGTGGAGTCCGTGCCACCTTGAGTAAGACACTAATCAAAATCCATGTACTCATGCTATTTTAACAGGCCATTTCAAGGTCATTCTGTAATTCCTGTATTTGTACATCTTCTTTCCTGGTGATACACAGAATTTTCCAAAAGAATTATCTAAATAAAAAATATAATTAAACCTTTCTAGGAGAACTTAAATATAATTCACATTCAGATTCACAAGAAAATTAGTTTTTGAGGTTTTATTTAATAGGAATCCGTTTAATCATAAGCATTAGATCCCTAAAAGAATGTATCGTTCTACACAAAATCCTTTCTCAGCCAAAGGCTAGCTTTTTAATGCTTTTAATTATAGAGAAGATAAATTGTACTTGAAATATCAGCGTTTCAATAAATTGTATATTATTCATAAGTTTTATTTTCTTTGAAGATAATTGTGTGTTCAGAGACAGGAATTAAATTAATTTTGTGTGGTTAGAATGCTGTCCTGCTAGAAGAAAGGAAACAACAATGTAAATGCTCTTACCACTGAGCTATAGTCTCCAACCCAATAGAAAAACACACTGAAAATGCTTATTGTCATGATGTTTGAAAAATCAAGATTTTAGGTGATTTTGGTTTCTCCTTTCTGTATGTTTTTGTATTTTCCGTGCTTTCTCTAAATTCTTTTTATTTTAGAATGGGGAGAAAATTTTAAATTAGCATAATGACTTAAGATTTCTGCAGGTCTTCATAGCTTGATTTTATTTTCTTTGTTTTACTTAGGGGAAAATGGCTTTACTGGCCTCAAATAGCTGTTTTATTAGATGTAATGAAGCAGGCGATATAGAAGCGAAGAATAAAACAGCAGGAGAAGAAGAAATGATAAAGGTAAACACCTCCTACAAGCTAGTAGTGGCGTTTGTGAAACACGGGACAGCCGCTATCACTTTCCAGGCTAAATACCTTTTCCGTCCTGATCCAGATGTGCTTTACTTTTAATCATAAATCTAGTGATGTCATATTTGTGCAGTATAATTGAGAATTTACATTTACAGAATGAAAGCTACTTTACTATTTTCCTAATACTGAATTTTTATGGTAGATGTTTGCAAAGCATGAAAGTTTTAAGTAAAAACATTCAAAGACTCTTGTCTCCTACCTACATGGCTCATCTAGTTCCTATCCCTGCCCTGTCCCTACCTTTTCACATTATTTTCTTGGTTTGGTTTTACTGTTGCGTGCTGGCTTGCTTGCATTTTATGTCTTATATAAATATATAAACACCTTTTGGTTTTCTTCATTTTTATATCTTGGAGACTCCTGTCCTTGTATAAACATATCAGAAGTCTCCCCCTTCCTCCTTTTTTATCCCCTAAATAGTGTTCCATTTTAGAGATATTTCTTACTTTATTAAATCAGTCGCTTATAAATTGAAATGTAGATTGTTTCCTGGCTTTTGTTCTCAAAAACAATGCTGTAATACATGACTAAATCTGCAGAAGCAAAACTGTATATCCTTTTTGATTGTTAGCTACTGTGAAGTTGCCTGACAGAAAAGCTGTATACTCTTGTCAACACTCATGTAGAATTGTTTTTTTTAACTACGTTGGCACCTATGATATTAGCTATTAAATAAACATAAAAGTCTTAGTAGAACTTTTGGGTCTTTGGCGCTCAGATTTTGTCCTCTTCGTGAATCCATATCCTCTGTACAGAAGGAGAAATATGAAGAAGATAAAACAATTGTTTGTTATACTTTGAGGGAAGTCACTGACTGGGAGGAAAGCTCCTTCTTCCAGACAGAGTTCCATAATGCTACTCTTTGCTTTTACTTAATGATAAAAGTTATACAGACACCATCATCTACCAGTGATGTTTTCAATAAACTCCCCAGATCCTCAGGTAGCTAACTGGAATCTGCGGAAGCCTTGTTACAGCTTACATATAATAACAGCTGTTTCTATAAATTATATGTGTATGAAATCAAAACCACATCACATTTCTGAGCTTGTCTTTCCTAAATCTGACTGCTGAGTTAATTGTTTTCTTGGTTCACTTACAAAAAGAGCATGTAGAGTGCTCTTGCTTAGCAAATTGGGAGAGGAGGATAAATGTGTAACCTGCTGGGTTCTTTTCAATATCCAGATTAGATCGTGTGCTGAAAGAGAAACCAAGAAAAAAGATGACATTCCAGAAGAAGACAAAGGAAATGTGAAGCAGTGTGAAATCAACTATGTGTATGTATTCTCCTCAGACTCCATTCTGGTAGTCAAAGTTCTTAGGACCCCTGATAGTAAGGTACCTGAAACTCCAAAAGACCCAAAAATGGAAACTCAAGGATGAACCATGTTGAGCTGAATGCTTTTCTCACAGCCTCACTTTTCCCACTTATTCTTCCAATGCTTAAAGCTAAAGATGCTTGGGCTGGTCAGCTCTCTGTCTTTAGTAGAGTTGTCACACCACCCAGGGGCCATTCATGTTCCAGACATGAGGTCTTCAACCAACCAACATCGCTAGAGAAGGAAACTTTCCAGGGCTGCACATATGACAGCCCTCTTGATGGATCATAAAAACCACCTTTGTAGTAAAGAACTATGGACTCTTTTAAAGAAATATAGTTAGGTTTGTTAAATCAATGTGTTGGAAAAACTTAATAGTATTTGGAATTTACTAAAGAAACAATAAAAGTTTGAGATTTGTTTTTTCAATGCAAGATCATTCTTTGCAGAAAGAAATTTCAGAGCTTTCAAGACCACAAACTTAAAATAAGCAAAGAAGATAGTAAAATTCTTAAAAAGGCTCGGAAAGATGGATTTTTGCATGAGACACTTCTGGACAGGTAATTGTAGATTTACATAATTACAGCAGTTTTCAAAATTAGTATATTATATTACTGTTTTAGAATATTTGTCTTTATCTTATTTATGTGGTAATGTTACGTAAATAAGACATTAAGTGTGAGAAAGCACACTAAAAACAAACTTCTATGTTAGAACCAAAATGTAAATATTTGCATTCTTTTGGCTTTGCAGGTGTAATTGAAACTATCTCATAAATGTACTGAACTGCCAGGCCATTTCCGTGGTGTAGCAGTTACCATTCTTGCCTCACATATATTTGCTTCCCATCATCTTCCCTTAAGAATTTTTTTTTCAACAATTTATTCATTGTGCATCCCAGCTGTAGCCTCCTCCCTCATCTCCTCCTGGTCTCACCCTCCCTCCCTCTTCCTCTCCTGTCCTTCACTCCTAGTCCATGGATATGGGAAGTCCTCTCTCCTACTGTCTGACCCTAGCCTATCAGGCCCCATCAAGACTATCTGGATCCTCTTCCTGGGTGGGCTGGCTAGGTCATCCCACAAGGGAGAAGTAATCAAGGAGCAGGAACAGCCAACCAAGTTCATGTCTGAGACTGTCTCTTCTCCCCTTACTAGGCAATAGGGAATCCACATGGAAACTGACCTGTCCATGGGCTACATCTGCGCAGGGGGTCTAGGTCCTCTCTGTGCATGGGCTTTGATTGATGCATCAGTCTCTGCAGTACCTCCTGTGCCCAGCTTTTTTGTCTTTGTTGGTCTTCTTGTGGGGCTCCTGTCCCCTCTGGGTCCTTCTATCTCCACCTTCTTCCATAAGACTCCCTGCTCACTGTGCAAAGGTTGGCTGTGAGTCTCAGCATCTGTTTCGATACCCTACTGGTAGAGTCTTTTAGAGAACATTTGTGTTAGGCTCTGGTCCTGTTCCCTCTCCTCTACCACTTCCAGTGTCTACCCTGTTTTCCCTTCTGAATGAGAATTAAGCATCTTCCCTAGGGTCCTTATTGTTTAGCTTCTTTAGGTCTATAGATTTTAGTATGGTTATCCTATATTATATGGCTAATATCCACTTAAAAGTGACTTTTATCATGCATGTCTTTCTGCTTCTGGGTTACCTCACTCAGGATGATCTCTTCTAGTTTCATCCATTTGCCTGCAAATTTCATATTTCTTTGTTTTTAATAGCTGAGTAGTATTCCATTGTGTAAATGTACCACAATTTCTGTATCCATTCTTCTATCGAGGGACATCTAGGCTCTAGGCTCTGCCTATTACAAATAAAGCTGCTATGAACATAGTTGAGTAAATGTCCTTGTTGAATGATGGAACATCTTTCAGGTATATGCCCAGGAGTGGTATAGCTGGATCTTGAGGTATAGCGCCAGATTGATTTCCAAAGTGGTTGTACAAGTTACAAGTTTACATTCCCACCAGCAATAGAGGAGGGTTCCCCTTTCTCCACATAAAGGACCTTGGTGTGACTCTTACGAATTAAGAACAGACACAGAAAGTTGCTTGAGTAATACCAAGATTCTGTTTTTGCCTTCTGTGAGAGTAGTAGAGGTTCCTAAAACTGAGATAAAAGTCTATGGATTTATATCCAAATTAAAAGTTCAGTAATGGAAATTGAACCTGTTTATTAAGGTTATATTCAGCAATATGAAAGACATTTGTCATAGCGTATTATTGATACTTGTTCCAATTTATTTCTGTTGAAATAAGTGACAGCCTACAGCTACATCCTGGGAAAGAAGGCAGAGAAGTTAGCTACAGGCTTAACACAGTCACCCTGTAGAGTGCCAAACTGAAGAGGAATCTGATAATCTCCTGGGACTCATAATGCCTTATGTTGCTAATGACTCCTAATCCTCTCATCTGATAAAATAATATGACTTCCTGTTAACTGGTTGCTATAGCTAGTAAAGATGATGGTTAATGGGAGAATTTTTTTCAGCCTGGAAAATTAACATACATGTGGTTCTGAGAAGTCAGAACAGGACATAAAATACAGTCCTGAAAATACAGAGCTCTGAAATAGAATAATCTGTTAGACTAGTGACTTTAAAACTAGCTTAAAAAATATACCATTGTTGCTTAATAGAAACTTAGGGCAGGCTTAAGCCCATAGTGACTAATGCTTCTTGTGAACTGAGAAAGCCCTTAAGCCTCCTTTATCTTACAAAAGTTAGGAATCAGTTTTACATAATAAGAAAGTTGAAAGATAAAGTTTTAGTAAAATCTTTTAATATGAATGTTTAATACAGTAATGAAAACAGAACAATTTGCAAGCATGAGTTCTGTTTAGTAGCAGTTGGCTCTGTATGTTATGTCTTACATTGATTGATGGTTTTGTCTTAAACAGGAGAGCCAAATTGAAAGCTGACCGATACTGCAAGTGAAGTGGACATTTTTGTATTGCTTTGAGGTTTTTTTCTTTTTTTCTGAATAAAAATATTCAGTATAAGTGCTTTTACAGAGTTCTTGAATCCTTTTGAAATTATTGCTTAACTTAGTGGTCTAATGCAGGTCCTTCATGGGGTTTACTTTTCAGGTAAGTGTATCCACTTAGGCAACTGCAGAACTTCCTATCCTCTGCACTGCCTGTCGTGTTCCTCCAGGAAGCACGCTCCGCCACCGCTGTGGACTCTCACTGTTGCTGTACTACCTCTCTTCCGCAGTCCAAGCTTAATCTGTACTTGACTTAGAGGAAGTTAGAAACTCTTAAGCTGAATAGTAAGTAAAGCTTTGATACACTTCCCTTTTTTTCTTTTTTCCTTCTATTTTCGTTGTGTGTTTGTTTGCCTGTTTGTTTTTGTGGTCTAGTAACATAACAGGGATTGTCCTGTTGTGTAGAAGGACATTTTCAGGAACAGCCTAGTGTGAGACCCTGCCTACCCCACCCCTCAAAAAGTGTTTTAGGCAAGGAGAACCAAGCAGAGAAGGGAGCAGGGGTTGAGGGAATCAGAATTTATTAAGTGAGATTTAAAATAATGATAGCCATCACTCCTGAGACACTAAGAACATAGTACCCGGTCCTTGAGACTGAATGCCTTAGTTGGAGTAGTCCCAGAATAGCTGCCTCAGTGTGGGGTGATGACTCATAGATACTCATTTCACAAGTTGGGGTGCCTCAGAAGTCCCAGTTTGGCCAGGAAATTTCCACAGAGCCTGTGGCCCCTGTTCCACAATGAAACTTGGAAATGCTGATTCTGCTAGACACTAAGAAACCAGCAATGCGAATCAATTGAGCACAGGAGGGAAAGCCAAGTGACAAAAGGAGAGAATAATCCTTCCTCTGAAATATACTTTTTAATCTGTGTACTTGAAGGTGCTGCCTACAGTCAGGGTGGACCTTCCCATATCAATCAAGGAAATCAGGACAGTTCTTCAGGCGAGGTGCTGTATTCAGCTGATGATAATTTGTGGCAAGTTGACATTAAAATCAACCATAATAGAAAACAAATTTTGCTATCCTGCCAAACACTGCCTACTCCTAGACTTCATGTTCCATTCCTGTCCATATCTACAGTGTTCTGTCTGTAAAGATGGTCCCTAGTGTATCCTCAACATAGGAGCTCTTGCAGGTGATCTAGCCACCTTATCCCTGTTCCTGAAGCTGGGCATTGCCGCACACTGTTCTCCAGCATCTGAGCTTTGACTGTTCTCCAGCATCTGAGCTTTGAACTGGGAACCTGATCTTACACATAGTCCAGGCTGCTTGGCTTTATAAGGGACATATTTCAGTAGCAGACAGCAGGAAGAGGATAAGGGTGCTAGTAAAAGTATTTCCACACAGCAGCAGAAAGCATTTACCTAAACTGCCAGCACTTCAAGGCTATAAAACCTGCAGACTAACATCATCTGAACACCGCAAATAAATATCTCAAAGGGACAGAATAAAATGACCTAGCCTACCTGTACTCTCAAGTATAGGTTTCTAGGAACCATCCTTAGATACAAGGCTTAACACATCTAGCAATGAAACCCAAAGCGTACAAGTTAAGAAAAACTCCAAGTAAACCTGAAGCAAGTGTTAGAAACTACATTGCAGGGAAGGAGTGGAGACACTGAAAGATGGAAAGATTTCTCATGGTGAAGGATTGTCATAAAAAGTGGTTGTATTACCCAGTGCCATCCAGAGATTCAGTGCAGTCCCCATAAAAATCCCTGTGATGTTCTTCACAAAATTAGAAAACAAGCACAATTAGTATGAAAGCAAAGACTGACTAATGCAGTCTTTGGCAGTAACACAACACCCAGGCTCATACTACAGAGCCATAGTAATAAGAGCAGCATGGTACTGAAGCAATAAAACAAAACACCGATGGAGAATAGAATGCTCAGACTGAAACCATGTCCATAGAGCCAACTACTTTTGTCAAAGTTGTCAAAAACACATTGGATAAGAATACTGTCTCTTTAATAAACCATTCTGGGAAACCTGGATTTCCACACATAAAACAAAATTACCTTCCTACCATTAACCCTGAATAAAGGTCAAAATGAATTAAAGATCGCAATAGGGGACCTGAAACTAAAACCACTGGGGAGAACAGTTTAATGAATTTTCAGAAAAGAATTCTAATACTACAAGAAATAACCCCAAGAACTGGTAACTGGAATTACAGGAAATGTAAAATTCTGCATGGCAAAGGAGCTATCACTTGTTTCGGAAGAGAAGCCTGAGGGAAAAGAACAAAAAACAAAACAGCCAGTTACACATCAGCCAGGATTAATAACCTAGAATAATAGACTTCAAAAGTTAGACAAGTCATATAATCAGTAAAATCTAAATAGACAGTTCTCAGAAGAAGACATGGAAGTGGCCAATAAATACTTGGAAAACATTCAACGTCCTGAATAGGGAAATGCAAACTAAAACTACTTTGTGATTCCATCTCCTCCAGTAAAGCTTATCATCAAGAAAGCATGCTACAGAAGATGTGAGGAAAGAAGAACCCTTATACAGAATGCAGGCTGACGCAACTACCTTAGGAAGTCATATGAAGGGGATGGAGAGGAGTGGTTCAGTGCACCTGGTGCCCTTACACAGGACCTGGGTTTACTTTGCAGGAACCACTTGTTGGCTAATGACAGCCTGTAACTCCAGTTACAGAAGATATGACACATGGCCTCTGGCCACTGCACACACCTAAAGTACAGACAGACAGACAAGCAAAACACCCATACACATAAAAATATGCCATGCTGGGTGTGGTGGCACACACCTTTAATAACAGCAAAGGCAGAGGCTGGTGGATCTCTGGGTTGATGGCAGCCTGGTTTACGGAACAAGTTCCAGAGGAGCCAGAAAGAAACCCTATCTCAAAAAGAAAAAAGTAGTAATAATTTTTTAATTAGTATGGCAGTTCCTCAAAAACAAACAAAAAAAAAACCCTGAAAATAAAACTATCGTATGACTTAGCCATACCACTTGAGTATATAGACCAACAACTAAGCAACATGCCACAAAGATCCCTTCACACCCGTGCTCATTGCTTCATTATTCACAATAGGCAGGAAACAGCCAGCCTACATGCACATCAATAGATCAGAAGATAAAATGTGCAAAAACAGTGGAATTTTACAACAGCTATTCAGGAAAGTGAAGTCATGACATTTCTAAGAAAATGGATCCAACTGGAAATCATTGAATTTTTAAATAAGCCATACTCACACAAATATGTTTTATAAAAATGCTGAATACAAATTCAGAATTATATATATATATATATATATATATATATATACATATATATGTGTGTGTGTGTGTGTGTGTGTGTGTGATTATATTGACGGGGGGGGGGGGGTTGGATGACAGTCATGAAACTAAAAAGATGACTATAAAATGGGAGGAAGAGACCACAAGGTGGGGAGTTAATGGAATACTAGTAATAGAAAAGCAGAAAATGGAGACTACTGGGGGGAGGGAGAGGGAAGGAAGAACAAAGCATAATAATATGTATGAAAATATGGTGAAGTGTTGGCATTACTTCTTTAAACTGTTTTATTTACATATCTTATGGCTCTACCTCTCTTTTCCACCCCAATCCCTTCCAACACTGCAGTTCCTGGTAGGAGAGAAAGGCTGGTGGGGAGAAGGGGCGCGTAGTCCTCTTTAGCTACTCCTGCTGGATAGGGTCATCCTGTTCCTTGGGGCAAGTCCAACCCTCACTTCAGGATATCTCCAACTTCCTCTCTTCAGGCTGCATCAACAGAACCAGGAGCAGCAGGAAGGCAGGGAAAGCACAAGAAGCCTTCTTTCTCAGAGCCCCCTTTCCCTCTCAGGGCTGTGGCATTATTTCCTCTCCAGAGTCCTCAGATTTAAAGTTTCTTCAGCTGGGAAAGAGTCCATCTCAGAGCCCACATGAGACAAGTCGTTTGCTCCTGTGGACAATCTGAATTAGCCCCATATCCCACACCTGGGATTAAAACAAAAACATGTTTACATAATCGTTTTTTAAAGACAACAAAATTTCCACAACTGTGAAAGTCATTCTTGTGCTAACCTAAAACTTAATTTTAAAAAGGAAGACTATTTGAAAAACTACCATCAGAAGACAGACCCTGATTTCAGGTGCTTGCTTGGTACTCAAGACTATGCCTACTGACTGATTTTCCTAAAACAAACATGTCTGCATTTCTGTATATATTGTGTTCCTGGGTCCTTTGACAGCCCAGTATTCTCCAATTTTCTATCTTTATTCCAATAACTAGACCTAATTACAGATTCTGAGAAGATAAAAGTGTGTATTGTATTAGGGAGTAAATATACCAGTGAAGGTGAGCAACAAGTATAGATAATAGATCTGCCTGGTTATCTTCACCAATACTGCTAGAACATCAAAGTCAGCCTGGGAGAGTGGCAGAGGTTAAATCAAAGGTCATAGAGCACTGATGTGTCACACCTAAGGCCCAGGAATCAGCCTGTACTTGGTGTTATGGCATAAAGGCATCTAAATGTGCCCCTTTTTACAATTCATATCTCAGGTTATTCTGAGAAATTCTGTTTTAAGCATTAGAGTATTGTCCTGATATAGCAGTCTAGTAACCTTACCAAAAAAAGATAAAAATAGTGACCTGAAAAAAAGTGCCCACGTTTTTCAGATTAGATTATTTCTAACTGTATAGAAGTTCACTTGGGTCCATAGACTTATTTCTTAGAGGAAATACATAATATAAAATATTTCTCTTGAAAATGGTACTTTACATACCCTGAAATATTTACAACTATTAAATATTACATGTTTAAAAGACTAATAACTTTCCAGGTAAAGTGGTGCATACTTACAATCCCAGCTCTTGAGAAGTGGAGCCAGTATGATCAGCTTAGTTTGGGTTACATGAGACTCTTATCTCAAGCAAAACAAAGCCATCAAATATATGGTAGCTTATTAGGATTGTTTTTATTTTTAACCTTTAAGGGTTTTTTGAGAAGGTCTTAAGTAGCTCAGGCTGGCCTCAAAGTTGTAATGTAGCAACTATGTAGTCTGGTCTTGCATTCTTGATCTTTCTGCTTCCACTTCCCAAGTACTAGGATTATAGTTGTGTGCCACCATATCTGACTTACAGCATCCAAATGTTAAAATCCAGTAATGTGGATACTGAACTCACTAAAACTGAAAAAGTGTAATACTGAGAAGGAAAAAAAATTCAGGCTGGTGTGGAGTGCTGTTGAAGAACATTGTGTGGAGATCCTGTGGGATAGGTGTGGATGGTGTCATCCACCCACGGGGTGACAGGGAAAGTAAGGTGTCTCAAAACTAGTGTTTGGAAACCTACATGATCCTCCAACTTTGGGTATATAGGAATGAAAGTTGAACTCACCCTGGAAAAAAATCAGAAGGTGCATTTATGTGTGAAAGCTGAAGTATTTCTTTTGGAAATTTGTAATTTTCTATTTGTTTTCCAGACTAGCTTTGAGTTCTCAGAAATAAAGGATTCCTCCTGCCTGTTTTCCATGTAGCTAGCATTAAGTCTAAGAGCACATTCATTTTTCCTTCTGTGGTTCTGTCCCCACTCTGCTATTAACTGTACTCAGGAGCTGAGAAAAATCCTACTTGTAGGTCCTCTATTTCATTACTTGCTGTCACAAACTAATACTAAATGTGGTGGCATTTTCTTTTCTGAGATTCTCATGTCAAGTCAAACTCTAGAGATGAGGAAGATTTCACAGCCAAGTCTTCTATTCTCAGCAATATGGTATATTTCATATCATGTGCAACACTCTGTGCTAGCTAGTTTTATGTCAATTTGATACAAGTTAGAGTCATTGGAAAGAAAGGAACCTGAAATGAGAAAAGGCCTCTATGAGATCAGGCTGAGCAAGACAGTAAGCAGCACCCCTCCTTGGCCTCTGCATCAGCTCCTGCCTCCAGGATCTTTTCCCTGTTTGGGTTCCTGTTCTGACTTCCAGCAATGATAAACAGTGATGTGGAGTGTTAACTAAATGAACCTTTACTTCCCCAAGTTGCTTTTAGTCAAAATGTTTCATCACAGCAGTAATAAGCCTAACTAAGACATACACCTTATTGAAACAACTAATCTATTTGGATTAAGTGTTTAAATATATCTGTCCCCAAAGCATAGAATGTACAGAAGCAAGAAAGATAGCAGGAACCCTTGGGGATGAATGATTACTAAACAAGATCACACCTGGAAGCCTTTTATCAAAGCTGGGACACTTGAAACTTTGGGAAAATGCCAGAGATGTTTCAAAAGAGAATCTGTGAGTACAGTGGCTACATTTCTCAGAAACAGTGAATAGGATATTCACTCCGTATGAATCATACGAAATTAAGAAGCTGAGTAGAAATGGTTCATGAGCCTGAGCAACACAGTGATAGCGTTAAAAAAAAAAAAAGGAAGCAAGAAAATATTTTCTGCTTAAGGTAAGAATATGACTCAGTGGTAGGGCATGTGCAAAGTTGGAGGTTCAATTCCAAGCAGTTAAATAAATAATAGGTTTGGCTAAACATCAGATTAGACAGCCAGAGAGAAAAAATCATAAACCAGAAGATTCATGAATAAATGACCCTCCATGCATCCCAAAGAGACAAGGAAGATCTGATGAATTCTAAGCCAAAGAAGCATGGAGAGCATAATGAGAATATTTAGTGTGTATTCTGCTAACATATGAGATAATAGGCTAAAAGAAACAACGGAACAATTAAGAATTTTTCAGACAACAAATTTTGGCATACTAGAGAAATCCAAATATAAACATCACATGTGTACGTTCTGGAGAAGCTTTTTAAGTGAATGTTTTTTTTTTTAAGCCAGAAAAGTGATAATCTAGGAAAATTCAGCAGTTTGGGTGATTGCTGGATTTTTGCCAAGCACCATGAATCCTAAAAATGGTGTCTTCTTGAGTGAGAAAAAACATTTGTCAAACCGAAGTTCTCTACTTTATGAGACTGCTTCCCATTTTCCCATTTAAGATTGAAATGGTCCATGTGAGACAGTTACTGACAACCACATTTATTAAGCCAATTAAAATGTCTTAATTCCTTTATGTTTTTAATTTCTTTTTATTTTCTACAGTTAATTCATCTTATATCCTGATTGTAGCCCCCTCCCTCATTTCCTCCAGGTCGTCTCCTGCCTCCCTCATCCTCTCTATACCCATCTCCTAGCCCACTGAAAGAGGGAGTTCTCCTCCCCTACTCTCTGACCCTAGCTTATCAAGTCTCATTAGGACTGCCTGGATCCTCTTCCTCTGTGGCCTGGCAAGACCTCATCAATAGTGGGAAGTGATCAAATGGCAGCAAGGAGTTCATGACAGAGGCAGCCCCTGCTTCCCTCACTAGGGAACACACATGGAGACTGAGCTGCCTATTGGCTACATCTGAGCAGGGATTTTAGATCCTCTCCATGTATGGTCCTTAGTTGGTGCATCAGTCTCAGCAGTCCCCCATAGGCTCAGATTTTTTAGCTTTGTTGGGGAGCTACTGTCCCTTCTGGGTCCTTTGATCCTCCTCTTCTTCCATAAGACTCTTGTGCTTTGCCCAAAGTTTGGCTGTGAGTTTCAGCATCTACTTCAATCCCCTGTTGGGTGGAGCCTTTCAGAGGACCCTATATAGTAGGCTCCCACCTGTTCCATCTCTTCCACCACTTCTGGTGTCTATCCTGTTATCCATTCTGAATGAGATTTAAGAATCCTCCCTAGGATCTTCCTTGTTGTTTAGCTTCTTTAGGTCTATAGATTTTAGTATGTTTATCCTATAATATATGGCTAATATCCACTTATAAGTGAATATATACCATGCATGTCTTTCTGCTTCTGGGTAACCACACTCAGGATGTTCTCTTCTAGTTTCATCCATTTGCCTGCAAATTTCATATTTCTTTGTTTTTAATAGCTGAGTAGCATTCCATTGTGTAAATGTACTATAATTTCTGTATCAATTCTTCCATTGAGAGACATTTAAGTTGTTTCCAGATTCTGGGTATTACAAATAAAGCTTCTATGAACACAGTTGAGCAGATTTCCTTGTTGAATGGTGTAGCATCTTTTCGGTATATGCCTAGGACTAGTATAGCTGGATCTTGAGGTAGCGCTATTCCAAAATTTCTGAAAAAGCACCAGATTGATTTCCAAAGTGGTTGTAAAAGTTTACATTCCCAAAAGAAATATAGGAGGGTTCCTCTTTCTCCACATCATCTCCAGCATGTGTTGTCACTTGAATTTTTGATCCTAGCCATTTTGATTGGTGTAAGATAGAATATCAGATTTGTTCTGATTTGCATATCCCTGATAATTAAGGATGTTGGGCATTTCTTTAAGTGTTTCTCTGCCATTCGATAGTCCTCTGTTGAGAATTCTCTTTGTAGCTCTGTAACCCCTTTTTTTAATTGAATTATTTGGTTTGTTTGTGTGTAATTTCTTGAGTTCGTTATATATTCTAAATTATTATCCCTCTGTGAGATGTAGGGTTGGTAAAGAGCTTTTCCCAGTCTGTAGGCTGTTGTTTTGTCCTGTTGACAGTGTCCTTTGCTTTACAGAAGCTTTTCAGTTTTATGAGGTGACTTTTATTATTTGTTGATCTTAGAGCCTGTGCTTTTGGTGTTCTATTCAGGAAGTTGTCTCCTGTGCCAATGAGTTCAAGGGTCTTCCCCAATTTTTCTTCTAACATATTTAGTGTGTCTGGTTTTATGTTAAGGTCTTTGATCCACTTGGACTTTAGTTTTGTGCAAGGTGATAAATATGGGTCTATTTTCATTTTTCTACATATGGACATCCAGTTAGACAAGCACCATTTGTTGAAGATGCTATCTTTTTTCCATTGAAAGGTTTTGGCTTCTATGTCAAAAACCAGGTGTCCATAGGTGTGTGGGTTTATTTCTGGGTCTTTGATTTGATTCCATTGATCCACCAGTCTGTTTCTATGCCAGTACCATACAGTTTTTATTACTGTATAGTACAGCTTAAAATCAGGTGTGGAGATATCTCCAAAAGATCTTTTATTGTACAAGATTATTTTAGCTGTTCTGGGTTTTTTGTTTTTCCATGTGAAGTTGAGAATTTTTCTTTCATGGTATGTAAATAATTGTGTTGGTATTTTGATGGGAATTGCACTGAATCTGTAGATTGCTTTTGGTAGGATGGCCATTTTTACTGTTAATCCTGCTAAGCCATGAGCATGGGAGATCTTTTCGTCTTCTGATATCTTCTTCAATTTCTTTCTTCAGACACTTGAAGTTTTTTTCATACAAGTCTTTCACTTGCTTGGTTAGAATTATACCAAGCAAGCTACTTTATGTTTTTTATGACTATTGTGAAGGGCGTTGTTTTCCTAATTTCTTTCTCAGCCCTTTTGTCTTTTGTATACAGGAGGGCTACTGGTTTTTTTTCAAGTTAACTTTGTGCCCAGCCACTATGCTGAAGGTGTTTATCAGCTGTAAGAGTTCTCTGGTAGAATTTTGGGGGTCATTCATGTATACTATCATATAATCTATGAATACTGATATTTGACTTCTTTTCCGACTTGAATCTCCTTGATTTTCTTTAGTTGTCTTATTGCTCTAGCTAGGACTTCAAGTACTATGTTAAAGAGATATGGAGAGAATGGACAGCCTTGCCTTGTCCCTGATTTCAGTGGAATTGCTTTAAGTTTCTCTATGTTTAGTTTGCTGTTCGCTATAGCCTTGCTCTATATTGCCTTTACTATGTTTAGGTAAGTTTCTTCTGGCCCCGCTGTTTTTTTGGATGGGAAACTTTTGATGAAAGCTTCTATTTCCTTAGGGGATATAGGATGAGTTAATTGATTTAACCGGTCTTGATTCAGCTTTGGAAGTGGAATCGATCAAGAAAATTGTCCATTTCATTTAGATTTTCAAATTTTGTGATTTTCTCAACGAACTAGCTCTTGGTTTTGTTGATTCTTTGAATTGTTCTCTTTGTTTCTAGTTTATTGATTTCAGCCCTGAGTTTGATTATTTCCAGCTGTCTACTCCTCTTTGGTGTGTCTGCTTCTTTTTTTTTCTAGTGCTTTCAGGTGAGCTATTAAGATGCTTGTCTGAGATGTGTCAAATTTTTTTTTGTGAAGGCACTTAGTGCTATGAACTTCCCTCTTATCACTGCTTTCATTGTGTCCCATAAGTTTGGTTATGTAGTGTCTTCATTTTCATTGAATTTTAGGAAGTCTTTAATTTCTTTCTTTATTTCTTCCCTGACCCAGCTGTCAAGAGAGCAGAGAGTTGTTCAGTTTCCATGTGTGTGTGGACTTTTTGCTACTTCTGTTGTTGTTGATATCCAGTGTTAGTCCATGGTGTTCTGATAGGATACAAGGGATTATTTCAGTCTTCTTGTATCTGTTGAGGCTTGCTTTCTGACCAACTATATGGTCTATTTTGGAGAAGGTTCCATGAGGTGCTGAGAAGAAGGTATATTCTTTTGTGTTTGGGTGAAAAGTTCTATAGATGTCTGCTAGGTCTATTGGATTCGTGACATCTGTTAGTGTCATTGTTTCTTTATTTAGTTTTTGTTTCATTGTCCTTTCCTTTGGTAAGAGTGGGATGTTGAAGTCTCCCACTGCTAATGTGTGGGGATCTATGTGTGGTTTATACTTTGTTAATGTTTCTTTTACAAATGTGGGTGCCCTTGTGTTTGGGGCATAGAAGTTCAGAACTGAGATGCCTTCTTGGTGAAATTTTCCTTTGATGAATATGAAGTGACTTTCCTCATCTCTTTTGATTAATTTTGGATGAAAGTCTATTTTATTAGACACCAGAATGGCTATTCCTGCTTACTTCTTCAGTTTGCTAGGAAAACCATCATCCAGACCTTTTCTCTCAGGTAATGTCTATCTTTGTGGCTGAGGTGTGTTTCTTGTATGCAGCAGAATGTTGGGTCCTGTTTACACGTCCATTTTGTTAGTCTGTTTCTTTTTACTAGAGAATTGAGCCCATTGATGATGAGAGAGATTAATGACCAGTGACTGTTAGTTCCTTTTATTTTGATGTTGGTTATGGTAGTTTGTTTGTGTGCTTGTCTACTTTTAGTTTTGCTATAATGAAGTTATTTATTTCTTGTGTTTTCCTGGGTGTGGTGAGTCTTCTTGGGTTGTATTTTTCCTTCTAGTATCTTCTGTAGGGCTGGATTTTTGGGTAGGTACTGTTTAAATTTGTTTTTGTCATTAGATATCTTGTTTCCTCCATCAATGATGATTGAGACTTTTGCTGGGTATAGTAGTGTGGGCAGACATCTGTGTTCTCTTAGGGTCTACATGATATCGGTCCAGGCCATTCTGGCTTTCATAGTTTCTGTGGAGAAGTCAGGTGTGATTTTGATGGGTTTGCCATTACATATTACTTGGCCTTTTCCCTTGCAGCGTTTAGTATTTTTCCTTTGTTCTGTATATTTAATGTTTTGGTTATTATGTGATGGGAGGATTTTCTTTTCTGGTCTAATCTATTACAGGTGTTCTGTAGGCCTCTTGTATGCTTATAGACATCTCTTTCTTTAATTTGAGGAGATTTTCTTTATGATTTTTTTTTGAAAATATTTACGGGCCTTGGAGACAGGAATCTTCTTTTTCCTCAGTTCCTATTGTTCTTAGGTTTTATCTTTTTGTGTTGTCTTTGATTTCTTGGATGGCTTGTGTCAGGGATGTTTTAGATTTAACATTTTCTTTGATGGATGCATCATTTCTTCCATTGTATCTTCTACACATGAGATTCTTCCATCTCTTGTAATCTGTTAGAGATGCTTACTTCTGTAGTTCCTGTTTTCTTCCCTATGGTGTCCTTTCCCAGGATTTCTTCAGTTTCTGTTTTCTTTAATGATTTCATTTCCATCTTCTGATTTTTGAACTGTTTTGTTGATTTCCTTCATCTGTTTGTATTTTCCTGCTTTTCATTCAGTTCCTTCACCTGTTCATTTGAACTTTCCTGTATTTTTTTCAGTGATTAAATTATTTTTTCTCTAAAGGCCACAGTCTGTTTGACTGTTTCTTCCTGTATTTCTTTACAGATTTTATTTGTTTCCTCCATCTTCATAATCATAGGTTCAAGCTCATTTTTTTTTGAGTTTCTCTTGTGTTAGGGTATCCAGGCAGGGCTGCTTGTCCTTGGATAACTGGGTTCTGGTGATGCCATATTGCTTTGGTTTTTGTTGATTGGGTTTTTATGCTGGCCTTTACCCATCTGGATGTCTAGGCATTGGCAAGTAGTTTCTGGTGCCTGCTGGAGCCCTGGAGGGGGAGTGGTGGTGGCGCGAGTAATCCCCTAGGCAGGAAGCTGGCTATTCCTGTAGGATCTCTCTTCAGCTTAATGGGTATGGTCTCAAATGGCTGGTGCTTCTCAGGGAATTGCCGCAGCTCTCTTCAGGTGTATGATCCTTTGGGCTAACTGGGCTCCTTGGGAGTGCAGGAGCTCTGCTTTCACCAGGGGAAGCCCCAGAAACAGCTGCCCTACCACTGGCTTTCTTGCTCTGAATTTAATGAGCTGCCACTGCTCAGACACTGTGTTTGCTGGCGCAGCTCTCTTAAAGAACCAGGGAGCCCAGAGGTTTGGTCAGTCTCACTAGTGAGATAGGTTGATTTTAACACTTAGAAACTGTATGATAAAATATTCTGGTGAAGTACTTGCTTTGTAAGCATAAGGATCTCCCAGAATCCATGTGAAAACAGGCATGATGGAGTGAACTCAGGCAGATCCCTTGGGTTCACTTACCAGCCACCGTAGCCTACTTTTTGCATACCAAGCCATTGGGAAAACGTATCTCAACATAGCCTCTGAGGAATGACAGTCAGTGCCCCACAGTTTCTACATGCACATCCACAGGCATGCACATCCACACACGTGCATGTGCACCAGCACACGTATGTATCCCCACACAAAAACAATGATCTGAGGGACAGCAATTCTTTACCTAAAGAATTAAAATAATACTTCCAAACTTGTTAGGCAGTATCACTCACTTGGTAACTGGACAAAGATACAAGAAGAGTGCAGAACAATATCCCTATTGAACATAATTGCAAAAATCACCAAAATAATATTAAACCAAATTCATCAATGTGTTAAAAAAAAGTGCACATAATAACCATATAGGAGTTATGCATAAAATGGAAGAATAGTTCAACATGCAAACCAATTAATGCACATCTATATCATAAGATCAGTAAAATGAATAAAGATTGCATCACCCAATGTGTTAAAATAAAAGCATTTGACAAGCACATTTTCATGATAAAAATCCTCATCAAAAAAGAAAAAAAAAAAAAACCTTCCTCAAAAGAAGCAGGTCATGTATGATAGTCTGGGCAACAACAGCATACTCAAATACCCAGAAAATGCTTACACTTGTTACTTGTTTCTAAAAAGACTGATGTATTTGTGTATTTTATGTAGAGGAGTGTTCTGTCTTCATGTGCACCAGAAGAGAGAATCAGATCCCTTTGCAGATGATTATAGGCCACCATCTGTTTGCTGGACCCCTGGGAGAGCAGCCGGTGCTCTTAACTGTTGAGTTATCTCTCTAGCCCATATACTCACCACTTTTATTCAGCATAGCACTAGAAGGCTTTCCCAAAACAATTAAGTCAAAGAGCCACCCAAATCAGAAAAAAGTAAACATGGTAGGGAGACGTCAACTGCCTCCAAAACTGAGGCTGATGCATCCACAGCTGTGGCAGCAAAAGGGGAGAGCCCACCACTTCCCCTCTCCCTTCAGATGGGAGGACAGTTCTCACACCACAGCTGCCTGAGAAGGGAGAGGGGCGGGGAGGGGGAGGAGCCTCACTTCAAGGCAATTTTGGAAACCATGGCACTTGTGGTCCTAGGTACCAGCGCCTTTTTTGCAGTTAAGACTGCAGAAGGCTTTGTGAGATTGGGGTTATAAACACTGATCTTTGATATCGGCCACAGTCTTGTCTATAAATTACCAGCAGGTGGGGCTGCAGAGATGGCTCAGGGGTTAAAAGCATTTGCTCCACTACAGAAGAGCCCAGTTCAGTTCCTAACACCCACATCAGGCAATTCAGAATCTGCCTGTAACTTCAGTTTCAATGGATTCAGTGTCATCTTTTGATCCCTACACTTATGTGCCCAGACCTGTACTTATATAACCATAATTTTAAAATAAATAATCTATATGCAAAGGATCTGTAAGAAAAATCAAAGCTCTGGCAAAGGATTATGAACCTCCGAAAATGGCATTGAGTTTGTTTTGTGTTGGCCATCTATTGCTGGACATGGAGCCTACCCTTAAGAGTGGTTTGTATATTGAGTGAGACTCCCTTGGAGAAAACTAAGTTTTCATTTGTGAGCAGTTATCAATTGGAGATAGCTTCAGAGTTGTGGATGAGGGTAGGTGTCTACTTCCCCCCCTTAGCACTGGGAATCCATTAAGCCCAGATCTGTGCAGGCTTTGTGCATGCTGCCACAGTCTCTGTGAGTTCATGCCTGCATCAGTTCTGCTGTGTTTAGAAGGCCTTGTTTCGTTGGTGTCCTTCATTCCTCCTGGCTTTTACAATTTTTCCACCTCCATTTCTGCAATTTACTGAGCTCTGAGGAGAGGGATGTGATGGAGACCTCCCATTTAGGACTTCAAAAAACATAATACAGATAGAATTTCCAGAAATAAACCCATGTGCAGTCAAGTGATCTTTGACTATACAATGGAAGGAGACAGTTTTCATAGATTGTGCTGTAAAAACTGGATATCTGTATGCACAACATGTCCCTATATCTCATCCACATATAAAAACACAACACAGCTCTATCTCAAAATGATTATAATGATAGCAATAGTACTACTGATAATGAAATCTTACATATTTGTAGAGTGGCTGAACCCAGAGAATATTATGTCAAGTTAAATACACCATGTACAGAAGGACAAATGATATATGATGGCATCACATGATGAATAGAAAACAGTCAAGGTCATAGAGGCAGAGTAGAATGGTGGCTGCCAGAGGTTGGAAAAAGTCATCAAACATTGGGGAAAGTATTCATTAAAGGTACAAAGTTCCAATTGCATACAATAAATCAATCTTGTCTACTCTAAATAAAATATTCACAGTTAACAGTACTCTATAGACACTTTTTTTAGAAAGGTAAACTTTAATTATTTTTACCACAAAAATAAACAAAACTTCAGGAAGAAACTTGGGAGTGAGGAATAGGTTTATTATGTAGGGAATAGCGATCATTTTATGAGTTTATGTTTATCTCTGAACTCACCATGTTGTATACATCAATTATAGATTCTTCTGTGTATATACAAAATACATCAAAAAGTATTCTTAAAGATAAGCTAAATTAGAGAAGAAAATACAAGGTGTACTCTGGGAAACATATTTTTGATACATGGGTACTAGTCAGTTTCTGTTACTATAATGAAGTATCTACTGCTGGGTACTTTAAAAGGAGTTTTTTAGCTTTTAGTTCTGGAAGGTTCGAGGACACTTGGCTCTGATAGCAGAATGGCATCACAGTGGCTAAAAATGTGTGAAAAGAGGAGAGAACACACTCTTTGTCCAGAAGCCAGAGAGACTGGAGTACCATGACATCTATGTTAATCCCATCTGAGGGGAAGGCCCCTAATGACCTAGTGACTCCTGGTATTCATCCTTTACATGTCCAAATACCTCTGAATATTATAATATAAAGCTCCCCAACACATGAACCCTTTGTGGGGACACACTTAAACCGTATGCCAACCATAACAACATATCAGCGAGTGAGGAATAGCAATGACAAGTTTTCAAAAAAAATCAAATTTTTATAAACAAAGGACAAAAAATAGTATTTTTAAGAAAATATAAAAGCCTGTAAGTACACGAGGAACTCCTCAGACTTACCACCAACAGTGGGCTGGTAATATTCAACAACTGGCTTTCCCAGGAAGAAAACTCTGGCTTGGTGTGCTTGTTCTTTTCCTTTAGGTACCTATCACAAACTACTCAAGGTGCCCCTGGAATACCAATGAATGCAAGTGACTCGTAAGAGCCTGCGAGAACAGATTCCAGTGCTCCACCACATTCATCACAGAGCTTCAAAATAAAACCAGCATGAAATACCATTTTCAGCCCGCAGACTGATGAGAGTTAAAAACCCACTTAACACAGCGTTAGCAAGAACACAAATGGTGGGAACTTTTATCCATCTTTGAAGTAGAAGGAAGCACTTTGGTTTTAAGTACAGGGGTATTTCACATTTCATATAGTTCCCTCCTTGAGATCTTCATGGTGAGTACTTAAGTGTCTAAGGACAGTTTTTGTCTTTTCTGATGTAATTTGAATCAAGTGACATATGTATTTTTGTTGGTTTGGTCATGGGTGTGTTTCTATTAGAAATCCAAAAAACAAACCCTAAAATGTGGTGTTAGAGCCTAGAGAACAGAGAAAAAAAACTTATCAGCTACGTTTTGAGATGAAAAATCAGATCCCCAAGGCTTATATATAATCTATAGTTCTTCCAAGGTCCAACACAATTTGAAGTTCCCAAATATGGGTTGAATAGTGTCATTATTGTGACTACCTATATGGAGAAAATAAGACACAGAAAGTAAAAAAAAAAAAAAAGAAAAGAAAAGAAAGAAAGAAAGAAAGAAGTGTGCTTGAAGAAATGAAAAAGGACAGGTGTACAGAGTCCAGATTAGAATTTGACTACATTTGCCCATGAAACCTTGTTGTTTTGACAGTTTAGCCTCTTGAGCTCTGTAAGTCAACTGATTCTGATGTGGCTACTATGCATCTTCACTATGTCAGGCATTATGCTTGATGTTGCAGAAATGATGCAACCATCAAACAATTAAATGATTATTCAACAATTAAAGCATGCAAAGCACTAGTAAGGAAAAGTACAGGATATTAGGGAATTGATTAACATTAGAAACAAACTTGTAGAGAAAGGAAGGTTAGGGAAGGCTTCCATGAGGACACATGTTAAGATGAACTCTGCAGGATGAGTAGAGATTATACACAGAATGACTGACATGGAGAAAATATGCCACAAATAGGAACCGTGTGTGCATTCAGAACACTGAGATGGGATGGAGCAGTGTCCTTAGATGAATTGCTTTCTGATGAGAGAGAGTGAGTCAGAGATAGTCAAAAGAGAGGAAGGCAGAGTCAATGGAGCTTCTGATGGGAGTTTTCCCAGACATGCTGAAAATTCTGGATTTGACTATGATGTTATTGAGAGACTACTGAAAGTCAGGCAGTAATGTTTTCCTTTTTAAAAGATTATTCTGACCACAAGAATTGGTGCATATTCAGGAGAATCTCAGTACTCAGGAGGCAGAAGCAGGCAGATCTCTGTGAGTTCCAGGCCACCCTAGTCTACATAAGGAATTCCAGGTCAGCCGGGGCTACATAGTGAGGCCCTGTCTGAAAAACAGAAGCAAACAAATGCAAAGAGAGAGATTATTCTGTCTGCATTTTAGAGTCTACTACCATACTACCCTGAATGTGCCTAATCTTGTCATCTGCTTTCATTTTAGAGGATATTAAGAAACAAGGAAATAAAGACTCCCAGTAGGAAGTCATCATAGTGGTAGGGGCCAGAAATTAGGGCAGTCTGGAGTACGGTATTGGCAATGAGAAGCAATGGGATTGTTTAAATATAACAAACTAGCTCAGTCCTTATGATTAAATGCCAAGAGATCAAGAAAAGACAAGTCATGGCAACTCCTAAAGTCCCAGAATTATTGTTTGATTTGGTAAAAGAAAATTTGGAAAGCAAAAGCAAACTGACAAGTTCAGTTTTACCTTGTCATAAGTTTTACATGAATTATCATTTGGAAAGAACAGTTACAGAATCCAGACACAGAAGATATTTAAAGGAATGACATCAGCTTGGAAAACATGGTAAGACATGTAGACAGAACAGATACCTCAGATTTGTAAAATGTGTGTACTTTAACATGGGAATGAACACAAAGAAAGATGCAGAAACCAGTAGAATAACAGAAGGCAAAAAAGGGCCGAAAGAAGAGGTTATGGCTCATTTTACTGTAATATATTGAAAGACTTTTTTTAAAAGATTTATTTATTTATTTTTATAAAGTATTCTTCCTGCATATATGCCTGCAGGCTAGAAGAGGGAACCAGATCTCGTTATAGATGGTTCTGAGCCACCATGTGGTTGCTAGGAATTGAACTCAGGACCTTTGGAAGAGCAGACTGTGCTCTTAACCTCTGAGCCATCTCTCTAGCTCCCTGAAAGACTTCCCAAAATGAAAATGGTCTTTTGTGCTACAGAATTCATGAGGTACCTTAGTGAGGGTATTTTTAATAAAGTGATTGGTCTGATACCTAGTTGGACAAGTCCTGATGGGTGAACAAGAGATGAGGAAATAGTTATAACACTGGTTCCATACTTTTAATTTACAGGGACAAAATGCAAAAAATGCAAAGTGATTTTGTATTATCTTAACAGGTTAGCAAGCTTTTATTTTTCTAAGTGAAAATATTTTTAGTTCTACCTAGCAATATCACCCTTTTATTAAAAAGCAAATAAGAATAATGTAACAATAAAAAGGTAGAAGATGGTGGGTAACCTTCATCTGACATACTTACCTGCAATGTGATGTGTGGATAGACACGGAAGTTATTAACTTATCTGTTTCTTCTCTTACTTGGGACACATAAAAATCTCCTGATGATCTGATACTAATCCATAGACCAGTGTTTGGTTATTTCTTGCCTTGTTTCTCCTCTGAGATACTAGCTATGCATGGGGGAGAGTAAGGTTAATAACAGGATCCAGTAGAGACTACTTTCTTAGCATAGAAGATTTTTGTTTATATTTTAATGCTACTGCTACAAAGGCAAAAGAAAAATGGTTGCAGATGGAAGAAAAAAAATGTCATAATTTACAGCGTGGTGTTCCTGAAAAGGAAATGCAGTCAAGAGAAGACAAGTGGAGGGACTAGCATTAAATAGGAGAGACAACTTCTCCTTCACTCTAGCAAGGAGTAGGAAGTATATAAATAGGTGTAAGTGTGGCAAAGAATTGGGGCATTATAAATCATGTCATGAAGCTTTTACATATACATTTTATTTAATTGTTAGGCCATGTCTTAGACAGGGTTTATATCACTATAATAAAATGCCATGACCATAAACAACTTGGGAAGGAAAGGGTTTATTTGGCTTCTATTTCTACATCATAATCCATTATTGAAGGAAGTCAAGGCAGGAACTTAAGGAGGTCAGTAATCTTGAGGCAGGAACTGATGTAGAAGCCACAGAGCATCACTGCTTACTGGCTTGCTCCCCATGGTTTGCTCAGCCTGTTTCTTATAGCTCCTGGGGTCAACAACCTAGACAACACAGACATGAGACATCACAGAGAAAATGCACCAGGCTTCCCTACAGGCAAATCTTGTGGAGGTATTTTCTCAACTGAGAGGCCCTCTTTCTAAATGACTCTAGCTCATGTCAAGCTGACATAAAACTAGCCAGCATAAGTAGTATCTGGTAATGTAGCCCAGAACAGCCTTGAACTTGCTATATAACCAATGATAACATTGAACCTCTGATCTTTTGACTCTGTCTCCCAAGTGCTAAGGTTACAGGTGTGTATCACAGCTGCCTTATGTGGTACTGGGAATCAAACCTAGGGCTTCGTGTACACTAGGCTAGAACTCTACCAAGTGTGATATGCCCCAGATTACAAACTTTTTTTTAATGTAATTTATTTATTTTTATATCACTCACAGGTTAGGTAGATTACAAACTTTTAACAATACCTAAGCTACTAAGCAGAACCTGCTGCCTACCTGCACATATGTACAAAATACAGACATCTGTGTCCATCAGATTGGAATCAGAACGGACAACAAAAGGACAGAAAACAAGAATATTTAACACCTTTGCAATTGAATGGTTCATCGTGGAATCTAAGCCTAAGAGAGAAAAATATGAAACAGGCTTATGACAGCAGAAAGACCCATTCAAATAACAGGTATAACTGATGGTACAACCTAGAAAGCTACAACGTCTGTGTAAACTTTAACACAGTGCTTTGCATATAAGCTGGTTTCTTCCAATTTTGTTCTCCTATTTATATTTAACTTTGCATGGGAATTATCATGTGGCTTACATAAGGTTTTGTGATATGACCTGGCAATTTAGTGTAATGGCTAAGTGCCCCTGCTTCAGAATCAGAAAATTTAGGCATAACCACTCAGTATACAACTTAGATTTCTCTCGTAAAATGGAGATTACAGTACCTACTTCATATATGTATTGATCTCCAGTCAACTTAAAACCTGGAATATAACCTGTCAATGATCCATTATTCTTTATAATAACATAAAGAATAATGTAGCTATCAATAATGTAGCTATCACTTGTTATATGATACGAATACAGTTATTTTAATTAATTCATTAATTAAATAACTATTCAGAAACCATGGCAAACATTGTGATAAATACTGGGAATATAACAGTTCACACACACACAAAACAAACAAACACAAACAGGTCTGTGACCTCATAGATCTTACATTCTGGCTAGAGGGAGACAGGCATTGGTCAAATAAAGAGGAAAATAAGAGGCAGTGATAACATTTAGAGTTAGGTCCATCAGATCTGGGCAGTTAAGGTCTACCTACAGGGCGATCACTATCTTACACATGACCCTGGGTGAAATAATCTATTAAGCAGTTATTTTAACATTTGTGTGAACCACATGTATATCTAGGAGAGACTATGCTACAAGACCGAACAGTAAAGTGTCAAGTTCCCCATATAGACCATCCCTAGCATGCCCGAAGCTCATAAAGAAGGTCGGGATAGCTGGAGTACCATGGAAAAAGGACAACTGTAGGATGATGTAGAGATCAAACCAGTAGCAGGGGGTTTGCAGACCGTGGTCAGAGTGCTTGCTGGCATTATTCTGAATGGTAGGTAAGTAACTGCATGGCTTTGAGCAGAGGACAGGGTATTTATTACATGGGTGATGGGTGACAGCAGGAATGATCCATGAAAGTGTAACTTGAACTAAGGCAACGGGAGTGGACAAAAATGCTCGATTCTAGGCACCATACAAATTGAAAGTAAGTCCAATAAGATTTGATAGTGTGCTGAGTATGTAACAAAAAAGATGAAAGCCAAAGATGAACAAAGGATTTTTGTCCTAAGCATAACAGGAAAATTGAATTGCTATTCACCAAAAAGAAAACTGGAGAAGTGATAGTGCATCACATCATAGTCTATCTGCGCTGCAACGACAACAACACTACTTAGGACTGGCTAATGCAGCTCAGCATTGTGGCACTCCCATAATCCCAGCACTGGAGAGGCAGAATCCGGTAGACCACCACAAGTTTAAGGCAAGCCTCGTCTATACAACAAGTTCCAGGCCAGCCATGGCTCCATTCCAAGACCCAGATGAGAGAGAGAGAGAGAGAGAGAGAGAGAGAGAGAGAGAGAGAGAGAGAGAGAGAGAGAGAGATTTAAACTTTAAAGTTTAGAGCTGGAAAGTCTGCTATCACAGCTTCAGCCTCCGACCAAAGCCTCTCTGCTGCATCTTCACATACCCAAAGCAAAAGAGGCCAAAGGCTGCTTGAGGAGCCTCTTTTATACAGGCCTCAGCCCAGAAACAATCACCTCGAAAACACTTCACCCCCAAGCCCTGCAATGGTGGCATACAGGGGCCTTTAATCCCGAACTCTGGGAAGCAGAGGTAGGCAGATCTCTGGAGGCCAGCCTGGTCTACAAATGGAGTTTCATCACAGCCAGGGCAACAGAGAGAAACCCTGTCCAGAAACAAACAAACAAAACAACCCCCACCCCCCAAAAGAACCCTATCTCCAAATGCCAGTTCATATGTTCAATCCAATCAAAACTACTAAACATATGTAAACTATTTGAATGGGAATTGAGTGTATTTTCTTTTTAGTTGTAAATTTGAGATTTGGCATGAGTGTGTTACTATGTGTGTATCTTTGATAGCACCTACAGATCTGCTTTGTACATATAGTCAATTATGACTTTTTATCCATATATTAGTGCCATGATTGCTGTAATTGGTTTTAGTTGTCATTTCAAGGTGACCTTGATATGTCTCTTGATATAGATAGATATGAGATAAGGATAAAGATCAACTGATTAGAATAAAACTGACCAAATAGCTTAGACCTCATGCCAAAATGAGATTTTATCTCTTTTTCTCTGATGCAAATCTGTGCATCCAGTTCCTTGACAAATATAAATTGCACCCTGGGCACACAGTCATTTTTTAAGAAAAAAGGGTCTGATGAATGCAGGGTGAAGCTGGGGCTGAGATAGTGCCTTCACCCTTGGTAGCCTGGTGGCAATGCAAACTTCCCCTACTTGACTATTTTCTCTCCAGGTCTTCAAAGGCTCTCCTTTTGAGGTGCTTTCTCTGGAATTTACAAGTCATCATGTTACAACTCCATTTGTCAGATTCCTTGGAGATCTGCCTATCTGAGAAAACACGGTCAAAGGCAACAACTCTTTCTACTTCAGCTCCACCAACACAATTTGACTTGCAAGCAAAGCAACTCGAGCCTTGTAATAAGGAGTCATAGGCTTTGTAATAAGGCTTCAGTAAGAAGAAGTAGAGTAGCTCATGGAAATATAGAGTCCAGCTGTCAGGCAGGCTCAGGGATTGGTTTATCTAACAGCCTAGCAATGTCACCAATGACCCAGTTTCTTTTCATCTTGCGACTGTGCCGTCCACTGATATCTGCTTCATCTTAGGTGGCTCCTTTCAAGTTTGTGCCATGAATGCCAGCAGCACTGGCAACTGCTTTGACTACATAGCATGTGTCCTGGGCTTCAAACCACAACTTGCTTGATAGGGGCAACTGAGTAAGACTTAAGCCAAGCATTTCGACAAGAGGAAAGTAAAATGTCTTATGCCAGGCAGGGACCACCCCTAGAGGGATAAGGCCCTAACCTCATTCAAATCCTGTAGCTGCAACATGGCAGGATTGGAGTTGAGATCTGTGAAAGATCCAGATATAAGAGAGTAGACTCTGGCCTAATGGGCTAACTATATTGAAACCTCTCAAGATATTCATTGGATTTATATTTTGCCTTCCATATTTTGCTGTTCTCTGTTCTAAGGCCCAGGCCTCCAGTGAACAAGAATCACTTATTCACCATTTTTGTAGCATCACTATTAAGTATTCAGTCTTTATTGAGAGAATAAATGTATTACAAACACACAAAAACAATTTGTTGAAGTATTAAGTAGTTATAAGCTAACGAATAGTTAATATAAGCTAATTTAATAGTTTATGTAAATTATGGTGATATATAAAGTTAGAACAGTTTAGCTATTGTAGGATTTAAATTGAAAAGAACCTTCGGGGCTAGGGGTGTAGCCCAATGGTAAGTAATGCTCATGTTTAGAATGTACAAGGCTCTAGTACACGTGAAAAACTAATGAGTAATATCCTGGTCCAGAAGTATATCTTATTAAGGAAAGAGTAAATTAGGACAGCAGTTTTTTTTAAGTTCCTTTTTAAATATAACATATTTGAATTATCATTGATTCAATGTGACTTCACAATGCTTCACAAACAAATAAGGATTTAGTACAAACATAAAGATAATTGTTATAACCTTTATTTTGACATTTATAGAGGGACAATTAGATTAAATGTGAGCACTAAATTTTTAGTTTTGTAATAGAAAAAAATCACTTTGTCTCAAGCTGAGTTAATATTTTAAATTTTTGAAATATGAAAGAGAAAAACAAAACAAAACAAGTAACTCATGGTGTAGTAAAACAACTAGAAGAAAGAAAATGTTTATATGACCTCTGATTTTCATGACCTCTAGTTTTCATCTCTTGTCATCTTTATTCTTTCCTGAAAGACAGAGAAAAAAAATCTGTTAAAACACATACAACATTTTAAATGCGCTAGGCCTTTTAAAATTAAATATAATTAATTTCTTTGAGATCATGATAGAAAGTCTCACAGGCTTACTATGAAGCTAAAGTCCTGAAATTCTGGGATTCAGGTATGTAAAACATACCCAGTGCCTCTAAACATTTTTTGCTTTTAAAAGCATATATATTTAAATTTGGTAAATTATTCGGTTAAAAGGTAAAGGTAATTGTTATAGCCTTTATTTTGAAATTTTAGAGGGACAATTAGATTAAATGTGAGCACTAAATTTTTAGTTTTGTAACAAAAAACTTTTTTTTTGCTTTTAAAAGCATATATATTTAAATTTGGTAGATTATTCTGTTAAAATATTTACTTTTAAACTGAAATATTATCTCCATATTTATTACCTTCTAGCACAAACTGTTTAATGCTCAATATTTATTAAATCAAGTCATCTTTTCTGGGTAAGTGCTATATTTCATTTAGGGTGGGGTGATTTGACTACAATTACTGTAGATCAAAGCTCCACCTGGGGAAACCTAGGAATTTTAGGTAGGAGATAAAGTCTACAGCTTGCCAAGAACTTCAGCTATTCCTATAAACCATTTAAATACTTATGCTGACTTCTGCATACTAAACAGGTTATCCAACTCTCAGATGATTCTTCTTTGATAGTTTGAGTCTCCTTTTCTACACACATAAATCATTCACATATATATTTAAATATTGTTTCTCTATATAAGTGTGCTTAAATCCCTATAAAGTTTCCTATAACCACACATCTCGATTTCACTTTCTGTACACTTTTACATTGGGAATTGAATAGATATAAAACAACAACAACAAAGATTAGACACCTGTAATATCAAGTTGAAAGGCTAAATTCTAGTCTAGACCTTGCCTCAAAAAGCAAAAAGAGGGGTAGGGCTAGAAGTCATCAATATAATCTCCCATGGCATTTGCAAAGTCCTAGGCTCAACGACCAGCACGACACATTCAAAAAAAGGTTTGCCTGTGTGTGTATGTGTTGAGGGGAGACATACATAATATTATGTAGTTCCAAGGGAGTAGATTTAAATATTAATTTATTTGAAAAGAATAAACAATAGTATATGGTAGGTTTTGAAAGTTATATGAAGATTGTGCATAAGGTTATCATGCCAATGTATGTGAACTTTCTTTACAAAGCATCTCAGGCTGGGTGTTGTGGTGCACCCCTGTAATCCCAACACTCAGGGAGGCAGCGGTGGCAGATGTCTTTGAGTTCGAGGCCAGCCTGCTCTCCAGGACAGCCAGGGCTACACAAAGAAACCCTGTCTCAAAAACAACAACAACAAGCATCTAAGTCTGATAAGTAAGCCTGGTAAGTAAAAGGTATGTTTGGTGACATGCTGAAAATGCTCTCAATAGTAATTAAGGCGAATTAATCAACTAGCCATTTGGTTTGGTAATAGCTATGTAGAAATGGGATTCTGTGCTTCTGACAGACTTAGTTTAAGCTTCATGGTAAATCAACACTGACCTAGTGTATTTAATATTCTAAAAGTGTGAAGTCCCAAGACAATGGCTCTTGTCTTTAGTCTGCTTTCCTTCCCCTACCTCAGGCCTAACTTATTTCTCCCTCATTCTTCAACTCCAGCCACACTGGCGTTTTTGGTGTAGCTGAATATGCTTTACACTTTAAAACATTAATAATCATGTCTTCAGATTTCTTTTGTTTTTGCCTAATGTCCTTGTTTTTGTTTTGTTTCTATAAAATGCTTTCATTTTGAAAGCATTTATAAGAATATACATGATTTCCTTGGTTTTTGGTTAGCATGAAGAAATGAGCGTGGAAGTCCTGAAGTAGCTGCACTTAGTACTCTGATTTTTAAAACAAAGCTGTAGCATTTCACTTGTTAAAGATGTATTCTTAACATGAAACATGAAACTGCAGTGACGCAGCACAGCATACCGCTTTGATGTGTATTAATATGCAACATGTAGTCTTTACATCAGACTAAGTGTATCTCCTCAAACAGTTACCTTCTTTACCATAAACAGCTTTTTGTTCATTCACATTCTCACTGTTCATCCTTTGCACCATGCACAGAAGCCCTCTGTCTACAGGATGCTTTCCTGGCACTTACTGTTTAGACCTTCCCTCCTCAATAATGTCTATCCTGACTGGCTAATAAAAATTCTAATCCCCTTCCTAGTATCTGCATTCTTGGAATCTCCTGCCCAGTTCTCTCTGCAGCACTATTAGCCGTCTATTCTTTGCAGATTATGCTCGTGTGCATGCTGGCTGCTATTTCCCATCTAGTAAGTTTCATAAGGGAAGAATTTCATGGCTTTTGCTGCTTCCTCATATGCAGAGTCCCAAAAATCGGCGTTTTGCTTTAAGGATGAACTCTTGCTGCAGTGTCTAGCAGGTTTGAAACCCCAGGGTCAGTGACTGAAGACGGCTTTCTGTCTCAATCCCCTGAGTATGGGGTCTCCAGCCACCCTCAGCGTCCCCCTTTAAAAAGGGAACATATTTGGCTTACCTAAGCAGGAACCTACGTGTATCTTAATCCTGTGTTGTGTTACAACACCTAAACTTCCTCAAAGAATGCAACTTATTTATCATTGCTTCTAAATTTAGGTGGTGGAAAACTACATCAATTTTCTATTTCCCAACCTTCACACACACACGTAAAAGAAAGGAGAAATAGGTGGATCTCAGTGAGGATTAAATAATATTTTAATTGTCCTGGGTGAGTTTGAATGACGCATTAAAAAATAAACCAACCCCTAGACCGCTCAAAAATTCTTAAGAAGTCTGTTGTCGCAGCAGAAAATCCAAGTCCAGAAGGCAAATTTTCCTGTTAGATTTTACGTAACTCACTCTATTGTGGTGTGCTTTGTCCAAGGATGGTTTGAAAGCCAAGCAAGTACTGTACTTCTGTCGATTTGCTTTTCAGAAGCAGACTATGAAGACAGCAACTACCTATTCTAGGTTTGGGTCAGTTCAGCCAACCTAAACGAAAATACTTGAGTAACTCAGATACATCGATGAAGATTCCACCCCTTCCACCTCTCCAACCAGGACGTAAGAGCAAGTCCAAATCCTAGGATTTAACAGTGCTGTAAAAATCGCAGGTGGGTAATCACAGCCTAGAGTAGCCAAGAGATGGAACTTCCGGTCCTGGCCCTGACTCCTGTCCGCTCTGGCAGTGACCCCTCGGGCTGCATGGACGGATAGTGTGACTCATTGGGACCAGCCTTCCCCAGAGGGCAAACTGGGTCTGACGTTATGCGTTCTGCTCGGAGACTCTGTCGGTTGGGTGGGCTGAAGAATCTAGCCGCCTAGGAGCCGACCTCTCCCTAATCATTGGTAGTTCCCGCGCCGGGTACTCAGGTCCAGTTTGCTTCCAAGGGTTGAAGTCTGGAGAGCTGGAAGTCCCGCCCCGGGGCGCGGCTAAGGCTGGACGAAACCACTGGCTGGCGTGCCGGGGGCGCAGCCCCTCTGTGGCCTTGTGCGTGGACTCTTCTCTGGGGACTGGGCCCGCCTGCGGTGTCTCCATCTCTGGGCTGTCCCCCGCCGTTCATGGTGTGGCCCGAGGTCGCTGGTCACGCGTCGAGGGTGTGGCCTGCTCCGGGCGGAGGCGGTCCCTGCGGGGGCTGCTGCAGAGTCCTTTGGAGCTGGCAGCTGGCAGGATGCTGAGGCCAAGTCTCCTCACCTGGGTGCTGCTGGCCGTGGCTGCCACCAGTGCCCAGGTGCATCAAGTGCCGCCGGTGGGTGAGCTCCAGCCGGGGCGCAGATGAGGGTGCAGGTGCAGGCGGGAGGGGGCCGCAGCTGGAGCGGGGCGGGCGGGAGCGAGGGACACCTGCTCGCGGGCTGCATCATTCGGGGTGCCTGTGGTTCGGTCCCATGGAGTGGGTGCGGACCCGCCTTGTGAACCCCGGGCGAAGCGCTTTGGTGCCGTCTGCACAGAGTACACATTTTAGGGGATTTCTAGCCTTCTTGAATGACTGGCTAGGATTCCTTCATTCTCCAATCTTGGTGTTAATAATTTGAAGGCACAACTCTCTAGAGAAAAAAGCTGCGGATTGCCTGATCGACTTCGGTACGTTCTGGTGACCAGGTTCTTTTTCTCCCTAAGCAGCCCTCGCAGGAAGCTGTGGGTTACATGCAGTTTTGGCCCAGATGGTGCGAGCCATCAGCAGCTCCCTTCCACTGCAAGCTGCACGGACTGTGGTCTTGAAATGTCTGTCCCGTGGTGCTGCGCGACCAAGTCACAAGGCCACAGACTTTATTTTATATAACCGCAAGAGACAGTGAGGGACTAGCGTCACTGTCATACAAGAGGAAGTAGCCCTAGAGTGAAAATCCATCCAGAGGTCACAAGTGTTTATAGAAACATTTCTAAATTCAACCTCTTGGCTACAGCATAAATCGATTCTTTAAATGCTATAGAGCTGAAGGCTGATTGTTTTGTTGTTAGCAAATCTGGTAACTAGGAACTTGGGCATATTTTACCTGAGGCAGGTGAATTAACAAAATAAAAGACAGGCTATTGTCCAGCTTCTAAGAATAGGTGCTTAGTATATAAGAGTAGAATGCAGAATAGTGTAGAGAGTAATTTCAGGAATCAAAACCCACATAATATATAGAGAAGGTTGAAAGATTAAAAAAAAACAACAAAATGTCTGCTCTAGTGTAGGCAGAGAATTAATTTTCCGTGCTAAGTTGGGAGTGTGAAAAATTTTAAAGGATTTGATATTTTGAGGAAAAAATTCTGTGCGTTTCATCCAAAGATTATCAGAATGGCACACTAATGGTTGAGTAAATTAGGTTTTGTGTTTGAAGGGAAGGACTGATGAATACCTTTTCAGCCATGGGTTAAATAACATAAACTGAAAACAAAATAAAGCAAAACAAAAATACTTGTTAGAGAATTTGGACTTAATCTAGAATTTGTTCTAGATTGATTTTCTTTAGAAACGTGAGCAATTCCTGGATCACAGTGGTTTGGTTTTGTTTTTGAGACAGGCTTTCTCCGTGTAGCCCTGGCTGTCCTGGAACACGCTCTGTAAAACCAGGTGGTCCTCGATCTGTCTCCCTGAGCGCTGGGATTACAGGTGTGGGCCACCATCACCCTGCTATGTTTTGTGTTTTGAACTACAGAGTACTCTTTATCAATGTGTGGATGCTTTGTCTCATTTTAATGTCTTTGAGGAACTTAATTTTCTGAGCTTATCTGTGTCCAGGAACAGAACACCTGGGGTCCTCCAGGCCTCTGAAGTGTTAATTAATGTCTAGCTGTGAACTCAGAGAGCTTCATGTACTGGGCCCTGTTTTTTTTTTATTGTTTGTCTGTTTGCTTGTTTACTTCTATTCTTTCTAATCCTTTGTTTTTAAGCACAGATATTTTTTTTTACGTTTTAGAACTTTATTTTAATGTAACTATATGCATAAGAAATACACTCATATTGGTTAATAGAATGCAATTATGTTTAACTTATCCTACACAATCTTGTCCAGAAATGTGGTACATGGTATACAATTTAAAAAACAAAACAAATAAAACCAAAAACTGCAATCTGGTTTATTTCTACCTATTACAAATGTATAAAAGATCTTCCATCATATGCTGCTGAAAGCAGCAGAACCTTGAGAAATATACCTTTGGTTTGCCTCAGAAAAGTAACACATATTACACTGTAAAGGTTTATAAAATTGGTGCAAAACATTGTTGTAATGTTACAATACCAGTTTTAAGAATTCAGTAACTAATGGGAGTCTATGGACTACGTGTCGAACTGTAGAAGCCATCTCTCCAGCTGTACAAGTAGACTGTAAGTACACTTCTGATCATTCTAAGACTCACTTCATCTGCTGAGATTGACCAGGAAACCCTAAGAATATACCTTGATTTTTGTAAAGAAATGGAGTTTTGTCAGAAGCACAGATATTTTATTGTTTGTTTCTTCATTTGTTTTTATCAGTGCTAGAGTGCTCACCCAGGACCTTACACAGACTAGGCAGATGCTGGACACTGAGCTACATCCCTAGCCCAAGCAAAATATTTCATTGTTTTCAAAAAATGGGAAAAAATGGCCCCAATTTAATAGTTTTTACTCAGAACAGTGACCAGATCTAGTCAGTGTGCTAGTATCTGGCTGGGAAAGTGTTTGCGCAGGCCATCAGTGAAATGAGAAAAATCAAAGATAAAAGTTGGTAATTTTCTTTTTATTCTGGTTTATAGCTATTTTATTGTCATAAACTTTTATTGAACTATTCTCATTAAACTAATCACAAAGTCAGATGTTACGTGGAAGGGTTTTATTTTGTTTTAAAATCTTCACTTATAATAAAAAAAATTGGGACTGTTGAAGATACTGGGACCCAATTTTCAAAAGGCCCTTTGAAGCTGCCTGGTGACTGTATTCTCAGATTGGAAGGCAGTTGTTTTTTGAGTTTTATCGTTTTGTGTTTTTAGTTTGAAACATTATATGAATGATAAACTATACTATACACTTGTGGAAACCAAATATATTTCAAAATTGACATTGACAAGTATGGATGAGGGCCAGCTTTAAAATGACAAATGAGTTATTTGGTTTGGAACATTGGCTGGGCTTTTTAGTTTTATGTTTGAGGCTTTTTTTCATTTTTTGTAAGTTGTTCTTCACTGTTACATCTATGAAGAGTCCATTAAGATACTGTATGATGGAAACATCTGGTAGAGAAAAGTCCAGATAATTAGCCAGGATATTGGAAGTCTAGGCATAATCAGACTATTCGAAGCCATTGGAGTGGCCAAGCTCTTCTTCAAAGAGTATGAATGAGAAAATAAGCAGCCAAAAAGCTAAGTGAATTTCCCATGTGTATGCCAAGTAACAGCCAGCAAAGTTAATGCAGCAGCCTAAATGGGAGACTTTAATGTGACAGGACAGTCAAGGAAGGGAAGGAGATGGTTGACTTCGTTTAAATGCCACTGAGAATGAAGTATCCACTCTGCTTGGTGACTGAGGGTTAATGGTTATCTTATTCTGAGTGGTATAGGGACAGAAAATGAATTGCAGCAGCATGAGGAGTGATTGGAAGGAAAGGAACTACGTTGAGACTGTTCTCAGTAATGAATCTGAGCGGTCCAGAAGATGTGACCATGAGTATGTGATTGAGTAATGAATTGCTATTATGAGCTGATTTCTTAAGTCAGCTTCGAGTGTGTATGGTGAAACTGTTGGCATTAGCAGTGGTTTGCACAAAGCTTCCATTAATCTCATAAGCCCTAGATGGTTTTGTCCATGTTTTTGTGCTCCAAAGGAAAGAATACACAGGTGTAATCTGTTCTCTTAAGTGCTGGGCAAGAACCCTTCCCAACATTGCCACTGAGTCAGCCAACATGATGAACTAGGCTGCTGCCCTCTTAGGAGGTTGATACACCCATTGTTAATTTTAATATCCATAGCACTCTCGGGTACATCTGGTTAAAGCTCAGAAGAATGATATCAGCCATGTATTAATGCGAATTATGTTTGTAGGAAACATGCCCTTTTATCCAGTGTCCACCGTGTAGTCCTGCCTGTCCTCCAGTTTGAGATTCTTACTCAGCCTAGGCTATATGCACATGCTACTTCACCCAATTTAAAATTTTGTGTTTATCATTAGAATCACATTTTTCATTGAGATTTTTCACTAATCTTGTAGGGTTAAAATATTTTAAAGGGCAAAGTTTGCGAATTTTTTAGAGATGTGGAAAGGTCAATTATTCCTTAATGAAATAATTTTTATTTGGTATGCCATTTTTATTTTTTAAACAAATTTAAATTTTTAATTATTATGCATGTATACATGCATGTGTGTGTGCACGTGTGTGTGTCTGTGTGAGTGAGTGAGTGAGTGAGTGAGTGAGTGAGTGAATGTGTGAAGGGGGAAGTCATAAGTATTGGATCGCCTAGACTGAACTTACAGGCAGCTCGTAGATGCTGCATATTAAACTCAGGTCCTCTGCCAGAACAGTGTGTGATCCTAACTACTGAGCCACGCTCCAGGTTTCAAATGGCTGTTCTCTCCAGTAGCTCTGTAAATTGTGTTTTCCTAGTGAGTATGGAGGACAGAAAGACTGATTCATTTTGAATAAATTAAAGTTGTTACCAAATAAGTTGAACAATCTTGAAAACCCATTTCTAAGCTGATGAGGTGATGCATGACTGTAATACCAGCTCCGAGGAGGCCACGGCAAGAAGGGCAGAATTCAGGGGCAGCCTGGACTACTCAGCTAGACTCTTGCTCAGCTCTTTATATTTTTTGTTGTTTGTTTCTTGTTGTTTTTCGAATTTCAAGTGCATTGAAACATTGTTTTTCTTAAAAGGGGCTTTCTGGAGGTGAGGAGCAGTGGGACATTGGGATTCTAAATTTTGCTTTCTTCTCCCTATGACAAGGTAGCATAATAGACTGACAGCTTACACTGTCTACCTAGGGTCTGTTTATGATATTTACCAATCATCTCTTGAAATATCCCCTACCTTGATGAGGTTGTCTCCTACTAAAACCATACAGAGTTAAATTCTGGAGACTACATGGCAGTCAGGGTGGTTACTGTTCTACATCAGTGCCACACAGAAATTTCCCTTGAAGTCTGCCTTGAGCTTGAGGATGCGCCTCTCTTTCATGGTAATCCCCAAACTAGCCTTCTGGTTAAATGACTTTCACATTGGTGCCAAGGCTTTGTGGCTGACGCCTTTACCTATTTTCACTGGTGTTTATGTTTTATTCTTCAAGCCATACTCTGGCTTCTTTTCAAATCATATAAATATTTGGCCTTTTCTTTTTCGAGCCAGATTGTATGTCATTCTCATGTCTGACTTTGGTTGCCAGCATTATTACAGTTCTCAGCCACGACTCCCACGTGTAGTGTGACCTGGTTGCTTTCCAGTTCTTACTCAGCCAGCTTTTTTTCTTAAAAACCTGACTGACTACTTTCAGTTTCCTTCCTAGGTGTCCAATAGGAGATGAGGCTATAATTTGATTTTATATTAGCTTTGGATTCTGTGATGTGCAAATATAATGAAGAAGGGATAGTAGTCATTATGTTTATTATTTATTTACTTAATTGAGTCTGGTCACCATGAAAAGATCAGAGCTGTAGGAATCAAACTTTCAGGCGCACCGTGTGTGTGTGTGTGTGTGTGTGTGTGTGTATTGCACTCCTTTGTGTGCACATTTGGAGGCCAAAGTTTAACAGTAAAGCTTAACAATATGCATTGTCTATTGTTCTCCACCTTATTCCTGACAAGTTTTGTCCCTGAACCATTTTAGCTGTATCGGCTGGCCAGGAAGTCCTCAGGCGTACCTTCTTTCTACGTGCTCTCAGCCTGGGAGGTGTAGGTGTGTGCCCCCTTCAAACCCAACTCTTATGAGTAAACAGCAATCACTTGTTCACTGAGCTGTCTCCCCGATCCCTGCAGCGCTGCTTTCAGTGCTATGTGGTAGGAAGCTGGAATAGAGCAGATAAAGCCCTGGACTCTGTCTGATATTCCCATGGTGTGACCTTCTGTGGAGCTCAGCGCAGCATTCCCGGCATGACTACACAATTCCCAGTAATTTGAAACTGAGCAAAAGGACAGGAATAGGATGTTTGTAAATCGAGTCATATCTTTTAGTATTTATTTTTATTTATGTGTGCATGTGTATGACATGTAATTGAGGGTGCCTTCATAGGCCAGAAGAGTGTCTTACATACCCTGGAAGTCCAGCTACACACGGATGTACCATGCCATCTGACATGGGTCCTGGGAAGTAAACTTGTGTCTTATACTAGAGCATTGTGCTTGCTTACCTCCCAAGCCATCTGGTTCTCAGGTCCAGTAGAAACCTAACCAAAAATTGGGATATTTACAAGAGTTTTATGCTACTAGAAGTAAGACTTGTATTTGTGAAGCTAGTGGTTATTCACCTTACTAAGTGATTTGCTTTTTTATTTAATAATTTTACAGGCATGGGGGGTTTGCCTGCATGTCTGTTGGTATACTACATGTGTGCAATGTGCATGGAAGAGGGTGTCGGATCCCCTGAAACTGGAGTTACAGATGGGTGTGCGCTGCCGTGTAGCTACTGGAAAGCTGGGTCCCCTGGAAGAGCAGTCAGTGCTTTCCACTACTGAGCCGTCCCTCCAGCCTCCAACTAAAGGATGTTTTGAGCATTCGTATTTGTAGTTGAAGACTGTCTTGAATATAGTGCATATGCTCAAATTCATTAAACAAGGACTAGTGCATTTGGAGCACATATCCTTCACTGTAGTAACCATTTCCCTTTTTGTCTTTCTTCTTTATTGTTTTTTTCATTCTGTGTGTGTGTGAATGTGTACATTTGTGTATTTTTTTAGAAACATTTATTTATTTATTATGTATACAATGTATGCCTGCAGGCCAGAAGAAGTCAACAGATCTCACTATAGATGGTTGTGAGCCACCATGTGGTTGCTGGGAATTGAACTCAGGACCTCTGGAAGAGCAGCTAGTGCTCTTAACCTCTGAGCCATCTCTCCAGCCACGTTTGTGTATTTAATTTGTATTTAAATGTAGGCATGTTACCTCTCCTCTGAAGGTCAGAGGATAACCCGTGGTTGAGACAGATCCCTTAGCTTTCCACGGCGTGTGCCATGCTAGCAGCTCACAAGCGTCTGCCTTTGTCTCCCATCTTCTGGAAGGGTGCTGAGGTTACAGCGTTTTGTGCTGTGTGCTTTGCTTTTCGTGAGGGTTCTCAGAATTCTTACTCTGAGCAGAGCGCTTCTCTCCTGTCCCCCAGCTTATGGAGTTGTGGAGCTGAGGGGTGTTCCTGTCCCCCAGCTTCGGAGTGCATGTGCTTCTGTGGCCCAGGGTCCACTTTTGCCTCTTCCCAGCTCCCGGGCCCTCATGGTTGTGTTCCCAGCTGCAACATTCACCCACTGAGCTGTCTCCCCAGCTCCCCTCCCTCCTTTCTGATATTGGAGACAAGGACTCATGGAACAGCCGTCTTTGAACTCAGTATGTTCTGAGGATAAGCTTGAACTGATCTTCCTGTCTACACCTCCCAAGTTCTGGGAGTAAAAGTGTGCACTGTCTTGCCCTGCTTGCAAGCACTCTTATTGATTTAAAAGTAATTTGAGATAATGATAGTTTCAACTGTTTAAAAATACCAAAGAGCCCTCTAAAAAACCCTCTATATAATGTAAAGTCTTACAAATTAAAGGATTAATATCTGGAAATACATGTCAGTTATACATGGGTAAAGAAAATGGGATAATATGGAGTCTCTTGGTCCATTCCTTCTCCAGTCCCCAGAATAAACACCTTCAGTTGTTTCTGTGCTTGCTTGACTAGATGACTACACGCTCAAGCATCACCCAGAGCTGGTGTCTCCTGGCACACTAAATGTTTACAGCTCAGCTTCTTCAGTTGTTTGCAGCCGTGATATATGGGGCACTAAAATTAATAAGCTGTCCCCAGAGCAGGCTGGCTAGCAAGATACGCTCTATCTATGAGCTCTGAGTTTGATTGATACTGCCTTTACTCAGTAGGTAGAATAACTGATTCCCAACATCTGCCTTAGGGCCTCCATGTGTGCCCCCTAACACACATGCACATACTCCACACGTGAAAAAGAAAAATAAGAAAAACTAAATAAAAAAATACAAATACTCAGAGGGCTGGGAAATAGTTCTGTGGGTAAGAACGCTCACTTGAGGACTAGACATCAGATCCCCAGCACCTATGTGAAAAGCCAGGTGTCACCCAGAATCCCACCACTGGAGTGGAGACAGGAGGATTTCTGGGGCTTGCTAGCCAAGCTAGCCCAGACACAATACAGCTTTCCAGGTGTGTAAATAACCTTTTCTCAAAGAAATAATGCAGAGGGTCAGAGGGTGGTAGAGTGAGACATACAGTGTCCTCCTCTGGCCTTCACAGTGGACATGTGTGTGTGTAATAAACACACACACACACACAAACAATAAAATAGCTTCAGCATAGTCACAGGACTGTACAATCATCACTATTATCTAGGGCAGCTTACCCCCCGGAGAGGAAACCCTACACATTCACCCTGTTAGTGTCTAACTCCCAGCCCTAAGCAACCACTATCAGAACCTCTCTCTGTAGATTCTCCTCTTCTACGTATTTCATTTGTGACTGGCATCTTCTACATAGTAGAGATGGTTTATGCTTATTTCCTCCTGCCAAAAATATATCATCACAGGACATCTCATTTTGTTTCTCCATTCTTCCCTTGGTGGACATTTGGGCCAGTATGTGTAATGCTCTTGTAGATATCTCATACACATTTTTTGTGGGGGTTTATGTCTCCCTATCTCTTGGGATATGTGTAGGATCAGGATTGCGGGGTTTTGTGTCACTGCTCACCTGTGTGAGGAACTGCCAGATGGTTGTGTAGAGCAGATACTGTTTTGAACTTTGCTCACAGCATGAGTGATCCATTTTCCTCAGGCCCTTAGCAACACTTGCTGTTGCTGTGTCTCATCACCGTAGGCGATGATGCTGGGCGTCTCTTCTGTGCTTATGGCCCATTTGCGTAGCTCCTGGAAAAATGTCTACTCAGCACTTTTGTCCATTTTAAAAACTGAGTTGCCTTTTTATTACCAAGTTGTAAGGTTCTTTGTATATATTATTGGTGTATGTTGTCAGATATACAATATGCAACATTGTAAATGTGGACTTATTTTTGGACTCTTGGTACTATTCCTTTGTTTTATGTATTTATATCCATGATAGCACTCACTGTTTGCCAGTGTGTTTGACTTTATTTCACTATGATTGCCTTAAGGTTTACACTTTCTCATTAACATATAAGATCATCATATAGTAAGTTACTATATTATTACTGTAGTAAAATTTTGGCTTCATTTAAATTAGTATTTTTAGCAGGCCTACAAAGTAATAGGTTTTTTTGTGACATTGTCTCACATGCATAGCTTTGTACTTTGTTCCTGTTGTACCTTTTTGCTTTTCCCCTTCACTGTTCCACTGATCCTTCCTGCTAAAGAGTCCACTTCATGGTGTATATGTGTGTATGTGTGTGTACGTGTGCAGAAGTGTCTCTGAATGTGAGTGAGGTTCAATGAGAACACATGATACCTACTTTTCTCTTTTCCATTTCCTGTCTTGCTCATCTCTTCCTGTAAACCCCTTTCTCTTTCAAATGGTCCCATTTCTTTATAGGACGTTTTAAAACTGAGTCCTCCAACTTTGTTTTTTTTCCAAGATTATTTTAGCCATTCTTTATGCTGAAATCTGTGAATTAATTTTTGGAATCTGTCCATGTTAGCAGAATTAAATCTTCCATTCCATGAAAATGGCAGCTTCTATTTACTTAAGTTATCTGTAATTTTCTTGGGCAGTGTTTTGTAGTTTTAGGTGTACATGTTTTGAATTTCCTTGGTTAAGTTTGTTTCTAAATACTCTTTTTGTTTTGTTTTTGTGTGTGAGATAGTCTCCCTTATAGCTCAGACTGGCTTGAGCTTATGATATTCCTGCCTCAGCCTATAGAGTCATCGGATTATATGTGTGAACTTTTGCTGGAAACAGAAGCAGAGATCCTAACATTTCAATATTACAGCAACTAGACAGCAGGGTAACACTAAGGTTTTGCACATTTTTTTTGAGGTCCAAGCTGAGTCTGAAACAGCTTTGAGAAATAACTTTTTATAATCAATATTATTTAACATAAATGACTTTTTGCTACAGACCCAATATTGTTTCTTAAGGAATTCACTAGAAACATACTTAAATAAGAAGCCTATCCAATGGTAAGGCCATTTTGAAAGAGTGAAATGGCTCTAAGTACTTACTACATTGTCAAAAGTTAAGTCTGAGAGTTCTATCCCTGCACAGGAGTTTAATGGATGATAGTCTAAGCTCCACCTCTCATTTCAGTGGCTTTTTCTCCCACTCTTCCTTCTCTTATTTCAGATTAGTGCTTGTTATTTTACTTTCACAGTTTTAGATCACTAGAAGCCAGGAGATAAACAGGAGTCATAAATCTGTATGGACTTTTTTTTTTTTTGGATGATTTTGTGTTAGGAGAAAATTCAATTTTGCCACTAAATGTGAACAGTTTTCTCTGAAGCAGCCTCATTCATTCATTGCCTCCAGCAGCGACCTCAGTATTGGCGCTGCCTTTCTGTCAAGGAACACAGTATGGCATTGAGAAGACACAGACAAATATGGTACAACATACTGTAATGGAGATGTGTGCAAATATAGAACTATGTAGGAGGGAGGTGACTGTGCTCATATAGGAGGTACATGAGACTGCAAAGAGAGTGGCAGGGAAGGGGGAGAGGAAGTAGTAAGTATCTGGATTGGATTTGAGAAGTTAGACCTAGAAGTTCATCGGGTCAGAGTGTGGCATTCTGGGCAGAAGACACAGCACATGGACAGGACAGAAGCATGGAAAGTTTAGGAAATGTTTGTTTGTAGCCATGCTATTGGGAGGAGTGTCTGGAACAAGACTAGGATGGTAGGTTATGGCCAGATCATTAAATACCTTCTGCACTGTGCCCTGCAGATCTGGTTTGAGATGCAAATCCCAGGACAGGTTGCAATAGAGTTGCCTCAGAGATTAAGGTAAAACTGCCTCCTTTCAAGCCATTAACCTTGGGTGATATGCTATCTAATCATGTAAGAATATTTTCTGACTTCTTTTCTTCATTTTACTCAATATAATCAGAAAAAAATAGCCAAATAGTAACAGCCAGTCTCTGTGTAAACTGAATTGAAACATCAATGATTTAGGGATTTGAGAGGCGAGACTTTTATCTTAAAAGGTTTGGAATGCTGGTTCAGGAGAGATAGCCCAGAAGTTAGGAGGGTGTGCTGCTCTCAGAGGACCTGAGTTCAGCTGCCAGGACCCATGTGGTGGCTCACAGCCATCTGTGCCTCCAGCACCTTCTTCTGATCTACTCAGGCACCAGGCGGTCATGTGTGCACATAAGTACATGCAGGCAAAATAAAAATAAATAAATCGTTTAAAAGAGGTATTGAATTCCAAGTATCATCGCAGATACCAGTTATCTCATTGCTCAGTAAGCTTACAAGCGGATTATGAGTCTGAAGTTGGCAACAGCGAGCTACATAATAATAAGTTTGAAGCCAGTCTGAACTCCTTAGGGAGGGAGACCCTACCTGAAACAAAGATAGTAAAATGGTATAAAAAAACAAAAACGGTATACTTGAGCATATTTTGGATATATGCCTAGGAGTGGTATAGCTGGATCTTGAGGAATCACTATTCCTAGTTGTCTGAGAAAGCGCCAGATTGATTTCCAATGTGGTTGTGCAAGTGTGCATTCCCACCAGCAGTGGAGGAGGGTTCCCCTTTCTCCACAACCTCTCCAGCATGTGTTGCCACTTGAGATTTTGATCTTAGCCATTCTGATAGGTGTAAGGTGAAATCTCAGGGTTGTTTTGATTTGCATCTCCCTCATGGCTAAGGATGTTGAGCATTTCTTTAAGTGTTTCTCTGCCATTCTATATTCCTCTACTGAGAATTCTCTGCTTAGCTCCGTACCCCATTTTTTAATTGGATTGCTTGATTTGTCGCTTTTTATCTTCTTGAGTTCTTTATAATTTCTGGATTTTAACCCTCTGTCAGATATAGGGTTGGTGAAGATCCTTTCCCAGTCTGTAGGCTGTTGTTTTGTTCTGACGACAGTGTCCTTTGCTTTGTAGAAGCTTTTCAGTTTCATGAGGTCCCATTTATTGATTGTTGATCTTAGAGCCTGTGCTGTTGGTGTTCTGTTCAGGAAGTTGTCTCTTGTGCCAGTGAGTTCTAGGCTCTTTCCCACTTTTTCTTCTAACTGATTTAGTGTGTCTGGTTTTATGTTGAGGTCTTTGATCCACTTGGACTTTAGTTTTGCGCAGGGTGATAAATTTGGATATATTTTCATTTTTCTGAATGTAGACATCCAGTTGGACCAGCACCATTTGTTGAAGATGCTGTCTTTTTTTCCACTGAATGGTTTTGGCTTTCTTTGTCAAAAATCAAGTACCCGTAGGTGTGTAGGTTTATTTCTGGGTCTTCTATTCTATTCCATTTATCCACCATTCTGTTTCTATGCCAGTATCCTGCAGTTTTTATTACTATTGCTCTGCTCAAGTACACAAGGACATTTGTTCAACCATGTTTGTAGCAGCTTTATTTGTAATAACCAGAACCTGGATACAACACAGAAGTCCCTTAACAGAGCAATGGATACAGAAATTGTGGAACATTTACACAAGGGAATACTACTCAGCAATTAAAAACAAGGAAATCATGAAATTTGCAGGCAAATGGTGGGATCTAGAAAAGATCATCCTGAGTGAGGTATCCCAGAAACAGAAAGACACACACGGTATATACTCACTTATAAGTGGATACTAGACCTATAAGATAGGACAAACATACTAATATCTGTACACCTAAAGAAGCTAAACAAGAAGAGGTTCCAGGGTAATATGATCAATCCTTACTTAGAAAGACAAAGGAGATGGACATTGGAAGTAGGAGAAAATAAGAAACAAGACAGGAGCCTACCATAGAGGGCCTCTGAAAGACTCTACCTAGCAGTGTATCAAAGCAGATGCTGAGACTCATAACCAAACCTTGGTCAGAGTGCAGGGATTCATATGAAAGAAGGGGGAGTTAGTAAGACCTGGAGAGGACAGTAGCTTTACAAGGAACAAATATATCTGGGCACAGGGGTCTTTTCTGAGACTGATTCTCCAACCAAGGACCATGCATGGATATAACCTAGAACCCCTGCTCAGACATAGCCCATAGCAGCTTGGCATCCAAGTGGGTTCCCTAGTAAGGGGAACAAGGACTGTCTCTGACATGAACTCAGTGGTGGGCTCTTTGACCGCCCCCCCCCCTTCCCTGAAGGAGGAACAGCCTTGCTAGGCCACAGAGGAGGACATTGCAGCCAGTCCTGATGAGACATGATAAACTAGGGTCAGATGGAAGGAGAGGAGGACCTCCCCTATCAGTGGACTTAGAGAGGGGCAGGGAGGAGATGAGGGAGGAAGGGTAGGATTGGGAGGGAATGTGGGATGGGGCTACAGCTGGGATACAAAGCAAATAACCTGTAATTAATATAAAAAATAAAAATTATTAAAAAATGGTTTTGTCTTAATAAATAATGCTTTTTTAAAAGCTTGCTTCAGTTGGCCAGCATTTATTACTTTATGAAATGTTTGTTTTTCTTTGTTTTTCAGTGGACAGAGGATTGCAGAAAATCAACTTACCCTCCTTCTGGACCAACGTGAGTGACATCAGATTACCAGACCATTGTCCTGTGCACAGACTCTTCTCTGTAATGATTCCCTAGACACGTAAGCCGTGTCTTCCACCTGGAGACAAGGTTTGGTTTCCTTTTGTGTGTTATGTGTGTGATTAAAGCAGATATGAAGGTAATCTGATTTCCTTCTTTTCTATTTCTTGCCCATCACCAGACTACTTTATCTCCTAGAGAGGATTTTTTGCTCTATGACAAATGGAGTCATGTGTACCCACTGAGCTGTGATGCTCTGTGGTCCCTGGATATGTGCCTTCAGAGTACTTTGGAACTTATGAAGGAACTTGTATATGAACGAGTCAAGAAATAAACCTTGACTTGATAAAGCTTTTTAAGCAAAAGAAGATGGAAAACCATAAGACAAGGAATGAAGCCATGTTTTATTTTAGTCTAACATTTTTAGCTTACAGTTTGCCTTACCAAATCTTATTGATGAGATAAGCCTGAGAAACTTGCAGTCCTAGCAAGAAGCACAGGAAGAAGTGCATGTCTTTGCTCCCTCTCCTTCTCTCCTGCTGCAAGTACACTGCTGGGGTGGAAGAAGCAGACTACACCGAGGCGTTCAGTTTTTGTGGTGTTACAAGTTCTAACCAGTCCTCTGTTCCAGCACACTTGGGATACTGGAGTACCACTCCACGTCCATCCCTTTAAGCATTTCTGCTGCTCATTGACTGCTTACTATCTGTTGTGTTTGTACATATATGTGTTCTGTCCTTTGGATTAGACTATAGACCACCTGAGCAGAAGGTGGGCTCAGGCAGTGTGGTCTATGGAGTGGTCTGGGCATAGAGAATGCCAGGTTTCAGACGAGATGATATTGTTTGTAGTGAAGTAGAAAAATGCACTGTGGCAATTACCACCAATGGAGCATCAGTTACTGTTGGTGAAGGGGAACTGTGATAACCTAAGCTGCCTTTGTGTGAAGATTTAGGAGTGCAGCTTCAGTAAAGGTCTTTTCCATCACCACTGATGCCATCTTGACCTTCATTGGTTTCCTGATTGTGTCTTTTGGCTGGTCTTACTGCCCAATTCACTGAACATTAAATGCGTAATTTAAAGGACCTATATTAAAGGTTTTTCTGCCTTTTTCCCTCTGGTCTTTTGAGACCTTGTGTAGCTTTGGCTGTCATGGACTTGTTTTGTAGACCAGGCTGGCCTCTAACTCACAGTGATCCACCTTCCTCTGCCACCCTGAGTGTTGGGATTACAGGCATGTACCACCATGCTCAGCCTTTCTACCTTCTTTTAAATGTATTTTACATGTATTTGGGAATCTGTTTCCTTACAAATTGTTAACCTTCCCTGAATAGACATAATACAACTTCTTACTCAATGTGTATATGTACACATGTCTGTACCTATATGTTTTGTGTGTTTTCCTTTCTTGCATGCCATTTCTGTTGTTATTTCTTCTAGCTTCACTATTCCATTCTTCCACACTGAAATCCTCTGCCCTACTCTTAACCTTTCTTTTTTTCTGAACTGTAGAGCAGTATCTCTTGACATCTGGGAGATAAGGGTGGCATTCATATACTTTTAATTGGTGAGTGTCTAAATAGTCCTACGAGGTCATCCTTTTCATCCAAGTTCATGAATCTTGGTGGCACACACCAGCAAATGTGAGGGAGGAAGGGACACCTGTTCATCTGGTCTCACCAGTCACATCAATGCAGATATCCAGGAACTGACAATCACATCACCCTGCATCCATTGCAATCTCGTTAAACGTTTCTTTGCTGCTGCTCATTGGTAGCTTTATGCCTGCTCTTTTATTTGTACACGCGTGTGTTGTGTCATTTGGACTAGTTTGTAAGCCACCTGGAAAGTCAGCCGCATTCCAATATTATTATGATAGCTAAGTCTCAAATATTGACATGTTTACACTGCTTATGGTAAGACAGCAAAATCTCCATTGATCATTAGTGAAAAGTACTTTCTACATGTTTCATGTAATCTCCACTCCCCTCATAAGGTAGCTACTTTTTATGTGTATAGGAAGGTGAGGTGCACTTTTTAAATACAAGAATACCATAGAAAATATATTTATTGTGAGATAAAATATAAGATTAAAATAAGCCTTAATTATTAAAAGAACTTTCTTAATCAGATTAACCAGTTCTCTAAAAATGCTGATTAGTGAAGGTTTTATTATCAAGGTCTGCCAGGCCTCACTAGTCCCAGTTTTGATCCTCTCTGATAGTGATCTTCTTTCCTCTCCATCTCCTCTGTCAAATGCCTAGACCTGTCCAGTACTCGACTTAAGGAGACTCAGGAGTTTATGGAAGGTGTTAGGGATGTGCTGGTTATCTTGGAGGCTGAGAGGAGAAGAGCTGGTTGGAGTTGATGGATAGAACACCAGACACCAACATGCACAGCTCTGAGAGCACAGCATGCATCTAGACATAGAAATCCAGATGCCCAGCTTGGAGGAATAAAAGGTTTAATTCCATTAGTCTGTAAGTGAGATGCCAGACTATTAATCCATGGGACACAATTTTGCATGTGGAATGTGCAAAAGAAGGAGGAGGAGGAGAATTATTATTGTTATAATGAAAAGGTTTTTTCCCCCAAAGACTACAATATTCATGTAGGTATCAGCTAAGAAACAGAGGAACTTGAAAAGAACAACAAAATTAATTCATCATAATTTTGTTGAAATGTATATTTCCAAAATTGAGTTCATGTCTCTCTGCTCTAAATCACAACATAAGAAGGTACTGGCTAACAGTTTCATAAAACTTTACACATATACGTGGATCCCAAGCCCAGCGACATCATTTAGAGAACCAAATATTGATGGTAGTAAAGTATACACAGAGGCCAAATAAATGACTTTCAGGAAATAACCTATTTTTAGCTATACATATAAGGTTAGATGATCTGTTAAGAGCCTGGTAGCAATGCAACACACACCAGTATGTACCTACTCTTTTCTCACTGTAGTAAATGGCTCAAGGGATGGATGTTTTTAGATTTAGTTTTTAATCTGACAAATTGTTGAATGCTACACTCTTGAAAGCTATTTTGATTCATTTAAAAGTACTAGAGACAGGCTGCTGTGATGGCACATGCCTGTGATCTCAGCACTTGGTGGGTGGAGCCAGGAGGATTTGAGGTTCCCGAATTCAAGGTCATCCTTAACAACATAGCGAGATGAAAGCCAGCCTGGACTATATGAGGCCTTGCCTCAACCTCTGCTCCCAAAATGGACCAGAAGATGAAGTTGCTGTAGCAGCAGAAGGAATTATACTTTGTACATCAGAAATATGGCCCAGCTCCATCAATATGGGGGTGGACATCACTATATCCTCATAGCAGAGATTACCGTGTTTAAGAGTAGGAAACTGAGAATGTATGTGACAGGATAGTGCGTGGGCTTGGACCTGCTACAGACAGATAGAATGGACATATGGACTGGGAAAGAGGAGTTTGCCTTGGAGGATTAGAAGCTTGTACTTGTACTCTGGGATTACAAGGTGACATCACTGAAGCCATCATAAGAGAGAGCAACTTGGCAATAGTGTTAGATGAACTGACAAAGCATTCCTGACTAGAAAACCAAGTAGTGAAGTGTCCTAATGTCTAGACAGGTCTAGTGTCCTGAGCCTAGACTAAACTGTTACAGATACTTAGGAAAAAAACAAAAGTAGGTATTTTCTGTCAGCAGTGATTTAAGTTGTTGAACCACAACTGATTCACATATTACTAAGTCGTATTAATCTTCCAGACCTAATAGGTATAATTGTTTACTTATAGAATTTCTGTTTTTGAGCCAGGGTCTCACAATGTAGCCAAGCATCCTGAATCCTGGGATTACTATGCCTGACTCAGAATGTGTAATTCTGTTCTATGATTTCTGAGTCTACTTCAAGTTGTATGTGAAAAAGAGGGCTGAAGCAGCAGATACAAACTGTACTTTCTTCACAAATTTTGCTTTGCTTTGATTCTTGCCTTCTATACTGTTGCTATGACTGTGTGTCTAGTCCACCCTTTCAGGTCTATGACCCTCCTCCTAAAAGTCATTTTCTGCATTTCAAGATGGTACTCTTTCATTGCAGTTATAGAGGACCAGTTCCATGGTACACCATAGATCTTGATTTACCACCCTACAAAAGATGGCATGAATTAATGGCTCAAAAGGCACCAATGGTATGTTATGTGTTAACTCTTCTTGTTCTGACTTTATGGAATATAATTCTGCTTTTTAAAAAATACTTTGTAAGTTGGATATGGAAGCTCACCCCATAATCCAAGCACTTGAGAAGACAGGACAAGTGTTAGGAGTTTAGAGGCCAGCCTGGTTTACATAATGAGTTCCAAGGCATCCTTGGCTATAGTGAGACCCTGTCTCAAAAATACTACTAAGGGACTAGAAGGGATGGCTTGTCATTTGAGAGCACTTGAGGGCAACCAGGATCAGTTTACAGTACCATAGAGTGACTCACAATCACGTGTAACTCTGGTTCAATGGGCTTGGATGCCCTCTTGGCCTTGTTTGACATAGGGCACGCATGTGGTACACATACATAAATGCTAATGCTCATACATATAAATAAAAATAAATAAATCTTTTAAAATTACTGCTAAAAGTATGGAGGTATATATTTGATACCCTACTGCATGTACAGTAATTGATCGAAGAAAATATGTCATTTCCCTGTAGCTTTTTGTGGGTGTTGGGGTGGGGGTGGGGGATAGAATTTGTCTCTCTTTCCCTTTGTACTCTCTCCCTTTACTGAAATGATTAAGAAGCAATGATACTTTAAGAAGAAAATTGTGTTCGTATATTCATTGGAAATACTTTCAAATTGAACTATTATGTGTTATATTTTTATTAAGTCAGGTCCCTATTTGGTAATCTTAAATATCAGTACTTTATTAAGTCATTTTAGTATTTTATTTATTTTTTCAGGTGAAAATTTTAATAAATTCTATGGTGAATTTAGTAAACACATTTGTGCCAAGTGGAAAAATAATGCAGATCGTGGATCAAAAGTTGGTAAGAAATATTTTCCCCAATCAATTTTAAGGACACACATATAAACACATTTACCACATACATCAAGAATTTTAAAAATGTACTGGGGTATAGAGAGACTGAAGCAGCAAGCACAGGCCTAGATTGGTCCACATCAGGTCCTCTGTGTTTGTGGATTGGAGGGGAGGAGAGGGTCACTCCTGCTTAGAAGAACCAGTGGGTTTCTGACTCTTTTGCCTCATCTTGGGACTCTTCCTCCTGTTGGGCTGCCATGTCTAACTTCAGCATGCTAGTTTTTGATTCATTTTATTATATTTTATTTTGTGAAGTTTGGTAGTTATCTCTTAGAAGCCTGATCTTTCCTAATAAAAGACAGAAAGGGAATGGATTCAGAAGGGAGGAACTGGGAGGAGTAGAGGGAGGGAAAAGTATAATCAGGATATGTTATATGGGAAAAGAATATTTTCAACAAAAGAAAAAGTATGGATGGAATTTATTTAAGAAATTATTCATTGACCTTTTCTCAGGAACTTTAGGGGATAATTACATTTTTACATTTACTTTAGGGGATATTACACTTTTTTCAAAGCACTGTCAGACTTGAGAGAACCTTCAATTCTAGGGATTGGATTATTAGAGTCAGAGAATACAAAGCACAGCAGGTTTTAGTAGTTAACTGCTTCTTGATTTTTGGGCAACATCACAAAGCAATGAGAAAATATACAGAGCTCAGCAGGAGCATAGGGTTTCTTTCTCTTACAATTAAGTATACAGGTATACTCCTGAAAACCTAGTTTTTTCCCCGACAGTATAACCCAGTGGTTAGAGCAGCATGGGCTCTCATGAGCTATACCAGATAGCATGTCAGAAGCCCCAGATCTGATCTCAGCAAAAATTAGTTCAGGTTTTAAAAGCACTTTCTACAAGTAACTCAAGAAATTTGGAGATTTCTCTACATAAAGGTAAAATGACATGTTCAGCCTAACCATGTATTCTATGGGTCCATTGGTATCTGTGACACTGTTTCTTGTGGCTAGGCAATCACCAAATTATTTTTTTCGCTGACCCCCAGCCCCTCAGGAAGACTCCATTTCCATTTAAAACCTTTTAAATTTAGCTTGTTTAAATAAAGCATTGTCTATGGACTGGCCTCAGACCTCCCAAGGTGTCCTAATCATATTTTAGATCTGCTGCAGGTGCAGGTCATGGAGATGCTTGGAAGGCTCAAGAACAGATTTAGAGAACTAAGGATTATAGGATTGAATACTTTTTTGGATGCAGGTGTGGCCTCTACCTATTGCTTTGTTTTTGTTGTTTTGAGACAAGCCTCACTCTGAAGCTCTGGCTGTCCTGGAACTCACTATGTAAACCAGAATGACCTCATACTCAGAGCGATCTGCCTGCCTCTGCCTCCCTCGGGCTGGGGCTAAAGGTGTGTGCCACCACACCTGGCTACCTTGTACTTTCTCCTCCAGTTACAACAACCAAAAATTTCATGAGACATTGCCATCTCCTCCAAGACAGAACTGCCCTAGTTGAGAACCATTGTCCTAGAGGCTGAATGAGCAAGGCAGCAACTCCTCCCTTATGACCATTGCCAGCCAGCACACCTATTGAGGCATGTTTATGTTTTCATGTCTTTACCAAAGTTATCAAATGTATTAAACCTAACGGATTTGCCCAGAATAAGAGTTGGTAGGAACGAAAGGGAATGAGTGCTTACATGCACCAATTCCTAAATCTTCTCTACTCTGAATGTCAGAAGTGCAAGTTTGGTGTGGTTTGGAGCCCAGCATCCCTGTATTTTAAGGATGCATCAGTCATGCACCTATGAAACCTGTAGTTTTCTGATTTGGAAAATCATAATATTTCATATTATGATTGTGAGGACTAAATGGCATATCACTCTTTGTAAAGTGTCATGCTTTACATTTGTTCATTAGATCATATTTGTTAAATTGGCTGGAACATCTTCCTCTCAGTGCTTTGAATTCACAGGGAAACAAATGATATGCTTATGGAGAACTTTAATGGGGCAGCGAGATGGCTCATTGTCAAGCCTGATGACCTGAGTTCCATCGCCAGAGCCTGCATAGTGGGAGGAGCAAACCAACACCTGCAAGTTGTCCTTTGACCTTCACACATGCCTTATGCGGAGTGTGTGCATATACCTCATACACAAAATATGAGAACAAATAAAAAGAAAAATGGAACTTTTTAAACACATTGTCTTATCGAGATAATATAAATTGTGGTCTCAGTATTTGCGCTTAGTTGAGGTTGAGAATAATATACAATGTCCATCAAGAATTTGCTCATCTGTTTGCTTATTATGCAACTGATGCAACCTAGGACCAGCCATTAACAGTGACTGTTTTGTGAAAAATGCTATGTTTTTGTTGCTGAGTCTTGCCAGTCAGCAAAGAGTGAATAATCAGAACTGCTCATTATGTTGATCTAGATAGTGGGTCACTTTAAGTCAAGCAGGTAAAATGATTCAAGTTTTGTTCTCTCTGGGGACTGGGCCAAAGATCAGGAGGAAAACAACAAAATCTAAGTATCACAGGTTTTTGTAGGACCAAGCATTATATAAAATCTTTTAGAAATACATGATGTAAATGCTTTAAAAATAACTTACTACCTATTGGGGTAACAGTATTTTAGAGAGTTCTAGTCAGAGAGCCAGATTGCAAAGCATGTAATTTAAGTTGAGTGGGCACTGCTTTCTTTCTTTTCAGCCTGGTCTGTTGGGCAACATTCCTGGCCCTTTTGAAGAGGAAATGAAGGGAATTGCAGATGTTACAGGGATTCCTTTAGGTAAAGTTCACCTTGTAATGCTTAAAACATTTAATAAAACATTGTGATATATTTGTGTTAAAGTCCGATTATTATATACAGTGAAATGCACAAATCCTAAGTGTAAATACCTCATTGAAGGTTTACACAGGCATCCACACATGCACGTGAAAGTCCAGTCCTCTAAAATGCTTCATCTGCCCCTTTACAGACATTGTTCCATTCCCATATAACCCTGTTCTTATTCGCCATGTTAAAAACAAAACTGAGCACTTGAATTTTGGGATTTTCTTAAGCCTCTCATTACCGGTTGTTGACTATCTAGGTTGTTTTCAGATTTTGCTTATTAACAATGGGGCTGTTGTTGGTATCTGTGCACATGCATTGTTGAACGGTTATTAATGGCTGTACACTAATTTCTCTTGAACTGAACTTTCGAGTCGCAGGGTAGCTAGCTGTGTATGCAGCCTTATAAATTCTGTAAGACAGTTTCCTAAAATGAGCAGACTTATTGACAGCATAGCATGAAGAAATCAGTTTTCTCTCATTGACACTACATTTTCCTGGTGAGTTACTGACTTTTTCTCCAATTTTTTCTGTATTCCTTGATTTTGGGGAGGGCAAAACATTAGCCAAGGGTTTTTTTTCCATATATTTCTAATTGATGAAGGACCATTTTTTACTGAAATCAATCATCTTTCCTTCCATAGTGATATCTTTGATGTAAATCAGTCTGACTGCATGTATCTGGCTCTGCTTGTGAACATTCTGCTGTCTTCTGTCAGTCTCATGCTACCCCAGCTTCTAAAGCTTTGCAGTTATTGTAGCCGAGTAATTCTTCACTTGTGCCTTGCTTTAGCATTCTGCTAGCTGTCTTGTTCGCCTACAATCCCACATGCTTTGGAATCAGCCAGCCACCTTGAAACTTGATGTTTTGAATAAACTTATTAAATCCTTAAGTATAGTTTAATGTCAACTTTTGTTTAGGCATTGATTTCTCAGGGGCATTTTTTTTTTAATTTGGGGAGGAAAGGTCTTATATATTATACATTAAATTATTCTCAGGTAGTGATATTTTAGGCAGCTAACTTCTGTTTTTGTTTGTTTCCCCTGCCCCCCTTTTAAGGCAAATATTCATGGCTGTAGTGAATATTTTCATGATCCCGCTCCTGCTTATCAGAAATGGGTTTTCTGGGCATTCACAGCTTTGTCCAGCTCTCAAAAGTTTTTAGTTTCAGTTTTCAGTTTGTATCATTTATAGAAGCAATCAAAGCAATCAAGTCACCATGTTATATAACCAGTAGTGCTTTTCAGAAGAGAATTAATGGAAAATTTCTGCTGTTTCTCAACGAAATTGGCTAGTGCTTTTGTTTGTTTTGCTTCACTTAAAGATTTTTTTTAAGGGGTGGCAAGATATATCAACAAGTAAATGGGCTTGTTGCTAAAGCTTACAACCTGAGTTCTAGATTCCTGGAACCCACATTTTTCTTCTCATCACTACATGTACGCTATGGCAAAGTTACACACACATCTGTGCATACATGAATAAATGCATATATAAATAAACAAATACAAAATATTCTAACTGCTGGGTAGTAGTGATGAACACCTTTAGTCCCAGCACTTGGGAGGCAGAGGAGGCAGAAGAGGTGGGTCTCTGAGTTCAAGCTAGCCTGGGCTACAGTGTGCGTTCAAGGACAGCCAGTGCTATATAGAGAAACCCTGTTGAAAAAAACATTCTAACTGAAAAACAATTTCAAATGATAACATACTAGAAATACATACTTGTTGTCTACCTGAGGAACAAAGTCTTATATCAAAAGTTGTCACAGGTAATTACCAAATATAAATATTTCAAGAATAAATGTATTAACAGTTGATAAGAGTGAGATTCAACTGAAAATAGACTGAGATAAAAATGAATGTTAAGCAGAGTGTGTTAGCATTTAACAAGACAGAGAAGCGTGCTACATACCTTAAGATTAAAAGCTGAATGGCATTTTTCTTATCATAATTATTGATATTAACCAAAAACTTCATTTTTTCCCACAGGACAGATTATTTCATTCAACATTTTCTATGAATTGTTTACCATGTGTACATCAATAATAACTGAAGATGAAAAAGGTAACCTTTGCTTACGGTGCATGCCAGTGCTGAGCACAGCATAAAATATATTCTTTAGAGTAAAATCAGAACTTTACTAACTACCCTTGCTGTTTAAATTGTATATTGTACATAGTTTAGTATATCCTGGTAAATTTTTATAAGTGCACTGAAAATTAGCCTTATTTTAAGACTACTATAATGCTTATTAAACCTTAAATGAGACATGTGGAAAATGTAGAAGTGTTATAGACTAGAAACATTCTTTTTTAAAAAGATTCATTTTATGTGTATGAGTGTTTGACTGAATATATTTTATGTGTACCACATGTATGTCTGGTACCCAAGTGGGACAGAAGAGGCTTCACAACTAGAGTTACTAATAGTTATAAACTACCATGTGGGTGCTGGGAACTGAACCTCTGCAGTCAGCAAGAGCAGCACATGCTCTTAACCACGAAGCCTTCTCATTAGCCCCACATAAACATTCTTGCTTTCTTCGTAGTCCTTATCCCCATCTGTATAATTTAGTAGAAGTCCTCACAGAAGTCCTTTGTTACCTTGCGTAGACACTGTCACTATTCCCTCTCCTCTCCCCTTCTGTCCCCTCCCCTCCCCTCTCCTCACCTCTCCCCTCCTCCCAACCCAAATCCCCTTCCCTATTCTTCAGATAAGGGGAGCCACTCCCACCAACCCTCATCAGCACATCAAGTCACATCAGGACTGAGTGCATCTTCTCTGTGATCTGGCAAGGCAGCCCCACCAAGGGGAAGTGATCGAAAACAGGCAACAGAGTCCATGTCAGAGACAGCCCGCTCTCCCCTTTCTAGTGGACCCACACGATAGCCAAGCTATCCATTGGCTATGTAAGTGAAAGGGGCCTAGGTCCAGTCCATGCATGGTCCTTGGTTGGTACATTAGTCTCCAAAAGAACCCCTTCCTGCCCCACCTCCCTGGGCCTGGGTTAGTTGGTTCTGTTGGACTTCTTGTGGAGCTCCTTCCCCTTCAAGTCCTTCTATTCTTCACCCCACTCTTCCACAAGGCTCCCTACTCTCCGCCTAATGTTTGGCTGTGAACTTCAGCATCTGTTTCTATCCGCTGTTGGGTGGAGCCTCTCAGAGGACAGCTATGCTAGGCTCCCATCTGCAAGCATAACAGAGTTCCGTTAATAGTGTCAGGGGTTGTTTCTGTCTCATATGGGTCTCAGGTTGGGCCAGGCATTGGTTGGACATTCCCTCAATCTCTGCTTTATCTTTATCTTTGCCCATCTGGTAGGCAGGGTAAATTTTGGGTTGAAGTTTTTGTGTGTGGTATTCCCCTCCCTTTACTAGGAGTTCTGTCTAGTGAGAGGGTGTCCTCTTCAGTCTCCATGATCACTGCTACTAGGAGGCTGAGCTGGAATCACCCCCATATTCTCCCAGAAGCCCACCCTGTTGTAGATAGGCATCTCTGAGACAAGCTGGGATATCGGGCAAGAAGCATCAGAGAAACCACCCATGATTTCTCTTCTCTGTACAAGCCCTCTGTCCTCCTGTCCCATCTCCCCACATCTGATCTCCCCTTGAGTCCCCCTTGTTATTTATCTTCTTTAGGTCAGTGAATTGTAGTATAGTTATGCTGTACTATACAGCTAATATCAATTTATAAGTGAGTACATACCATGTGTGTCTTTCTGGGTCTGGGTTATTTTACTCGGGATGATCTTTTCTGGTTCCATCCATTTGCCTGCAAATTTCATGATTTCCTTGTTTTGAAAGGCAGCCCTTAAAAAAACTCAAAGCCCACCCCCAGTGACACACTTCCTCTAACAAGGGCATGCATAAGACTGCTCAAATAGTGCCACTCCCTGGTTACTAAGTATCCAAATATATGGGCCTATGGAAGCCATTCTTATTCAGATCAGCACAGGCAGCGATGGATGTTTTTCTGGATACCCAGAACAAACATAACTTCCCAGCCAACAAGATTATGTCTAAGAACTTGGTTCTCCTGTATTTTTCCTGGCTGATCCCCAACGTGACAAGGCACCCAAGGCACAAGATGACTTGCCTTTCATTTACTGTGACTTTTGACCTACACCTAATACTTGAGATGTCCATGTATAAGTAGCAATCAAGGAATTGGGCAGGTCACATTAGGAGAGGTAAAGATCTCTATGTCCTGGTAGAACTGCTTTGTAGTTGTCCAAGGAGTAACCATTGATTTGTTTTTATATCTGATCTAGAGTCCTCTGATCTCAGATGTTAGATACTGTCCCAATGTGATAGTAATAACAGTTTAAATTTGCTAAGGATTTTTTCCAGCTGCCAGGCTTCTTAATTATTACATATTGCTAGGTAAAACAGTTGTGAATATAAATATTCATATCTCCTTGTGTCTATCTGTGATTAAGAATCCATTGTATTTCAACTGTGGATACATATCTCTGCTGCTTCCTTCATAATAGGCCACTTACTACATGGAAGAAACATGGATTTTGGAATATTCCTCGGGTAAGCAAGCAACTTGACATTTTTTCACTCCATGGGAAGTGTAGACTGTAGTATCACCTTAATGAAAAGTAAGTTTCCTCCTCCCCCATGTGCGGAAGATAACCTCAAGTGTCAATGACTAGATTCCTTAGTGTTGGAAAGGCAGGCTCACTGGGTGGACTTCTTGGTGCCTTAGGAGTCGTAACTCAAAAGTTGCACCTAGTGAACAGGAATTGAGACCCTGCTTGCTTATTTTCATTTCTTAGAGAAATCTGTCATTTTGACCTTTACGGGGATAAAAATGATGAATCTGGCTCTCACTAGTTATGTGACCGGAGTTAATCAACTTTTCTGGGCCTTAGTTTTACTACCTGGAAAGGGTATGGAACCACCCAATTTTGGAAAAAGAAAACTTTATTCTGGCTCACAGGTCAGAGGTTTCAGTCCATAGTCAACTGCCTCCTCTATTTTTAAGGCTGGTAAGGCAGAGCATCATGTTGGTGGAGGCAGGAATCAGAGGTGGCTGCTCACCTTACAGAATGCAGTAAAGACAGTGTAACCCCCAAGGATGTACACTCAGTGCCCTGCTTTCCTCATATAGGACCCTATTCCTAAATTTGTATTATTGCCCAATAATCTCTCATTACTAAACCAGTGGATTAATCTAATCACTTCTCAAAGCCTTAACTCTGAACACTGGTGTACTGAGGACTGAACCTTTACCACATAAGCCTTTGAGGAAGATTTCAGATCTAAACCATCACTCAGTCATAAAGGTCTTGTTAAGGTTGATCCAAAGTGACCAGGTAGAAAAAGACTATAAATCAGATATTGTATTTTAGGCCTGTAATTCCAGCCCTTGGAAGGTTGAGGTAGCAGGATTACAAGTCAAAGCCATCTTGGATTCCATAGCAAGACTCAGTCACACACAAACAGTATCATGTAATGCCTGACTCTCACCTTCATCTTTGTCTTTAATGTCACCAACATTTGTCTTTTTTAGGTGGAATATAAATAACAACACTTGGGTTATTACAGAAGAATTAAAGCCTTTAACAGTGAATTTGGATTTCAAAAGAAACAAAAAGACTGTTTTCAAGGCTACAAGCTTTGCTGGATATGTGGGGATGTTGACAGGATTCAAACCAGTAAGAAATGTTCTACAAATTTTATAAGCAGTTTTGTGTGCTGGTTTTACTGTCTGGGAGTCTAAGAAAATGAGGACATAAAAGAATATGAAGGTAGGCATGATAGCACATACCTTCAATCCTAACACTTTGGAGGAAGATCTTGGTGAATTCAAAGCCAGTCATGGTGAGTTCAAGGCCAGACCAGCCAGGACTACATAGTGAAACCCTATCTCAGACACGCAAAGAATTTGAAGCCCGTTTTATTCTCTTGCCCTTATCACCTATGTCAGTATGAGACCCAATGCCACACTAAAGTAGGAAAAAAATGGTTTCTGTGCCTATTTGAAGATAAAGAGCATGTAGCTGCCTGTCAAGGTCTTAAAGTAAAAATGGGGATCAGGCCTGGGTCTCCTGTTCACTTCATGACTTTTTGCTGTTCATTTGACAAAGAGTGTGGCTAGTAACTTCCTATCTTAACTCATCTCACATTACCCAGTACTCAGTTCAGGGCTTTCTATACTACGGTCCTGGTACAGATGTGGGCCCTTTAAGAGCACATTGATATTTCTTACTGAATTGCTTTTTGTTTTTCTCAGGGACTGTTTAGTCTTACACTAAATGAACGTTTCAGTATAAATGGCGGTTATCTGGGTGAGTGAAATGTCTGGAAATGCAATGGGAATCTTTGTAAGGGAGGGCAGTAATCTAACCTTCTCTCACTCCTGTGGCCCTGTCTGCATTTTGTCTCTTCCAGGTATCCTAGAGTGGATTTTGGGAAAGAAAGATGCCCAGTGGGTAGGGTTTATCACCAGATCAGTTCTGGAAAATAGTACAAGGTGAAGTGATTTGTTGCTTTATTATCAAACAGCTCTGTTAAGTAACTCATTACAAGATAGAAATATTTGCCAAATACTAGTTTCACATCCATTGAGGAACTGTTGTGGTATTTCTTATGTGATTCTTTGACATTCACTTGGAATTATTCTTATTTTCTGTATGTTCTGTGCTCTCATAACAAAGCAATGAATTGAATTATTTAGAAGTATTAGAGATATTGACAGTAGGAAGATATCTAAGTTTCTTTTGTTAGACAAAAAAATTATACCATGTGCATAGGAAATACTATACAGTAAAATCTTTATATAGATAGTATATTGAATACATAAATTGTAGTACATATTAACTTAAAAGTTATAGTCTGTTGATGTGCTGAAATACCATATTGTCCTTTGTACATACCATGTTCATATGACTTGGGATAAATGAGGATCTATCTTACTTTCAACACTTCCCAGGGAATAGAAGTCAGTTATCTTCCTGATTATCCACTCCAGCTCTTTTTTGTTTTTGTTGTTTTTTTTTTCTGAAATAGGGTTTCTCTGTGTAGCCTTGGCTTTCCTGGACTCACTTTGTAGACCAGGCTGACCTCAAACTCACAGAGATCTGGCTACCTCTCTGAGTGCTGGGATTATAGGCATGCACCACCACCAGCTTCCACTCAGCTCTTGATAGTCCTCACTTTCAAAATTACTTTCTGTTCTTCAAGTCTTGTGTGTGTATGTGTATATGAATGTATGTATGTATGATAGCACATACCTTTGATCCTAACACTGTGGAGGCAGATCTTGCTGAGTTCAAGGCCAGTCTGGGCTACATAGTGAGATCCAGACCAGCCAGGACTGCATAGTGAAACCCTATCTCAGACAGGGATGTGTGCTTGCACACACTCACGCTTTTGTTGTTTTTGTTTTTGTTTTTGTTTTGAGGCAGGAACTAATATATTCTGAGCTGGTCAAATTCACTCTGTAGCCAGTGATGACCTTGGACTCCTAATCCTTCAGCCTCCACTTTCATTAGTAGGCATACCACCATACCTAGTGTTTGTGGTACTGTAGAGTGAGGCCAGATTTTTGTGCATGCTAGGCAAGTAACCTGCCAACTGAACTACTGCCCTTGCCTCTCCCCAGCACTGTATTTATATTTCCCTTTTATTGTTGAATAAAAGGCATAGGTAGGAAAGCTAGAGCATGATTCTTGAGATCACCTTCATATTAGAGGTCCTCTTAAAATTCCCATGTACAGATTATTGGTCCTTCTACTATTATTGCTCACTACCCTTCTTCAAAAGCATGTTCCTTAGCCAGTGGCCTCCTCAACTTTTCCCATTCATCTCCTTTTTGTCTAAAAAATGCTTTGACTCCAAGAATATGGGTATATAAAACATAAAAAGATTAAACATTTACTGTACAGAAATTCACTTTAAAACAATTTTTTGGTATACATAGAATTTTACCATTAATTAAAGACAAAAGGAAATGTATACACTAATGACATGGATGAAAAATAAAATCGTGACTAAATATTTGTTACCACAGGATGTAGAACATCTTTGTTTTTCAGAGGTGATTGTCAATGTTCAGAATACCATTTTGTAAGTTCTGTCATAATCCCTAGCCAAATTTCATTTTACAGTTTATGAAACTCATCAGCAACTCAAATAGTAAATTTTAAAACTAGGGGCTAACGCAGGCTCAGTGACTGAGAGAACTTGCTGTTCTTGTAGAGGTCCCAGCTTTGGCTCCACCACCCACAGGGCAGCTCACAACCCCCTGCAACTCCAGTTCCATGGGCTCTGATGCCCTCTTCGATACACACATATACACACACAGACACAAACACGTACACATGATAGTATTTTTTAAAGTTCTAATGCAATTCAACTCAAAGATAAACTGGTTTTATACTTACAATTGAGGAATAACAAAATTATTAAAAGGTTTTGTTTCCATAATTAAACCATTGTTTGTATATGAGCAGAAAATCTAAGAAGTAATTCATAACAGGGCTTTAATTCTAGCTGCTGTCCTGAGCGTGAGCTGAGGTGTTGACCAGAGCAATGCAAAGTGCACATTCAGAACTAAGGCTGCAAGGAAGTTGTACATGCAACTCAGGAGGGCACTCCCAGAAACGCCACACATTCAGTTTGAATTTATTTGATTTAGAACTAATCTTTGGTCATTGCACATTCAGAAAACTTAACTGTTGCTGTGTGTGTGTCTACATTCAGTTAAATCACTCCATAAGGGGCCTCAGATACCTGTTTGCTTTTAGTTCATACAACTAAAACATATTCAAAATCAAATAAAAATGCTTACTTTTAAAAATGCTCCTATGCAGTTATGAAGAAGCCAAGAATACACTGGTCAAGACCAAGATAATGGCCCCAGCATATTTTATCCTGGGAGGCAACCAGTCTGGGGAAGGTTGTGTGATTACACGAGAAAGAAAACAGGCTTTGGATGTATATGAGTGAGTACATTTGATGAAGCAAAATAAGTAAAAAACAAGAGCCAATACAAATGTAAAGCCTAAGAGGGAATCTCTCTTTCCATATGTAGACTTGATCCTAAGCATGGCAGATGGTATGTGGTCCAAACCAATTATGACCGGTGGAAAAACACTTTGTTCATTGATGACCGCAGAACACCTGCAAAGATGTGTCTAAATCGCACCACACAGAAGGTACATTTGCATTATCACATATAGAGAAACACTGTCCCAACTAAGAATTATCTTAGTTCTGGTGTTTTTTCTTTGATCTTGAAGAAATTGTAGACCTGTTACTGAGTACCTCTAGACATACCATATGGAGCTGTTGCTATTGAACTTAAGGAGCAAATTTTGTTGTAAATTTCCTTCCTTACACTAATGCCAGATACCATTCTATAAAGTTAAGTAAGAAAATTTCAAAACTGGAGGAGAGAGAGAAAAAAAAAAGTGATACATTAGAACTGTCACCTTTGTTTCTAGCAGTGGTTCTAAGGGAGATGGTTTTGGAAGACTGGAAAATGTTTTAGTCTTTAATGACCCACCTGTATGGGTAAATTCTACTGAAGGATTGTATTTAGCCTACTCAATTTTTGTGTTTTAGAATCTCTCGTTTGCAACCTTCTATGATGTCTTATCAACAAAACCTGTCCTCAACAAGGTATTTATATATACACATACATACTACTTTTAGGAAAGAACTTGCTTATATGATTTGTGTTTCTCTGTTACCTTGGATTATTCTGAAGATATTATTGATTCATTTTTTGAGACAGGGCCTCTCTGTGTCCCCAAGTCAAGCCTTACACTGACTTTGTAGCCCAGGCTGGCCTCAGACATGCACAATCCCTCTGTCTTAGCCTCCTGAGTGCTGGGATTAGAGACAGGCACTGCCTCACTCTGCTTTAAGGTGTGATTTTTTAAAAAATATTTTTGTGTGCCTGACACCACAACTTTAGGAATGCAATAAGGATGTTGCTCACTTGGAATGCTGTCAGTGTTGTTTCAGCTTTACTTACATGGCATTGGACGAAGTCTAGTTTTGACTTTGCCCTGTGTGTCAGAAATCACACACTCTATTGTTCAACTAACACCTCAAGCTTGACTAAATGGACTGTGAGGTTTATTTTCAAGTAGAGCCCTGTGTTTTATCAGGGTAGGGTTTCTCCATAATTTTATTACATCCTTTTATCTTTCCCTGTGCTGTAATCAAAAAACCTAATCAGCCCACTTGCTTATAGTCATTCTTTGTATAGAGATACATTGCCCCTGACTATCCCATTTTCTTAGTTCTTAGCAGAGTCTTCCTAAAATAAACAGCCTGTATTACCCCTGCCAAAACAAAGCCTTCTCTCTTCCCTTTAGCATTTGGAACTAACCAGGGACTGCCCTCCTTGATTTATCTCAGTCAAGTTACCATTTTTGCTTTGCACAGTATCTCCATGTGGCTTCACGGTGGGGTGCATTGTATGACCATAAGGTTTAGCTGTGTGCTTTCTACTCTGTGGCTACAGGGTTTTTTGTTTTGTTTTGTTTTTTGCTATAATGGAAATGCATTGGAGATAAGCATAGCCAAAGCCAAACTGTTCTGCGCCATCGTGTATCCTTGGGCTTTGCATGTCTGCCAGTTATACACTGAAGAGGGTTAAATGAATCTTAAAGTGTTCATTGATTACTATTAAATATCATTATAAACAAATTCTTTGGGGGACAAAAATAGGAATATGTATAAAAAATCTTTAAAATGGAAATAACTTTTTTTTTCCAGCTGACTGTATTCACAACCTTGATTGATGTTGCCAAAGATCACTTTGAAAGTTACCTGCGGGATTGCCCAGACCCTTGTATAGGCTGGTGAGCCTACATCAGCCAGCCTGTATGACATGCCGAGCGAGACCTGAAGTCTGATCTCCTTCCATAGGCTAAGACTCAAGGCCTGTTGTCTGTTAGTCATGAGATTGTCCTCAGTGTGTTTACAGTTTACAGACTGTTTTTGTTATCATTACTTCAATTTACAGGTAAATTCTTTAAGGGATGTCATGTAGAATTTGCCAGTTCATTTCACTTTGACATTGAGGAAGGGTAACCCTGACCTCTATGGAATACATCAAGGTTCTTTGCTGGTATTTAATCCAGTGCCCTGTGTGATTAATGCAAAAGTTCATTCACCTTCTAAAAAATCTACATATTTATGTTTTTCTGTACACCAGTATTTTTCTCCTGGTTCTCTCTTAGAATCAGCATGTCATTCACTGTTAGTGATAGCAATGCAATTTCACTGTGCTTGGCTGGAGTTTGTGAGATGGACATTTGATGCTTATTTTAATAGGCAATAAATAGACCTTTGACTCTGGAAATAGCATTTTGGAGGTCTAAAAATAATGATTATACAACATATTTTTAAAAAAGAATAAGTGTTCTCATTTTCCTAATTATTTTACCTGCCAGTAACCCCAGGAAGTTGCTAGCTTCAAAAACTTGAGTTCATGAGCTGAGCACAAACTTATTATTTTAAACTCTTGTATGTATAATCCATTTAATAAGTTTTTTCATTTTTCCTTCTAATCAACATATTTTTTAGCTTTTCATACAATATAGTTATTAACAATATTTTTCAGAAATCAATATTTATGAAAAATGCTAACAGAATTTGTTCATCTTTCTAACTTACAATTGACAGTGAAATGTATTTTGTGGCAGACTGTATTCATTTAGTTTTGTACAATCTCGGGTGTACCATGATGCTCAATAAACAGTCACTGTCAGTCATGTCAGCACTCATGCATGCTGACTGGGTGTGTGCCTGTGTTGGTTTGAGGGTGGGGGTTATTATCAAGAGATACAAGCTGAACATAATATCTAGATTAAACAACAAGGGTTATGCAAGTAGGTTACTAAACATATGACTTAAATGGTCACAGTCCGTCATGACTAATACTTACCTCTCTTAAGTTAGTAGTGTCGACCCAATTTGCAGGTATGCAAAGGCAACTTTTACCCTGAGACTGCACACAGGTGCTTCTGCAGTGCCAGCATGTCCAAGATTGTTTCACAGAAGGAACAGGAATTCACGAGAGGATTGGTATTAAAGTAAGATTCTAAGGGTTGGCATGGTGGTTCATGACTGTAATCTGAAGTTGAGATGTGTTGAGATCATTAGCAGAATGATCTGAAATCAGGCCTGTCCCAAGGGATACATGGGACAGTCTCCAAAACCCAAAATAATTAAAATAGATTAAGATTCAGTTAATGAAAAAAAAAGCTTCATTTTGATCCTTTCATAAGAATGTAATGATGTAGAACTGATCCATTTGGTGCTGTGCAGTAGACCTTGATAGCATATGTAGACGGTATATATAGCCCAAGCTATTTCTACAGGGACTTATATACAACTGTAGAATTAGACTAGAAAGTAATGACTAGGAGGTTTTTAACTAAAATGTTGACAGTCATTTCTCCTGGTTAATGGTAAGGGATGATACAACTCAAGTTGGATCCAAAACAGAAAATAAATTACCTACTTAATATTTGTTTTTTGTTTTGAAGCAAGGTCTTAGAGCCCTGGCTAGCCTCAAACTTCTGATTGTCCTGCCTCAGTCTCCAGAGTGCCAAGACTAAGGCGTGAGCCATCAAAGTGGGTTTAGGACTATGACTTGAAATGGAGTCCCACATTTACCTAGTACTCATCAGGCGCTAGGTTCAGTCCCTAATACCACAAAAAAATATTAAGAGGCCAGAGAGATGATATAGTGATTAAGCACACTTGTTACTCTTGCAGAGAACCCAGGGTTATGACCCAGCACCCAAACTGTGGCTTGCAACTATAACTCTGATTTTAGGGGATCCAACACTCTGTTCTGGCTTTCACCAGTATAGGGCACTCGTGTAGTGCATAGACATACACATGGAGGTTGAAAATACATACAAATAGTATCTTCCTGAAAATAAAATAGAGCTCTAGGATGGCTCACCTTGGTAACAGGTACCACGTACCAGAACTCACTGTGTACCAGGCTTTGTAACAGAAGTGGCTTCACATGCAGCAGCTTGTTTTCTCAACAAACCCGTTACGCTTGAAGGCCTACTTGACAGTGATAAAGGTAAGGTTGAGTTGCTCAGTTACATTAACAAAAGGGATTAGGATTGGGATTTGAGCCAGAGGTGTCCAGCTCTTGGGCTTTTATCTTGACACAATTTCATAACTACAAGTAGCACAAAAAGCAGGACTTATGTGGGAGGCTTCTACTTGAGCTCCTCTGTCTCAAGCCACCAGGCTGAGTGTGCCATTGCTTTGGGGCTGCCATCTACTGGTTCTTCGTAAAACTCTTTGGCTTCCAGAAGGATCAGAAACCTTTTGAGATTAGAAGCTGCTAATAATGTGTTGTCTAAGAGTACATGATTTTTACTTCTACCTCAGATGTGCTTAGTTTTGGGAATTTTGAATTCAAGAATCTTAGTCTTTCTGTGACGGACACAGATCTACATTAAAAACACCAACTTCAAGTTTCTTTCCTTCTTTCTTTTGATTTCTCGAGATGTTTTGTGTAGCCTTGGCTGTCCTGGAACTTACTCTGTAGAGCAGGCTGGCCTTGAACTCAAGATTCGCCTGCCCCTGTCTCCCAAGTACTGAAATTGAACACATTTGACACCACTGCCTGGAAAGTTCAGGTTATTAAAGTTACTGAATTGCAAAGCCCAGGTATTTGTTATTATAGTAACAGAGTAGTGAGTCCTTGTTAGCTGGTGTAAATTTACTTACACTCACCATCTTAAAATTGTAGATGTTGGATGTGGCCAGTAAATCCTCATTCTGTGCACTGGCCTAACCAGCAAGCTAGAGAGGTGTGGCTGGCCCTGAGCTTTCAACACAGCAACTTGTCAGCCTTTGGGGATGTCCTCCCTCCTGGATTGGGAAAGCAGGGTTTCCTAGCCAGTTGCCACAGAGCAGACTGGTTTGCTTGGGCAATTTTCCATGGCATTTCTATGTACCATGTGAAAATTTTAATCAGACTCTGCCAGGATTTGCTTTGAGTAATAAAGATTATTATTTACAGGGCAAAAGTCAGACAAATGACTAGTAGAATAGCTGTTCATGTATTTCTGGTAGTTTCCTAAGCTTGAAATGCCAGTTAGGATGCAAGACCATGTAAGACTACAGCATCCACTTGGCCCAGGCCCATCCATTACCTCAGGGGACTTGGGAAGAGGGGCCAAGTGTAACAGATGCATACGCTTCCGGTATGACCAGAGGTTCTTTTGACCTCACGTTGCACCTGTGCTACAGATGTTCCCCGAGGCTAGGGTCCTGGTATGTAAGACCCTGGGATGTATACAATGTTCTATCTGCATGTACACCTGCACGCCAGAAGAAGACACCAGATCTTATAGATGGCTGTGAGACACCATGTGGGTGCTGGGAATTGAACTCAGGACCTCTGGAAAAGCAGCCACCTAGAAAGCAGCCAGTGCTCTTAACCTCTGAGCCATCTCTCCAGGCCCCTCTGGAGGCTTCTTTAAAGGTAGGTCAAAGTCAATGATGTACGTTATATTTCTTCATGGTCTCAGCAAACTGTGAGTGGTATACAGGACATGAAGCAAACTGATGTAAATCACTTGCCCTGTTAATCAAAGGGGCCTGAGCCAACTAGGTTGTTTTTTTTTGTTTGTTTTTGTAAGACTTATTTATTTTATGTATATGACTACACTGTTTTCATGCACGCCACAAGAGGGCATTGAATCGTATTACAGATGGTTGTTAGCCATTATGTGGTTGCTGGAAGAGCAGCCAGTGCTCTTAACCACTGAGCCATCTCTCCAGCTCTGCCAACTAGGTTTTTATGTAGTGGAAATCTATATAAATGTATCTAGCTTTCAGCCATACCTCCTTTTTTTTTTTTTCCTGAGGACCTCAATCTGCCTTGGTGGTCCTGGTTCTTACTGGCAGAAGTCACGTCCGAAGCTGTTGCTTCCCTATAACGCTTGAGCAAGACCAAGCAGGCTTTTGAAATCTGGCTTTCTGCAAATGGCACCAATATCTAGAGTCCTGTGGACTCTAAATTTAGAAGAATTTAGATTGCTGGTACCATCAGGCTTATTATTAGCACATGGAACATTTGAGAAATAAGTGGGTCAGAGATGCACTGGTGTTAGATTCTGGTAGATTCAGCAGACCACAACTAGAACCTTTGCAGGTGACATGGAGCCATCCAATCTGGTGGCCCAGACTATTCCAAAAACTGCATCTGCAGTTAGGCATAACTATGGGTAATTGACAAGTATTTAAGTGTTTTATCAATGAAAGAAAAGCCACAGATTATCTTGTGTTCTTAGCTTCTGAAACATTCTTGAATGATTATAAAATATTGCATTAAATTTATCACAGAGGTTTGAGTTTAGCTCAGTGGTAAAGCATTTGGCTAGCATGTGTGAGGCCTTGGGTTCAACCTCCGGCATCAAAAGACAGTTTTAAAAAATTTTGTATTACTACTCAACACCAAAAGATGATTAAGTACAACTGGTAGAGGAAGACAGTGACTCCCATAAAGTGGTCATGTGACTTCCACGTTTGTGTCATGGCATATACACACAATACACGATAAATATTAAATATTGCTACCTGGTTATGCTTCTGAATTTCAGTACCTAAAAATAATTAGGTCAGGTTTGACAGCCCATGTCTATAATGCCAGTACTTGAAAGGGAGGAGTTCAAGAGCATCCTTAGCTACATTGCTAGTTTGAGACCAACCTGACCTATGTTGAGACCTAGTCTCAAAAACAAAAGAAACTGGAGATATCAATAAGACTTTGTCAAGAATTGTGAGTTGGAATTTCAGGCATAAACTATGCTGATAGAATGTTTGTAAAGTCTGTAATTAATTTTTTTCACTATGTTCGCTCCAGTTTACCTCAGCACATGTTATAAACACTATTACTTTACATTTATTTAATATGTAGTGGTCAGAGGACAACTTTGTGGAGCAGCCCACAAACATTTTATTTTTGTATGCACAACATAGCATGCATATAGCCAGGGCTATGCAGAGAAATACTGTCTTAAAAAACTTAAAGAAAAAAAAAATTTTTGAGATAGTTTCTCTTTGTAGCCTTGGCTGTCCTGGACTCGCTTTGTAGACCAGGCTGACCTCGAACTCACAGTGATCTGCCTACTTTGCCTTCCTGAGTGCTGAGATTACAGGCTTGCAGTATCACAACTTCTATTCTTAAAATAATAATAAAGAATTGCCTTTTAGTACCTTTTTTATTGCTGTGGTCTTGAGCTTTTTGTCTTCTGGTCTACACATATTGGAAGTCACATCAGTGGGTTATTTAGTGTTAGTGTATCTCAGATAGATGGGATAAATCCAATAAAATTCATTTTGCTAAATGAGTAAACCTGGACTATTATTTCTCTTCTACATACTGTTTTTAGGTGGCCATGGTATCTGGGTATAACACTGGCAGAATTACACACCCCTTTTCATTCAATTTTAATTATCTTTATTAATGTCTAACTCCTCCTCTTCTTCTCCCCCTCCTCTTACCTTCAGGCTCTTCTCTCCTTTTACAGAGCTGATGATGATCACAGGACTTTGTCCATGCTAGGAGCTCTACCCTTGAAATACATGCCCAACCCCTTCCATTCTCTTTAGTAGTTAAGCTTACTTGCTATCTTTTTATCTTACAATTTAGAACATTGTTACCAGTCATTATCACAGTGGTAAAGCCAGTGGTCAGGTCTCAACCTTTATTAGTACATTTGATTCTTGACATGCTATCTACCTGCTGTTTCCCCTAAATGGCTACTTATGAATCAAAGTTGTTCTGAAATTGTGAAGAGCACATCATGTGAGCACATAAAGTATTGGTAAACTCCATCCACTTTTTCTTGTGACTTTTTTCTTTCATTACCCTTTTGAACTTTACCTTATTTCAGATTTGAATTTTAAATGTACATATGTACCTGAGTTGATGTGTACCAAGTGCATCTAAGTGCACACAAGAGCCGAAGAGGGCATCAGATTCCTAGAGTTGGGAGTTGCAGGTTATGAGCTGTTCAATGAGTGCTAGGAACGGAACTCTAACCCTGTTCAAGAGAGGAGGCCCTGCTAATTGCTGTTCCATACTAGCCTTTATTCCTATTTTTAAAATAATTTCAACATCATACTTTCTACAGAGAGATAGATTTTAGATAGATTGATAGATCTACAGAGAGCCATTGAAAATTAGCTGAAGAGGTACTGATAGCTAATAGAATATTCAGCATTTTAAACACACACCTTTCAATATTTTGCCTAGAAACATAGACTTTAGAGGGCTTGACAAATTGTGGATGTCCTATTTAACCCTTGCTGCAAAAACACACAATGTTACTAGGAAGTTGATGCAAGATGTGTATTACAATCAATATACTATCCCACCACTTAAAAACCTAGAAACTACCCATCTGGGAAATGTCTAATAAGACAGCACTAAAAATATATTTGTTGTGCCACTGACACGGCTCTGTAGGTAAAGGTGCTTGTGGCCAAGGCTGAAGACCTGAATTCAGTCCTTAGGATCCACAGGATGGAAGGAAAGAATAGACTCTGCCATTTGACCATCCCACATGTCAACCATAGTACACATGCATCCTTCCACATAAATAAATCTAACTATTTAATGTGTATGCTATATAAACTTAAGAATTTAATGTGCACATTTTTAAAAACAGGCTGATATTCTGATGTACTATTTTGGTAATACTGCAGGCTAGTTCTAAGGCCCCATTTAATCAGTACATTTTCTGCAGTGTCCTACTCACCAATTACTTCAGTAATAGGAAATCAATGAGGATAAGAGTCTACTGACCTTAAGGTCAAAGTTGTTGTTAATGTCAGAGACAGGTACGTAGAAGAGAATTCTAGTTGCTTTGACAAGCTGACATAAGATTGCTTTACTCTGCCTCAAGCTGAAAGTGAGTTATTAGGAATAAATGGTAGGCGAGTTTACAAAAAGCACCCTCTTCCAGAACAAATCTGAAAAGATAAGCTTTCTCATAAGTCCACAAAGACTTCACTGCATCATTCATATCCTCTTAGACATTTTCAAGTCATGGAAGATAAGATTCAATCTCAAAAATCTCTATATTTTGTATGTATCAAAGGTATTTATTAAAAAAAATCAATGCAACTAGGAAATAATGAAGCATGTGCTCTTTACAAGAAAAATACTCTCCAGTGACACCTTCAATAGTTAGTCTATCATTATTCATGGCCTGATTGTTTTTAACATTAAAAACTGCCAAATAAGACACAATTCTGGAATAAACTAAAGTGCCATGAATACATCAATTTAAATAAAAATGCAATTCAGAGTTATATGTAGGATATACATTTATTAGCAGTGAAAAAGCATTTACCCAAAGTAAATGTTACAAAATACAGAATACCTCCACAGTCTGAGTAGTTCATTATTGTAGCATCTCTAACCACATAGTTGTATTTTTTTCTCTCTATCACTAACCAAAGTTTTAACTTACAGATTAAGACAAACAGGAATACTTAATTTACTTTTGAGCAATACTTGCTAGAAAAAAAAAAAAACCATATTACACACATTATCTGTTCTCAATGTCTAGGTATTTTAAAACTAAATTATCTATTAAAATATGAAAACAGACTAGATAGCACGAAAGTTCATAGGTACATGGTAATAGCTAACATTAAATACACTTCTTCCACTGTATGCATGCAAAGAAAGAAAGAGGGAAAGGGAGGGAAAATGCACTGCAATATGTAAAGCTTGGCTTGAGGATTAAAATGAAGTTTCTTGCTTTGAGTCTGAAAAGTACATTACTTGTTTGTACATATAATATAAATTATTGTTTTAATGTCCCTGAAGTTAGTCCTACTGGGTGCTTGATTCTGGATTGGTAACTTTCCAGATTTTTACTGGAGTTCAAGATATATGGTCTTTATATAAATTAACAACACAATAAAAGTCCTCAGAGGGAAATCACTTGTTATTTCCTGACTGGACATTTATATTAAGCTACCAAGCACGTGAGAATTTCATTTACTTATCTATTTATTTATTTATTTGGTTTTTGAGACAGGGTTTCTCTGTGTAGCCCTGGCTGTCCTCAAACTCACAGAACCACCTGCCTCTTCCTCCTGAGCACTGGGATTAAAGGCATGTATCACCACTGCCCAGCTTCAAGTGAGAATTTTAAAAGAATACCAAACAAGTTCTTCTAGGGTATTTTAGACAACTATTTAAAATTTTAAGTAAAAACTTGGAATTAACAACTAGTCCTTCTCACTATTACTTTTTCAGGTAAATATTTTTAAGACTGACTTATTCATGGTTATCTGGCTCTGAGATAATACCAAATCAGGGAGGTGGTAACTACAGACGGAATCAAAAGGCAAAACACTTTAAAAACTGGTTTACTTGGTAATAAAGAACGCAGAGACTTTCTTAACACTTGAACTTGGTTCTCTCACACATAACACACAAAATAAACTGTTAGGCTTTGGTTTTAAATTATCTCAAAAGGCATGTTTGTCCATAAGATTGAAAATCTTAATGTTCTCTTACATAAATTTAGTTATATTTATCCTACTTGAGTTTTTTAATTTTAAATTAATTAGAATGCTAGTTGTCTATACAGAAATACGCCCTATATTTATATAAAGCTTGTTTTTAATTTTTAGAGTGAGGCAACAAAGATTTTTCAACTCTGAAAAATATTAATCTAATAGATAATTTTGTATGTACTAAAACATCTCAACTGTACACAATCTGGGTTGCTAACATGTTTGAAGACCACTGCACAGATTCTTGGTTACCCTTTATAACTGGCTTTGTTCTTATCCAGAACCAAGAGCTCACTACAAGAACATCAGACCCAATAGCAGCAACACCACATTTTGGAAGGCTGGTCTAAGGCAGAGCTTTAGAATAAATAATGTATTTCTCTATTCTTGACCACTGCTATCTCTGAATAGTGCTAAGTTACATAAAACAGCAATTTGCTGCATAGAATTCAACAAAATTTCCCAAAAGCATACTTTACAGATAAGTTCAAACTTTATTTAAAACTACATTTTAAAGTTAACATACCAAACATTACAATGAAGGGTGGGGGTCAAGACCATTAGAAAAACAATAATAAAAGAAAAATCCCATTGTGTGTCAAAGTTTGAATCTATCCAGGATTCAGGTTCTGATGTTTAAAACTGCCATGGGCAGAAACTAGCACAACCATCAAAAATGCAGTGTCAAACTAATTTACATTTTATACAGATCAAAACAAATGTTTATTTAGTGTCTTTTTTTCCCCCTAAATATATGTACTGACTATGTAAGAGAGTTAGATGAATCGCTGAAGACATTTCATATACTCTGGGCTCCCACTGTTTCTGAAAAGAAGAATAATGGTTAGTGTTTTATAATATTTACTAACATTTACTTTTAAAAATTTCTTCCATAAAAGCTGTTACTTTACATACAAGATCACAATTTTAAAAATGTAATTTAGTTCAAATTTCCTGGCAAAAAACACAGCATGAGGATTTGTTTTTCATGATGGAAGATAGAGAAAAATTTTCTCTCTAAAAAACTCCACTAGACAACCAAGGACCATGTATGGATATAACCTAGAACCCCTGCTTGGATGTAGCCCATGGTAGCTCAGTATCCAAGTGGGTTCCCTAGTAAAGGGAACAAGGATTATTTCTGACATGAACTCAATGACTAGCTCTTTGAACCCCCTGCCTAACACCCCAAGGGAGGAGAAGCCCTGCTAGGCCACAGAGGAGGACTTTGCAGCCAGGCCTGAAGATACCTGATAAGCTAGGGTCAGATGAAAGGGGAGGAGGTCCTTCCCTATCAGTGGATTTGGAAAGGGGTAGGGAGGAGATGAGGGAGGGATTGGGGGGGGGGGGGAGGGAGATAGGGAGGGAATGCGGGAGCAGGATACAGTTGGGATACAAAGTAAATAACCTGTAATTAATATAAAAAAATAAAATATATATTTAAAAAACGCCACTAGAAAAAGAAAATAACTAAAAATGATTAAATGCAGACAAAAGAAAAGTGGCTTGAAAAACAAAAAAAATACAGAGGAGATACCAACAATTTCCTTGAATGCCCTAAGTACATGAGGCTGTACAACAAGAGAACAGCAGCTTAGCACATTAGGACCAGCTGTAGCTGCTAAGGATGACATGTACTCAAATGGGCAAAACTGAGCTGAACAATAAGCCTTTGATCTATCTAATATTCTGATCACCACTCCATTTCCCGAAAAACAAGAAAAAAACTTATATGATTTTTAACTATTGATAGAGAGTAAGAAAAAGAAACTTTGATATTGATAGAGGAAACACTGTGAGCATATATACACACGTGTATTTGGGAAAGAAGTATAAGGCTTAACTATTATAATTATAAAAACAGTATGTGTGCTTATCTGAATAAAAATTCATAATGTAAGAATAGGAGTTTTTACTTTCTACAACAACAACAAAAAGTTAAAGGATATTTACAATAATAAAGGTAAAACCCAAAAAATAATGTGAACAATGACAGGAGGGGAAAATGGATATCAATACATACTTTTTACAAGGGAAGTAAAAGATATGTGAATTTTAAACATTAAGATATCATAAAACATCAGTGTTAGCATTGCATCTAGTACTTTATTAAAACTAAAGGTTTTAAAAATAGAAAACATAATCTGATATAATTTGAAAAGAATAAAACAGCTGAATTAATTGAACAGAACATCTCCTTTTCCAGTAGTGGGTTTAGATTTTCTAGGTAGTAATAGTACATTTTCAGAAACAAACAAGCTGGTAGGATCATGATTTTTCAATTCAAAATTAAAATTAGTAAATTTTACCAGGTTCTTTCAGTATCTGAGAATTGCCAGCTAATTCTTCAGTCTGCATCTCACAAATTTCACCAGATAAATGGTTTTTCTGTTCTTCTTCTACCATTTTCTTCCTCAGCTCTACCTTTAGAATGAAAATTAAAAATATAATCTTTCATCTCCATATGTTACAAAGGCAAGCTTAGTTAAAGAGAGCTGGATACCTCTGAATAGACTGTCAGTTTGAGTGGCAAATCCTCAACTTTCACAAAGTCTTCTTCATCAGACTTTTGACTTATGTTACCAGATTCTGCTTCCTGTAAGATAAGTTATACTTAATGAAAAAAATAAACAACAAAATAAATAAGCACATCATCTACCTCTGTATCAAAATCTAAATCACTTGTTCCAAGAATTAAAGTGAATTCTTATATATTCATATTTATCACTAATTAAAAAAATGTATAGTTCATAAAACAGGCTACATAGCTATAGCTGTGAGCATACTGTTGGTTTTTGTTTTTTTTTGTTGTTCCCCACTGAAAAACCCATTCACAAAGGCTGAATGAATAAATGATAGTAATTACAACTGGGAGCTAAATAACTAACCAAAAATTATCCCCCCCCCCCGACCCCTCTGTCTTTTGTGGTACTAGGGTTGTAACCAAGGTCTTGTATATGCTTGGCAAGAGCTCTTTTACTGAGCTACCTCAATAACCCTTACTGTTTATGTTCAGAGAATATATCAGAATTATATTCAAAATATAAGCTTTTCAAATTATGTTTGTTAAAGCTCGTACAGAAATACTAGTAGTAAATTTAGTAATTTACCTTTGTGATCACCTCAATTTTTTTTTCTTAAACTTGACTTCTCTTCTTTCCCGAATTGTCCCTTGCAATTTTAAAAGTATTATGTTTCTATCACCTACTCAAGTAGAAAGGAACCTGAGGTTGTTCTTTCTCCCTTGCACCATTATTACCATTCACACTCTTTTTCAGGTCTGTATGAGAATGTTGGATGTCCTGGAACTGGAATTAAAGATAGTTGTGGGCTGCCATGTGGATGCTGAGAACTATACCCATATCTTTTGGAAGTGCAGCCAGTGCTCTTAACCACTGAGCCATCTATCCAGACATCTCTTATACAGTCATTAATCTTCAGAGATCACAGCACTGATCATTTCAACTGTTTTGTGAAAAAATTTCAGCATGGATCTTTACCTAAAAATCAAACTAAAAAATAAAACCAAAAAACCCTATAAACTAATTTTGAGGTATTATCAATAGAATATTTCCTATGGTAGTTCTGTATTCATCAAATGATAGTAAGGCAAGCTGGGTGTGGTAGCACATGACTTTAATCTCAGCATTCAGGAGGCAAACAAAAGCAAGCAGAGATCAGAGTTTGAGGCCAGTTTGCCCTATATAGCAAGCTCCAGCTAGCAGGAATATATAGACAGACCACGTCTCTCAAAGACAAACAAGAAAGAATAGATTTGGTAGGGGCTGGCAAGATGGTTCAGTTGGTTAAGGCACCTTCTGCCAAACCTGAGTTCAGCTCCCCAGACCCGCACTGTGGATGAGAGAACCATTCCTGAAGACTGTCCCCTGACCTTCACACACCATGCTGAGCATTCATGCACACATACTCTCTCTCTCAACTAATTAATTAAATATAATAAGATGTTTGAAAGGGGCTGAAGAAATGGCTCAGTGCTTAAGGGCATTGGCTGCTCTTTTAGCATTCTAAACACCAACATGGTAGCTCCACAGCCACCTGCAAGTCCAGTTCCAGAAGATCCAATGCCTGCGTTGACTTCTATGGGCTCTTGAACACACTGTGCATAGGCATATCTTCATACACATACACAGAATATAATCTTTGCAGAAATGTTTAAAGATTAAGTCAAGTAATTTTTAGAGCTTTGAATGCTGAGGTATACACAGCAAGAAAACAAAACAGCTTAAAAGAGGTTTCTATCGATGTTTTTGAAACATTTTAAGTTGCCTTTCTAGCCAATATGTACGTCATAACTATGAAAATACCTAAGAACAAAACTGATTTTAATTTTCAAAAACTGAACCAAAGGCTAGGCCTGTAATCCCAGCACTCAAGCCAAAGAGGCAGGAGGAACACCGGAAGTTCCAGGCTAGTCTATCTTCTGATCCAAGTTCCAGATTGGCCCGATCAACAAGGCTCATTCAGAAAACCAAACAACAACAAAAAGGAGAGATGCACTGTACCTATTGAGGTTCAAATATTATGCTACATTTTTTTTCATTTTTGCTAAGAAATTTTATATTAAAAATACACTGCTGAAACATCCTTAAACTAACCTGTTCTCTATAAAATTTAAATGACATTAAAGTTCAGAGTAAAACTAAACTTACATACTTCTTCTTGTAACTATAATTATGTACACTGTTATGCAATTTGCCATATACAATGACTCTGTCAATCAGTTTTCTGTCACACCCCACATTTAAACCTTAAGGTATATCAAAGAATTTCAAAATGCTCCAAATAGCTAAGAAGTAAAAAAATGGATAGTGTAAACAATTAACTGATTTATCACGTATCATAAGCATTTCAGGTATGAACATGAACTCTCTTAAAAGTTATCATCCAAAACTAATTTTTTGGTTTCCAAAATTGTAAAAACTTTCAGATTTTGAGATGATCATTCAATTTACTGTCACTTTACTATAAAAGTGTGACTAAGAAAGAATAAATGTTCTGATAGGTTCCAAACCTAAGCACAAAGTAGAATTTGATTTATATGTCTAATGTGTTGCTCTTGAAAATGAAATATATACAGAAATGAAAAAGCAAAATATGTGAAATGTAAACATTACATACATAGTCATTCACTAACACTGGAGATTCAGTATCAGGACTGCCAGCCAGAGAGCTCTCGGGAGTTTCCTGAGCAGACTTAACTTCTTTGACTCTAGGCACTAAGGTCTCATTTGCAGTCAAGGCTAATGGCAAAGGATCAGGCTCTTTAGATGAATCAGCAGTAATGAGTGAGTCCTTATGGGTAGCACTATTTAAAGGTTGTTCATTTTCCAAGATATTGAGATAACAAGGTTTCACAGGAGAGCTGTCTTGATCATCTGCCATTAAAACAAAATCTCAGCGTTAGAGAAATGAAGTATCTGTACAATTTTACTCTAGAACACTAAGGACTACATGTATGAATGAAGAGTAATCACAACAGGTAAGAACCAAAACAAAAGATCCCTATCCAGATTTTCCTTACTCATTGTTCCCAAGTTAATCAAACAGATTTAACTAGGAACATTTTTATTTAAATTCCTGAAGGACAGCTGATTTGTAATGAATTAGGATTTTTAAGGATACAGCCCTAGAATGAATAATATTTTAAAACAAACTAAAACAAAACACTTCCCTCTCATTCGTATCTAAAAAACAACCTCTGTGGATAAATTTCCTGTACAGGTAAGTACTTGTCAAATATATGTAAAGGGAAGGGAAGTTGCTGAAGAGAGGGCTTAGCAGTTAAAAGCACTTGCTGCTTTTACAAAGGACTAGAGTTCAGTCCCAGCACCCACATTAAGAAGGTCACAATTGCCTGTTCCAGAAGATCTAGTGTCCTCTTCTGGCCTCTGAGGGCACTATACACACATGGTACATACAATTAAAAAAAATTAAAAATAAAAATAATTGCACTGGGCAAGGGTCCCATGCCTTTAACCCCAGAATGCAGAAGCTGGAAGATTTTCAAAGTTGGAGGCCACTCTGATTTATAGAAGCCAGCCACAGCTACAAACTGAGACTCTGGCTCCTAATAAATACACACACACACACACACACACACACACACAAAAACAAATGGAAAATAAGTGCCAGTTGAAGGTACAATATGGGTGCATGTACCTGCAATTTGATGACTTGAGAGGCAGAGGCATGAGGTTCTGAAGTTCAAGGTTATCTTCAAACTATAAGAGTTCAAGGCCAGCTTGTGCTACATAAGGCCCTGTTTCAAAAAAATTTACCAACAACAAAAATCAATCAATCATCATTCTCTTACATTTTTTTTTACAAAATATTCACCAGCAGAACAAAGACAGACATCAAGTCTTTATACTTACATTAGCTAAGAATTAAAAACTATTTTTTTAGTTTTAAGCACACAGAAAATATTTTAAAGTATCTAAAATTTAGGGTTATTAATATTTCTTACTCTTACTGGTTGGTTCTTGGTCTGATGGTATATTTGTGCTTTCTGATGTGTTTTCAAGGTCATGTTGCAGAACCTAAAAAAAAAAAAAGTTTTAATAGCAACACTTCAAAAATATATGGTCCTTATAAAAGAAATAATTAATATGGTGCAACTTTTGTCCAACCTCATGGTTATGAAATAGGAAATGTAACAGTATCTTCTTAAAGTGTTTCAAGGAGGCATTAGTTAACAATTAAAAGATGAGTAACTAAAGTAGTTTCTTTCTTAGACAAGTGCAAAACGATTTAAATAACTAAAATAAAACAGATCCCACAAGTTTTTACTATTTTTCTTAGGACCTAATCTCAAAATTAAAGAATTATCTATATTTGTAACCTATAAGTGAATGGATGCAGAGGTGAGAAAGAAAAAGAAGATGAACAGTCAAGTGCTTGTTGCAGAGGGAAAAACAGAATCTGAGATTCATCCCAGGAAGGAAGCATCCAATGCTTGGTAGGACTATATTGGCAGGCTAGGGGTTCATGATTACAAGGAATGATACTGGTGGTAGTTTTGGTCTTGTGTGTGTGTTGTGTTTTTCCCTGTGACAGGATTGCTCTGTGTAGCCTTCGCTGTCTTAGACTAGCTTTGGAAAAAACAGACTGGCCTTGAACTCACAGAGATCCACCTGCCTCTGCCTCTCTAAGTGCTGGGATCACAGTCATGAGCCACCGCACCTGGCTTCTAGTTTTAGTCTTTTAAGGAAGTATCGACTCCTAGTTTTTTAATATTTAAACTCACAAATAAATTGAAGATTACATTTTAGAGAACTGAACTAGCATCACAGAAAGGGTGGGAGGTAGATTACATTTTAGAAAACTGAATTAGCTTCATACAGAGGGAGGTAGAATAAAAAAATGCATAAATAAGAACATGGTAAAAAAAATCACACTGAAATTAAAAGTTTAGTGTAAATCTACATAATTATGGATTTAGCTAATACCAGCAACAAAACTTCTAGGAACTAGGGTAGAGAATGGAGAACCTTTTTTGAAGAAACCACTCCAAGGAAATTACCAACATAGACTGAATGTCTATCAGAAAGGGAGCTCTCTACAAAAATGCTTTACAGAGAAACTCTAAAGAACCCAAGCCATTTTTATTTCAACATAGTGTATGTGAATTGTATATCTCACACATAGAAAATGTATGTATATATCACATATAGATATTATATCTAAATATACTATTTTTTTTTCAAGGTTCAGGAGAGGCATCTGAAAGCTTTCAGGATCAGAATACATGATGCTATAAAAAATTAATAATCAGAAAAATGTTAAAGGTATTAGACACAGTAGGTAGGAGAGTTCAAATAAAGTAAGACAAGCATTAAGACCTGGGATGTATTCCAGAAAGTAAAGCAAGATGATAAAGAAACATCGGGGAAAAATGAAGTATCTTACAATATATAATTTCCACAGGAAAAAGAGAAAATGGTGGTAAATGAAAATCTAACAGATATAAGAAAAGACTATAAACAACAATACTCGGCCAAACAGAAAAGTAATCAACAAAACTGTAAAGTTCCAAATTTGGGGGGGGGGGGTGGAAAGCTTTTAGTGTGGGCAATAGGACAAAGATACACACAAAGGATTAGAATGAAGAGATCACAGGACATTTGTAAAACAGCACTGTAACCAAGATGATGAAGCAGTATGATCAATATCAAAAGAAAATATCTTCAATACTCAACTTCTTATTTCTGATATGTAATGTCTAAAAAATATTAACCTTTTATGCATTCTTTCTCAGTTAATAGAAGATATATTACCCCTGAAGTGAGACCACAAACAAATGAAAAAGACAAAGGACTAGATTCCATAAACAGAGACCTGATGAAGATAATGGGAGAAAAGGCATTCTTAGGTGGTAACTACTTCAGGTCTAAAGAATAGGCAAATTTAGAATACAGCAGAAAGGGATAACACTTGAGAAGGGGAAAAGGGAAGGAAAAAATAATTTAGTTCATGTACAAATTTCTGTGGAGAGGCTTATGTAGCTACTAGAAGGTAGGATAAAACACTAGGGTATGTACATGTTCAAAGAATATTAATACAAATGAGTACTATATCAAGTACAAGATTTACAAGGACTACAAGTAACAATATTTACTTGGTTCAGCAGCTGGAAGTATTTATATAGTTTGGCTAAGTCTAAACATTAAACATAGATTTAACCAAAACATAGGGAGCCAGGCATGTGTGTGCACACATGTGTACATGCACACATACACAAACAGGTTCATTCACAAAGCAGGGAAGTAAACAGCAAAAGAAACTGTATCAGGTTAGTTTCTTGGGCTAGATCACATAAAGTCAGGGAAAAAATGATTTTGTTTGCTACATACTATTTTAATTTGTGACTAGGAAGAAAATACAAAACTTTAATTAAAAATTCAGATCTTCTAAAGTATCTTATAGTTTTATAACTTGTTCCAAAAAAAAAAGTGTTTTAAGGATTACTGAATATAAAATAAAACCAGTGCTTCAATTTTTTTTTGCTTTTGAGACAGGGTCTCCGTATATAGCTCTACCTGGCCTTGAACTCACAGAGATCTAACCACTTCTGCTTCCAGAGTTCTGGGATTAAAGACATGTGCCACATACACCTGGCATGTTTCAAATCTAAATAAATATATTTTTAAATACATACTTTTTATTCATGAAAATAACATGAATAACAGAAGGCTCTTGTTTTCAGCAATTTAAAAAGGACTGGTGGAAGGCATACTGGTTTGTAACATAATACCTGACTGTCGTGTTCATTTTCTTCTGTAGTTTCAGTGTTAGCCTGAAGTGAAGTCTGGACATCCACAGGACTCTCTTCAAAGTCTTCCATTTCTTCATCCTCATTCTCATCTTCTCCACTTCCATAATTAGTTAAAGCCTGACTTTCAGCTTTAGATAGATCTAAGTTGATTACACACAAGTTTTAGTCAGCTCACAAATTAATCTTCAGGATGGTGTGTGTGTGTGTGTGTGTAGATGAGTCTCACTGTGTTGCTGGCACTAACTCCTGGACTTAAATTACCCTACTACCTCAGTCTCCTACTGTTGTGTATCACATGTCTGCCCATTAATCTTAGTAATGGTTACCATCTGTTACATCACTGAGTGGCACATGTACTTTATACACTGTATCTGAAGTATTCAAATCAGCACATTCTTGAAACTGTGGTGTGGAATTGTGGAATGGCAAGGTAATTTAATCAGGTCACAGTGATCATTAAGTCAAAATGATACTGGGATTCAAATCCAGGGACTGACACAATACTCACTGCACTCTTACAAACTCCAAGTGACCTACAGAAAATGTCTGTATTTGTCTCAAAGCCTTTAAACTTACTAATAGACACTGGACACCTTTCACTTTCTTCATCTTCCTCTTGATCAGAAACATCAGATCTTACATTTTTGGGAACTTTGGCATCATATACCTCTGAAGTCTGAGTCTGCTTAACAATTTCAGTCTCATCCTTGTCCTGTAAGCAATGTAAATAATTAACTCCTCAGAGTACTTAAAAAGGCATACATGGTAGAACTTCACATCAATAACAGTCTCTGTGTAATGTAATTACTTTTTGACATTCTACTTTGTCTTAAATGAACAAACATGGTTTGTCAGAAAAAACATTTAACTACATACTTTAATTGTAAAAAAAATTATAATAAAAGCTTAAAATTTTTGTTTTGTTCTAAAAGCATTATTTATAGACACAAATTAGCACATACTTTATCTTCATCATCAATCTCTCCAGCAGGTAAGCCATGATCTCCTTCAAGAATCCTTTTGGCCTAATGGCAAATCAATTAAGAAGAGTTCATCAAGAATACTTTAATAATTCCAGTTTTTCTAATCTCAATAAATAAACCAGTAAGTCAGCCTTTGATGCCTGTCATTATCCACATCTAAACCACCGAAGTTACTGATTCAGCTGTCAAAATAATTTTTGATGCACACCAATCTAAGACTTTAGTGTATCATTTCCTTTTTAAAATTTATGATTTCTCAGTTTTACACATATGTAGTTTATCACATTACCCTCTCTTAATGTCTATCTTTCTTAAAAAAAAAAAAGCCTGTGTACTGTGTGTGCCTGTAGAGATCAGAGGAAAGGCTCACATACTAGTCCCTGTCTTCTAATGTGAGATAATCTAATTTTTGTTGTTTACTGCTGTAGACTTAGAAAGTTGGCTGTCAAGCTTCCGAGGATTTTCCTGTCTCCACTTTCTATCCTGCTATAGAAGCACTCAAACAAATACTGATATACTGTAACATACTGGTTACAGATACGTATAACCATGCCTATGTTTTCTGAACACACATTCTCTGGCTTAATCCAAGTCCTTTGTCCACTGAGCCATCTCCCTGGCAAACTTAACAATTTTTTTCTTTTAAAGATTTTTAAAATTTTGTGTATAAAGGTTTGTTTGGTATTTTTTGAGTCAGGGTCTCTCGATGTAGTCATGCCCATTCTAGAACTCATTATGTAAACCAGGCTGGCCTTGAACCTACACAGATCCTCCTACCTCTGCTCCCTAAGTACTGGGATTAACGGCATGCATCACTCCACCCAACTGTATAAAAGTTTTGCCTACATTTTTGTATGTGTACCACATGAATGCCTGGTGCCTGAGGCTAGAAGAGGACATAAAATCCCCTAGAACCAGACTTAATAGGTAGTTATGAGCCATGTGTGTGCTGGTAACTGAACCCAAGTCTTCTGCAAAAGCAGTAAGCACTCTTAACTTCTAACCCACAGCTCTAGCTCCCTTATAATTTCTTATCTGGAAAATCACATCAACCTTAAAAACTGGTCTTCCCAATTCTATTTCTACTCTACCACAGGTCCCACTTAATGTTATCTAGAATATTATTTTGAACTTTACATGAAATTATGTTCTATTTCAGACTTTTCCACAATGTTTAGAATAACAAGACCATATAAAGTTTTCTCAAACATAACTTGGTCTTTGACCTCACTTCCTATACTACTTTTAACACACCACTTTCTTTGGCATTACTTGGTTCAAGACCTACATGTATTCTCAACCTGTATCACCAGCTCACATTACCACTCTACTTAGTGTACTTTTGCCTTTATGGCCCTACTTTGTTCAGCTGCTCAACCCTGCCTTACAATCACTACACTGAGTTTGCTTCATGCTTTTAGGTCAGCTCATATCTTAGCCCCTGAGAAATCTGGAAGACTTCTTTCCTGTAACTTACTACGGTATCCTGATGCTTCATTTTCCTTACATACTTAGCAATAGCTGATATGAATTTATATCTAGAATAAAAACAGGAGCAATGTAAGGAAAATGGCCTAACTCTATTTTAGATTCTAAGTTATAAGTGATTCTCTCTCTGGGTCTTGGCCTGCTTCCCTTTTTCATGGTCAGAGGGTAAGGAAAAGGGTGCCTACCTAGGGGAAAGCCTTCTAGTAAGGCTTAGATTGCAGAACTAACTGATCGAGTTTCACATTTAGTCATTAGACAGAAAAACTAGAGATAAAAAGCTAAGACCCAAGCCAATGAACAAATGTGCTTGTTGGCTGGAAGGAACTTCCTTGTGATACATATTCTTGCAAACTCTAAAGCATTTGACAATAGCCATGGTAGGAAAGCTGACCAGGAACCAGATCCCAGTTCTCTCCTCTTTAGAGCTCTTAATAAGAGATGCTAAAGTGAATTGGACATCTCACAATTCATAGTATCAATTCTGTCTGCACATTTCTCTTGCCTGTGTGGTAGAATCCTAAGTTTGCTATGTAGTCGATGTACTGATTTACAATTTGAACTAACTGGTTTTACTAAAAATAACTGTTCCTGTTGAGGTTAAATGAGAGTTTACTAATAATGATGAAGAACTGTTATTTACAAGCTAATGATAGCTTTTCTTAAAAGCAAAGTAACAGTTACCTCTTTTGCATAAGACTGTATCACTCCAGCTGCTTCGATTTTCCTTTTGCATCTCTGTTTAACAGCTATACTATTATTATCCAAATCTTGCATGAGCTTAAAGAAAGCCAATTCATTAAACAGCACTTCAGATATCTCCACAAGAAGATCTTCTCCACAGTCTTTCAGTTTTCTGCCTGCAAATTTTGCTAATGAATCCTAATTAAAGGTAAAATAAGTAATTTTAGGATCATAGTAAACTACAATTCTGGATAAAACAACATAGGTGACTTAAAGGGTTAAATTATAATAATTGCCTATGGAAAATCAGTATTCCTAGCATTTTATACATGTATTTATATAGATTTGTTTCTTGAGATTTTAATAATTATTTTTCTTTCCTCCTTTTCCTCCCTCCAAACACTCTCATACATCCCTCCTTGCTCTCTTTTACCTTTTCTTTTCATTAATTATTGTTATATAATGTACTGGGGGTGTACACAAGCTAGAGTCATCAGAGAGGAAGGAACCTCAGTTGAAGAAATGCCTCTATGAGATCTAGTTATCAAGCATTTTCTCAATTAATGATCAACAACTGGGGAGGGCCCAGCCCAATGGGGATAGTACTATCCTTGGGCTGGTGGTCCTCAGTTCCATAAGAAAATAGGCGGAGCAAGCCATGTGAAACAAGACAGTAAGCAGCACTCCTATGCATCAGCATCTGTCTCCAAGTTCCTGCCCTGTTTGAGTTCACATCCTGACTTCCTTCAATATCGAAGAGCAATATGGAAATGTAAGCCAAATAAGCCCTTTTCTCCCCGACTTGCTTTTTGGTCATGGTGTTTTACTGCAGGAATAGAAATGCTAAATAAGACATATACATAAATGTATATGTAGGTACATGTATAAACATATGCATAAAGATGTATATGTATATATACACACGCACATATATATGTATGTACATAAATGTAGAACCTGTTCAACTTGTATAACATTACTTGTATTTATGTTTTCAGGACTATCCACTTGGTGTTAGTTCTTTGTGTATGGATGAGACCTTCTGGGATGCCCATATCCACATTAGCATGCCTAGCACTGCTATCCTAATATTTTTAAAGCATTAGAAAACTTAAAATTAATAGGCACAGTTATATAAAGACAGATTACTACATTCTTATTACAAAGCCGACAAAGTGCTAGCTCTACTTAAGAGTACACACCTGGGGAGGAATTAAACATACAGTTATCTATAAATACAGTACTTTATTAATACAACTCTTAGGCACAAACAAGCCAAACTGACTACTAATCCCCCAAAAGTTCGTATAGGGTATATATAAGGGCAACCTATGCACTACTGTAATGTCATTAAATACTTTGTGAGGATAGTCTTCCTCATCTACATTGTGCCAATTATTGTTAGTTTCTTTCTTTACATTAACCATCCAGTCATTTTTATTTAAAATTTTCTTCAGAGTAAGTTTTCAAGTAAGTATTAGTTCTATTCAAGTTGAAATTCAGCATCATCAAATGAACAAATATGCTAGTTTATATAAAGGACTTCCCTTTTTCTTTCTTGCAAAAATATGGGCTAGGCGAACTTAAAGAAAAGGCAACTATGACGTTAACAACCCCTCTAAAAGAAAACGACACAAAAGCACTACCTACTCAACCACAGGAGGCAAAGGCAGGTAGAGCTGAACTAGTTTCAGGACAGCCAGAGCTACACAGAGAAACCCTGTCTAGGAACAAACAACAAAAAGACCATGTATGCTAAAAGACTAGAAGCACAAAATTTCTCAACAGATCTCAGAGGAAAGATTATAAGTAAATACTTTAAAATTAGAGGCTCACAAAATAAAGTAGAGATGGAGGGAGTGAAGAAAGGAGAAAAGATTCTAGGTAATATATAATTTATTTAGATTTTGTTCTTCAAAAATTCAACCCTGTGGAAAAAAATCAGGAAGGAAATGCAAGAAAAGTCGTCAAATTTTCTTAGAAGGGTTGAACAAACATAGATTAAAAATGAGTTATGCATAATTTCTTTTAACTGAATAAGCTAGCTAGCTAAATTATAGAAATTCCATACCTATAAGTTATTTAACTTAAGTATTTTTAATACTTTAGATATTTACTAAAGAATTCCTTATTTATAATCTATTTTATTATAAGAGTCAGAAAAATTTTGGGATTATTACTAAATTTGTGCTCTTGTCTTAATACTAACAAAATTAAAAATTATAATTAAGAAAATTAGCATCTAGCCCAGATTTTAAATTAGCCAACAGGCAAAGTGATAGTACTACATTTAAAAGTCAGTTTGAGAGGTAGCTCCATGAGACCAACAGGGCCTGAGCAGCAGGAGCATGGTGCTGAAAGGGATCCAGAACCAACTTGACTGACTTACAAAGGGATGCTTTGCTCAATGTCCTGTGGGCCCGGTGGGTGATGACTAATGACTGTCCTTAACAAGGAGTTGGTTTTTTGCCTGACCATCCACTTCCCTAAAGATTCAAGCCCCATAAGGTATAAGACAGAGTTCTTGGATCAACGTAAGATGGTAAGAGAGCAGCCTGTGCTCTTAATAGCTGAGCCATCTCTTCAGCCCCTTCAAACTAATAAAATTTTATTGAAAGAGAAATAGGCCTTAAAGAGGGCCATGTTAAATGAAAACACAAAAGTCCTGTTATAATTTTATTAAAGTTTTATTTATTTATTTTATGTATATTACTGCTCTATCTGCATGTGTACCTACATTCCAGAAGAGGGCAGTAGAGAGTATAGATGGTTGTGAGCCACCATGTGGTTGCTGTAAATTGAACTCAGGACCTACATCTCTCCAGCCGGTAAAGAGATAATATCAAAATGCCATCCAAACTATTAGGATGGATTTTTAAATTAAGTTCTATAATATCAGAAAATATCAGTGACCTAACCAAATGGTATATAGATAACACATACACACAAAACCACATAAACTTCTTACCTGTAATATACTTCCCAGTTGTTTATGAAAGAACTTCACAAATTCCTTGCTCTCATCATTTTGTTGGGTAAGGGTCAAAACCATACGTCTTACTGAAGTGAGGAGTTGAGAAGAACACACCTCATCCATGTGCTCCTAAGAAAAATCCTAGTAGGTTAGGATATAAGCTTAGCTATTATTTAAAAAAAGTAGTAATATACACAATTTGAAATTAATTTTTCTTGCATAGTTTCTAATTTTTCTGATAGAGATTTGGAAGATTCAATCATTGATAAGAGTGGCCAATATCTATAGCATACACACTGAAAGGTTTGGTGATTTTAACACACACACACCAGAAAAATGACCAATAAAATAAATTTCCTATTTTAATACTTTTCATCACGTCCTTTCTGTACTAAGGAGAATTATACATGCTGACTCTTCAATTTGTTTATCTTCCTGTTTGTAGTTTAGTTAATTTCAACTACTTTAAAAAGTGTTACCATTTTCTACCCAATTTCTTCTCTATTATATCTGTGGTGGTTTGAATAGTAATGGCCCTCAACGACTCAAAGAGTTGAATATTTAGTCAACAGGGAGTGGAACTCTTTGATAGGATTCGAAGCATAGCCTTAGTGGAAGAAGGGTGTTTCTGAGGATGGGGCTATGAGTTTTCAAAAGCCCATGCCAAGCCCAATTTCTCTCTGACTGTGGATCAGGTCTCTCAACTACTCCAGCAACTTGACTGCCATTTCTTCCATGCCTATCATTGTGTTCCCTGTCATGATAATAATGGACTATCTTTATGAAACTGTAAGCAAATCTGCAACTAAATAAATGCTTTTTCTTATGAGTTGCCATGGTATGGTATCTTCCCAATAGCTGCTAGTAACTCTTACCAGCAGCATCTGCACCCAAATGAACAACCAAAGCTGTCTCTAGATATTATGAAATATCCTCCTAAATTCTTTTCAAATGCCACTTAAGCCAAGTCGCTTTTAAAACTTTGTGAAAACCAAACGCCACTTTGTAGTGGCGTGCCTGTGATTCTGGTACTTTGGAGGGTGAGGCAGGAGGACTGTTATAAGTTCTAGGCCAACCTGGGTTATATACCAAAGCTGTCTCAAAACAAAAACAAAAACAAATTATATGTAACTTATGAAATAAACATGAGCCTGGTTAGCATCTCAAGGACAGTTTAGAGCAGACTTTAACAAGTTATCTTGAGGTTCTCATTCCTTTTCTACTATTTAATTCAGGTTCTGTCACCCTTTCTCCAGCTGACACTAACAATGAGGTGGCCAAACTAGATGATACCAAGAGTATGAATGGGGGCCTGAGAGTATGGATGTGTACCACATTTGTACCTAGTCTCTGAGGCCAGAAGACAGTATCACATCCCCTAGAATTGTACTTGTAGACACTTATGAAACAACATATGGGTATACTTAACCACTGAGCTATCTCTCCAAACACAGGTGAACCCTACTAACAAAACATATTGCTAGATGTACAGATTCAGATTAAACCCAAACAACAGTGGGTGACATCAATATCCTACTCTTAGCAAAGACAGATCTTTACAAAAAATAGACACATGTGAGTTAAATGACATTATAAATTAGGTATGTCTAACAGACATCTATAATGTTTTGTTTGAGCATGTTTTTAAACCTTACTGGTCTTTTGTTTAGATATTCTGGTTTCTCACTTTTATGTTTTCTCTCTCCCCACAACCCATCCCCTAATGTGTGTGTATGTGTGTTTGTGTGCATGCAAACCTCTTGGGATTCTCCTTTATTACTTTTTCTGTTTGTTTTGTTCTATTCTATATTGTTTATTTGCCTGTTTTCTAAAGAGAGAGAAAAGAATATACTGTATGAAAAAAAAAAACCTAAAAAAAGTAACAGGAAAAAAATAAAAATGAGCTTGATGGTAACACATTTTATAGTTTTTCACACCTGGCTATAATGCAAACTATGTTTTCATTTCTGATTTTTAAGTCTTTCTTTAGATGGAAAGCTGAGTGCAATTTTAAAATTCTTATTTTAGATGAAAACATAGGGTGCATTTTCAGAAAGAAATTCACCTCTCCAACAGGCCTAGAACTCACTGCTGTATACGAGGTTGGCCTCAAACTCAGAGATCTGCCTTTCTATGCCTCCTGAATACTAAAGTTGACAACCACATGCAGCCATATTCCACTTGCACAGTTTTTTTTTTTTTTTTACCATTGCAAATCACATGAGGATCTTTTATTATAAATAATTACAAGCTGCAGCTTGGGCTCACAGCCCCCACCACCGAAGCGGTGAAGAGCCAAGAGCCCAGTGCTCAGGTTAGTTGGGTAATTTAAGGATTCTGTTCCCTCCCAGCATTCCCAAGGCAGGGGCGATTCTTACCTGGCAAGCATCTATTTGTCGAAACATTACATTTTGAATTGATTGGCTATAGGAAGGTCCCCAAACCATTAATCCCTCCCTAAGGTGATGGGCCAGTTTCCTAGCAACTGTATCTCTAGTATGTGGGTAAAGAATGTGGTAAGGCGAGTTCTTCCACTGGACCTCCCCACCCAACTATTTTAGGCCTCAAGCACTAAAAATAGCTACCTTTAATCTCTTGGTCTCTCATTTCCCCCTTCCCATAATCATTTGAAGACCCAATCTTGGGTCTTCCAGATATGACACCTTTGTCATAAGTAGGGGTCCCTTTATAGGGGTAGTAAGCCACCACTTGCACATTTTTAAACTCTGTTCATTTTAACAGCACTATTTACGAGTAAGGCTCATATGGTCATTGTTAGTAATTATATAACCTGGTTTACTTTATAAAATTGTTTACCTTCAAGAAAGGAATGACTTCTTTCATAATTGCTTTAATTTGGCGGTCCAGTTGCTGAGTATCAATTCTAGGACAGGGGACGGCAGAAACGTCACTTACAGGTTGTGGTGAACTATGATTCTCAATAATGGGAGTTTCTATTTTTCAAGAAAAATGATATATCAACAAAAGCCAATGACATTATGCACACAGATATACATACACTTCTATAACATTTTATAGAATGTTATAAAATTTTTATGTTAAATAATACAAAGGAAAAACTACGGAGTTTTAGCAGCCCTTACAAGTAAAAGAAAGCATTAACAAAAGCACTAGTATTAAAAAGGACTTTAATTTTTTTTTTCTTAAATACAGGATGGCAAGTATATAGTTCACATTAGTCCTGAATTTGCAATGTAATGAAAACTAGGCTTAAACTCACAATCCTCCTGCTTCAGTCTCCTGAGTTCTGGGATTACAGCTCTGCCCAGCTGGCATTAGAGTTTTTATTTGCAACTCTGACTATTACTCCTGGTGACTCTACAGAACATACCTTTGGAAGTACTGACTGTGGTGGGGGCAGCACCATCTCCATCCTCAATAACCCTGCAAGTACATCTCAGATTTGAGTTACTTTCAGTCTCAGTCTTCATGCGTTCATATTCTCGCATTCTAGCTAATGCTTGATCCAAGTGAATCACAGTGTTACCTGATTTTGGAACAGAAATATTTCTTGAATATGTAAAAGCAAATCTTTCTACATATACTCAAAATTATAAAAATCTGAACATAAGGAAAATTAGCTCTTTAAAAGATCTATTTATTTATATTTATGAGTATGTTTATGTATGTGACTGTGTAAGTGAATGCTACATGTGAATGTGTAGCCTACTGAAGCCAGGAAAGGGTGTTGGCTCCCTGAGCTGGAGTTACAAGCAGTAGCGAGCCACCTGATGTAGATGTTTGGAACCAAACTCAGGTTCATCTGGAAAAGCAGCAAGCATCTCTTAAGAGCTGAGCCACCTCTCAAGGCCAGAATTAGCTTTTAAGGAATTTCCATTTACTGTACTAATGAGGCACTTCATGTACATCATCACAATTATTTGTTTAATCCTTAAATGGCCCTACAAATGGCATCACTTAAGTAGCTTGTCTCAGACTGCAAACCACTTAAGGCATTACTACAGAATTTGAGTTTTTACCTCAAACTATTAACTTTTCATTTTTATTGAAAATATGTTTGGATAGCTAAGTAGATGACCTTTCTCTACTAAGTAGATGACCTTTTTTTAAGATGACTTAAAAAAAAAGTTCAATTAAAAAAATCTTATTATTCATATTTGAAGGTCTATGGTTTTCCCAAGAACATTGCAAATTTGATAAAATTCCTACTTTGTCGGCATTTACCCCAGGTCAAGGAATCAACAAAAAAGTCATGGATTTGGAGTAATGGGAATGTATGTGTACATCCTAGTTATTTCCCTATTCAATCCACTTGGCCAAGAGATTATCTTAAAGCCTTGAGCAAGAGGATTAAGAGAGCTCCACTTACCTAGATCATCTGTTGCAAAAGGCTCAAAGTTGGAAGACACAGACATGACACTCACATTGTCAGCATCATTTTGTTCATTTATTTTATGTGTTTCTCTTTCAAAGTTCTTCTCAAAAGTTTCCTAAGTTAAATAAACAACCACTAAATACTCCTTCTAACGAATTTCATAAATATTAAAGATCTAACACAGAAACTGTTATTTGCATGAAACCATGTATCTAAAAGGGACACTAAAAAACACATGAGTATTCTACCTAGACAAGTCCGCAATATAACCCAAGTTATTAAAGAGCCATAAAAACATAAAAGTATTAAGTAAACCTGATGCTAAACTTTTATGCTAAGTAAAAAAAGAAAGCCAACTTTCATTAAAAACTATACACTGATAGTTAACATTTTAAATTATCCTTACATTTGAACATGTCATCTCTAAATTCTTATTGAATATCGTATTTGAAGAAAAAAATGACATTCATAATTTTATGAAATTGTATTTTACTGGCACAATTAACAGAATAATGTACCCATATTAAGTGTCTAGTTTGATAAGTTTCGACAAATGGATACACTTACACAATCAGCTTCTCTAAAGATAAAGGCTATAGCTGGGCCTGGTGGCACACACCTTTAATCCCAGCACTCAGGGAGGTTGAGGCAGGCGATCTCTGAGCTAGCCTGGGTCTACAGAGTTAAGGACAGCCAAAGCTACACAGAGAAACCCTGTCTCAAAAACAAAAACAAAACAAAGAAAAAGAGCATTAGCCGGATATGGTGGCTTTAGTCACAGCACTTAGGAGACAGACACAGACAAATCTCACTGAGTTCAAGGCCAGCTTGATCTACATAAGTTATAAAGAGCTATAAAGTGAAACCCTCTCTTCAAAAAAATCAAATAAAAAATAAATACTAAAGTATCCAATAACTTTTACTATCATCTAGTAATTCCTTCCTCTTCACCAAAAAAATAAATATAGACAGATAGTTGTGTCATTTTTCATTTCCTGCAAAAAGGAACATATCATTTTCAGTTAATTGTAACAAGTACTCATTTCGTAATTTAAATTTAACATTATAAAAATGAAAACTATGGGACCAAGTCTTTCCCAAGTTATCACAATATCCAGTAATCTGCAAGTACCAGGTTAAATGAGAGGTGTTGTCTCAAAATATTATGTCATGAACAATTAAGGAAAACACTCCACATCAACTTCTGGCCTCCATACACTGTTGCACAAACAGATATACTATATACTACACACATACATTCATGTACACATTATAACACACATACATGCACTATGTATGTATGAACATAACAAAATATAAACTAAGTAATTTTTAGACACAGGTTTGTTTTATAGTAGCATAAGATTTATAGCATAGTGGAGAACAATTTTAAGAAAAGGAAGGTACTCTCTTCAACATGAGTTTAAGAGTAAAATCTAAGAGAAAATCCCTAATAATTGTCAGCAGATTATTCTTACCTAAAACAGACAAAGTATTCTTGTAGAAAAATACCATCTTCAGAAAACATTGTGTTAACATTCTACTGGTAAAATAACGTAATTCCAACTCTTAATCTATAAGCAGTTAGCTACTAATTCATTATCCTACTCTTTCTCAGAGATCTCCAGTTGCTTGAGTTATTTTTAAAGTATTTGCTATACGAGAATCATAATCAATGTCTGAACCTGTAAATAGGCCATTCCCAAATATCTAGCATATAAAAGTATCCTATCAGCTTTCCATGTTATGTTCTTTATATTTTATTCAGATATTTGTTCTAAGTAGAATACATTATATTACATTTTTCCTGGATGATTTTCTTTTGTCTAGGTGTTTCTTTTACACAAATACTTGATTTATTTTGTACTAATATATTTAAAGGTTCTCTGATTTGACTTCTACTTTATCTACTAAATATTCTGAACAACAAAGACATATTAAATACCTATTAAAGATGTATGTGAGTATTGCAGGCTTCATAATTTATCATTTTTTAAAGCTAAACATCAACTATATTAGCTATATCCACAATCTGACAGTAACTACAACTTTGTTTATTATACATTGAAAGAGTGTCCACATTTAACCTATCATATTGGCTTACATCATCAGTAGTAGCAAGGCTCTCACTTGGAGTAAGTTCTGAGTTTGATGCTACCCAAGTGCCAGAATTCACGGATTTTACATTTTCTCCATCTTTTTCATCACTTTCAGAAATATGTCTGGACACGATATCCTAAATAATGAAATAAAGTCATTTCTATACAACATATATATGCTTCATTCCAAATTTATGTTGCAACTTAAAAGCAGAGGCAGATGGAAGGAAAAATACTTTTCATAGATTAAATATCAAACAAAGAATATTAAAAAACACAAAAAATGTGTGGAAAGATAACTTAAAATGTACTGAAGCTATAAAGAAGTTTTAAATAAAATGTTGCGAAACCCAGAAGATAATATATAGAGAACAAGGATGCGCTTCCCTTAAGAAAGCAAGCATGTGTAAGAATGGAGTGAGCTGACAGGAGAGTATGCGGTGCAGATAGATACCTGCAATGCATATAGAGCTCTCTGTCTCAAGTAGTCTGTATTAAGCAGCTGCAGCTCATGGAAAAGTTCAATAAGAAAATGTGGACGAGACTCATTCTGAGAAATTAATGTAGCCACTTCAGAATAAATAGTATCCCGTAAAGCTTCAAACATGGAAAAATCACTTCCAGTTTCTGAAAGACAAAAAAAGATCAAGAAAATAGATAAATGAATGAATGAATACTTTTGTAATAACTCCTACTAATCTGCATCATTTTCTAAACTTTAATAGAACATGTTTCTATTTCAGGACTTTTAAAGAAACAGTCTTATAATATCAAGATAAATACTATGTACTAAAATATTTAAATTCAAGAATAGCAGTATTTGATGCCACTTAGAATCATATTAATTTCTCAGTTAAAAAAATGACCAGGTATGGGAGAACCTGCCTATAATCCCAGAAGTGAGGAACATAAGGGCGGGCTACAAGTTAAAGGCCAGCAGCTTGGACCACATAACCAAAAACTGGTCTGAAAATTAAGCCAAAACAAAATTAAAAACCAAACCTGGAAAATTACATGTATCTCATGAGACTAATCAATAAAAATCTGTAAGTACTTGAATATAATAAGCTAAAGTAAAATAATTTTGGTTTGTTTTGGTAATATGAAATTCATAACAAAGAGGAAATCCGTTTATTGATGTTGAGAGAAAAAACAATGTTGTGGCTTACCAATGCACAATTATGACATAACTGGTCAATGCCACTACAGTGTAATATTTGTTTTAGGGTCAGAGCAGAAGGTGCCCACCTATATAGCTTTAAGACTCTCCACATCACTGTATCATTTAGCTAAAATACTGCCCCAGGAACTTGTTGACAACACTCTTTTGAAGTTACATTCTTTTTGTGTGGGTGTGTAGTCATTGATGGAGCCCAATCCTAGAGCCTCATACATGCTACCTTTAAACACTATGGTTAGCTCTAAACTTTTTCAGGATACAAATTAGGAAATTTGTGTTTTCTTTAGACACAGAAACAAACCCAAAAGCAACCCACACTCAAGTGGTTCTTCCATATGTCAAATTCTGTACTCTCTCTAGGACAATAGCAGAACTGCAAGTATTTAGTTAAATGCTCATTTTTTTTCTTCAAAAGTCAGGGATGATTCTAAGAGATAAGAATATTGAGTGTTTCAATATATGTTGTCTAAAGGCATACAAAGAGCATAAAGGTAATCATATTTGCAGATTAGGATAGATACTCTGAGATAACCTAGAAACCCTGCACAGATGTAGCCCATGGCAGCTCAATCTCCAAGTGGGTGTCTTAGTAAGGGGAACAGGGACTATCTCTAACATGAACTCAATGGCTGGTTCTTTGATCACTTCCCCATGATGGGGGAGCAGCCTTGCCAGGCCACAGAGGAAGACAATGCAGCTAGTCCGGATGAGACCTGATAGGGTAGGGTGAGAGGGAAGGGGAGGAGGACCTCCACTATCTGTGGACTGGGAGAAGGGCATAGGGTGAGACAAAGGGAGGAAGGATGGAGCTGGGAGGGGACAAGGGAGGAGGCTACAGCTAGGATACAAAATGAATAAATGGTAATAAATAAATAATCAATAAAATATTTGCAAACCAAAAAAAAAAGAAACTTTGTACTAATTAGCTAAGTTATATTACATGCACAGGTGTTAATTTCCACAAACAAAAAACAGAGTAAAATGCATGGGACTAGAAAGACGGCTCAGCAGTTAAGGTCATTGACTGTTCTTCCAGAGAACACGGGTTCAAATCCCAGTGCCACATGGCCAGCTCACAACTGTCCATAACTCCAAGATCTGACACTTTCACATATATATGCATGTAGGCAAAACACTAATGCACATAAAATAAACATAAATAAATTTTAAAAAGAGTAAAACACATAAACACATACAACCTATCCTATCTTAAGAGAGTCACACATTTTAAAAGGTGCTATATTAAAGTTCTCTTAATAGTTTCAAAATGTCTACATGTGCTATATTAAAATAAAAGTCACATTAACTAGTAGGAATAAAAACCAAACCCCCAACCTCCAGCAAAGGAAAAAAAATCCAGATCAGGGGGTACAAATTTGTTATGTAAACTTTCAATTTACATATGGCAACTTAATCATAGTTTAATTTTTAAAATAGTTGTTTCAAAGCTCCAAGAAAGTAGTGTAATTTGATAAGACAGGTAAAATCAATCCAAATTAATTACAACCTTCATCTATCCTTTTATACAGTTAAGAGATTTAAATTTCATGTCAGTGTTTCTTCCTAAACTAAAATCAATGGTAAAACATTCCCTAATATTTGCCAACCAAATCTTGATTCTACTACTGGATATCCAGTTTTGTCAGGTCTAGGTACTTGTCTGTCTTGACATTTTGATTGTGAGTTGAGCATTTTAACAGCTCAGTCATCTCTCTTGCCTTTGTTTTACTTTCTTTAGGGTGCCCTAAGGATTCAAATAGGACTTTAATTTTCATCCATATATTGCTGTAGAAAAGGGCTAAAATGTTTTTATAATTGTAAATTATATGCAATATGTTAAATAAAAAATCTCATGTACTGTTGCTATAATTCTAAATAATATAAAACTGTGCCTAATATAAATACATATTTTGGAATCAAAATAGCATTTTGTAATATTTCTAAAATTCTATGATCTTTATTGATTATAGCCTATGCTGATCATAGTTGGTTTTGTTTGATGGTTTATTATTTTTTTCAGATATCCACTGGTAGTAAAAAATAAATAGCTTTAGCATAATAGCACCTGAATCTATTTATTTAAAAAATGTAATACTTTTCAGTATTTCAGATATATGAAACAAATAACTTTCAAACACTGTATCACAAACAGTTTCTACTACCTTTACAGATATGTTGTCTAGGTTTCATGTAAACAAAACAAGAAGCCAGTTTTGCAAAATGAATTATAAATCAAAGACTTCAGGATAGGAGTTTTAATCTTAATACGGTCAGTAACATATATGCACTAAGCTAAATCTGAAAAAGAAAAGAAATTCAAGGTTGGAAAAATGGCTCAACAGCTGTTCTTCTATATGTCTCTGGTTCAATTTCCAGCATCCACATGGTGGCCAATAACTTTCTGTAGCTCCCGATCCTGGCACCCACTGCACAGATACACACAGGCCAACGCACGCGCGCACACACACACAAAATTAAAAAACCAAACAAGTCAGCACACACCTTTAATACCAGCACTGAGTAAGAGGGAACAGGTGGATGGATCTCAACGTCAAGGCCAGCGTGGTCTACACAAAGAGCTCCAGGACAGCTAGGGCTCTATAGACTCATAAAGACAAAACACAAAACAAAAAAACTCAGAATATAGGGATTTTAGGTTCAATAAATAAAAGTAACAAACATGGACACCAGAACTAGGCAGATTGTTACCTCCTGGTGCTTTATCACATATATTTCTTTTATTAGATTTAGGTAGTATTCTAACATGTGCTGTAGGAAAGGGTAGACACAGGATGAACATAAAATGTGTATGTATTGTAAAGACAGGGTGTACAATTGAATGAGAAAAAAATTTTAAAAGTTTACCTACAGTGACATGTTTATCGCAAAGGATAGTTTATGCTACATTTGGTAACATTCTCATTAGAAGGGCAGGAGAGGTGGCTCAATGGTTAAGAGTAAGCACTGGCTGACTTGCCCTTCTAGAGGACCCATGTTTAATTCTCAAAACTCATATGGTGGTTCACAAAGCACCTGTAACTATAGTCCCAGGGGATCAGATGCTCCCTTCTTGCTTCCTTGGGCACCAGGAATATATGGTGTATAAACATATATGCAACAAAAAATCCATAAACATATTTTTTTGAAATTAGAAATGGGAAGTGTTCTCATTAAACTCTGTTATAAACTAAAGTGGCTGTAATTAATGATGACATAGTGACAACCATAGTGAAGTACTGTCTTTTTTGTTTTTGAGGGTAGGGAATATAAAAACACTTTGACACTCCTATAATTCCCGTGGGAGAAGAGGAAAGCATAATCCAATAATAGCAATAAATACTGCACTCTAATTATCATGTTATAGGCCAAGTCACAACAAGCACCAATTATGTAGAGAATTTTAGAGTTACAGTAAATGAAAAACATGCCTTTTAGAATACTGATGAGTAGCACATTCATACACTCAGACTATTTAAATCACCAAAATTCAATAAATTTTTGACACAAGGTTTTTACTATGTATTCCTGACAGACAACTCAATATATAGACCAGACTGGCCTCCAATTCACACAGATGTGCCTGCCTCTGCTCTTCAAGTACTGGGATTAAGAGCATGTGCTATTGTGCCTGACTGTAATTTATATATATATATATATATAACATATATATATATGACAATAATCAGGTCTGGAATGCTAAATTTCAATAAAAATAATAATACTAAACTTTTGTTAAGCCATTCAATTTTGTGCCCTTCCTCAACTCCCACCCAACTCTGGTAATATCACTGTTGCACAAAAAATACTGAAAGGAGATGAAAAATTTAAAATTTTACTGTGTCCCGGATACTATAATTATTATTTTTGCCAAAGAATCCTGTACTTTACAGTTGAAAGTTCACTGCTACTTAACTCCTAGCTTGAGAAAGCCATTTCAAAATACAAACAAATGTGAAGTTTCTATTCTGATTACAAAACTAACAACTACTTACTACATGCATTTCAGAAAAGATGAGTTTATAGTTCATAAAATCTCTGCAAACATGTTGATGCATTTTCTTCTCTCCTTGTTTTCCTTTACATTTTTATTCATACATATATTATACTTTTCAGCTAACATTAAATCCTCCTTTAGGATCAATTTCAAAGAACAGTTACTAAGTTAACTTAGTAAGTAAAGATTTTACAGAAAAGTACTATTTCACATTCCAGTCTTTTAAACGCTAGAAGAAAACAGGTACCTTCCCTATGTTTCCACAATTAAAAAAATGGAAATAAAACAATATACCATTATGACGCTCAAGTGACATGGATAAAAATCCTATAAATCAAAATTTTGTAAATAATGAAGCACGACACAAATATAATTTTCACCAAAGTAGACAAATGAGACTATGAATCTATATTTTCTGACTATGTTTTTGAGATTACCTATTCTTTATAAATCATTAAAATATTGGTGCTTATTTATAGTGACAGTCATGACTTCATTCAATGAACACTTACCAAGAGTATACTACCTATCATGTATTATACTGACATTAGTGTAAAAATATGAAAGTAGTTATTTGCTATCAAAGGACTCCAAAGGGTAACCCAAACATCTAAAATCATTTAATACTATATACTGTGACTCAGATAATGGAAAAGGTTTATAACGGCACCAGGGGAAATGAAAGAGAAAGGGAAAACTAGCCAACCTTAGATTCAGATACAATTTCAAGATTCCAGAACTAAAATTCTATTTAAGAATGAAAAGGGCTCAAAAACAGGAAAAGGAGGATGGATGTGATGTCAAAAGGTAACAAGTGATGACTGGTGAGCTAAGAAATAACATACTCTAATTCAGTATCACTGAAAGAAACAGTTCAAGGCAGAGGACTGAAAGAAATGAATACACAAAGGCAAGAAGGAACCAATTCCTCGATGGCTATATTTGTTAATATTAAGGAGCATACACTTTATCACAGGCAGGATGCAGTGAATGTTTTAAGAAGGAAAGTAATGAGATTTCATATCAAATCCTATTTAGGTAAGATTTTTCAGAATTTCAATTAGAAATTCCATATTAATATCAACTATTTGTTTAAGAGGAGTTTTTAAGGAGTCAGAAACATTAAAGAGATCACAGCAACACAAACTATTTCCAGTTTACATTTCTCTGTGATTAAAATCATTCACATGATAGAAATCTGTGATAGTTTATTATTAAACTTGCTTTAGTGCAGCTTTCAAATTTAAGACGAATTCCTTGGATTAAAATAAACAAAAAAAGAACATACCTGAAGATACTTCTGCAGACCTACTATATTTTATTATTTTTTCCAGCTGTTCATGATTCTTTCTGCTGAATAATTTTGCTTGAACAGGCTCTTCAGTCTGGGCTGAATGTCTGTTCCTACTTTTGCAAGGTTCACATGTGCTAGACACACTGGCACTTTCATACCCTCGGGTAAAAATAGTGACAGCTGTTATCAGTTGCAACTAACTTAAACTGAAAGGGAAACTGATTTCCATAGCAAAATAGTACAAGTAGCTAAGCTTAGAGTGCGATAATGGTCTGGCATAAATGGATATAAAATAATGTCTTTGAATACCTTTGGAATAACCTTCAGAAGGATAGAGTAACAATAATTAATTCTAACAGTTCATTTATCTTCTGATATTCATCGTAACACCTCAACTAAAAGCACAGTATAAGGCAAATCTCTTAAGATCTGAATTCTCTACCAGACTCCAAGTTAATATGTTTTCAATGTTACAAGTTAAAAAAAAAAAAAGACAAAAGACAAAAACCACACACACTACTAAACTTTCTTCCTAAGGTTTTTAAACTTCATATTCACTTTGTTATATGATACAACTCAATTTCTTTTATTCTATATGGATATTGCTAAATCGATCCTCTTCCCATTGAGTTAAAATGAATATTGTTCAATTTTTAACCCTTGTATTTCACTGTGTTTTTATTTACATTGTTTTAGTTTCTATTCCTACGTCATTTTTATTCTTTTGGCCACAGAAGTCATGTAGTATGTTTATTATTTGGTAAGCAAGTCCCACTTAGCTTCTTTTCTTAGCTACTCTTAGGTATTTATTCTTCCATATATGCTGAGAGCCATTTTTTTTTTTTTGGTCAGTTTCAAAACAACCCAAGGAAATGAAAAAACAGAATAAAATTAAATGCACTTAATTTGGGGAAGTCTTACATTTAATTTTATACAATTTCATCTCAGAAGTAGCTATATTTTTATACTTAATCTTTTTTGTATTATCCAAAAATATATAGCTTTTTAAATACCTACTATTTTTCTTAATAGCAAAGAAAAGTGTTTGCCCACATACTCAGTTACCAACCACTTCAACAGTTTACCTTATTAATATTAATGATTTTCCAGTATCTTTGGGGGTTGTCTAAAAATACCAAAAAATACTAGTAGAAACAAATATTCCGATTACTTTTGGTCCTAAATTTCCAAATAGAGCTAAACAGGCTGGTAATACAGAAGGTACCTCTTTATTTTTCCCAATTTGACAGAAATGAGTATAAATTGTTTCCATTCTACAGTACGGTTAGCACTGGCTAGCAGTTTTATTGTCCTAAATTGTTTTTTGTTTTGCCTAATCTATTTTAGTTTCATTAGAAATGTCTTCAAATCTAACCTACCACTACGAATATGACTTTTTCCTTTTATATACATTGTTTGGTAACATCATGAAAATATTTCTGATTGTACAGTCAATTGTCTAATACTGTTTTGATACATTACCAGTTGCAAATACTGACTTTTCTTTTAATACATGGTCTTGCTCTAACAGTTCCATCTGTACTGTTAGCCTTTTTACCTTTGAATACACAATGAGATTGGTTTGTGTATACGTGTTTGTGAGTATACCTCATAGATGAGCAGTGGTGGCGCACACCTTTAATCCTAGCACTTTGGGAGGCAGTCAGGTAGATCTCTGAATTCTAAGCCAGCCTGGTCTACAGAGTGAGTTCCAAAAATACAGCGAAACCTTGTCTCAAACAAACAAACAAACAAATATATATGTGCTTGTCTTCTCCTCTGTCTTTTTGATTCATTGTAACAGGCTCTGGCCTGGTCCTTTGTAGCTCAAATGGTCATCAGATTTACTGCAATCTTCCTGCCTCACACTCCATAAATTTGGGGTTGCAGGTGTATATGACCATGACTAGCTAGTGTTCCATCTTATCTTTCCTTATACAGTTCTAGCCCACTAAAACTTCTGCACCTCTTTTGTTTGCTTGCTTTCTTTAAATAAACTGGACATAGATACGGATGGCTTTAAAGGAATTAAATCCTCTTTGGCATCCCAAATGCTAGGATTATAGGATTTGGCCTCTATAGTATATTTGGATTATATGTTCACCTTTCTTCTATACAATGTGAAATTGCTTGATGCCAGTTAGGTTTTTTTGTTTGTTTGTTTGTTGGTTTGTTTAATCTAACTCTTTCTCTTCTCTGGCAATATAGTTTTTCTCTTTTTTTATTTTTTTTAACGTATCTTTGAAATTCAGGAATTTGATCACCCTTGTACATGTAGTCTTCCCCCTTCCTTCCTGGAAGGACAAAAGTTGCCTGCACTAAATTCAAATCCTTTATGATCTTTAGTATATATTTAAATATTGTTTCTTGCTTTTACTTTACAACTCACAGCACTTGAGAACTACCAAAATTTTTTCTTAGGCCTCTAAAATAAGCCCTTCTAATTGTTTTTATCACCTACTACTTTTTGGTTTATATGATGACAGATTTTGATTTTCAAAATTGGTCATTTGGGAATTAACTAGTATTTATCTACTCTCTTTATAAAAACAGTATTAACAAAACTATTTTTTCTATTTTAAAACATTTCATATTATAATTCAACCTGCTTACATGCCCTTATTATTTTGTCCAACTGTGTATTTCCTTCAAAAAATTCTTTTGCTAGATTTTCCTTGCTTTGGTAGAGTGCTTCTATGAACCCTTTCTGGTGGCTAAATTTCTTTTTATATGCACTGTTATATCCAATAGCCCAGTTATGAATTTTAACTACCCTAAGGCTAAAAACAAATGCAGGGTCGCTTTGATGGTCCATTTTCTCTGGTCCAGCCATAGGCTAGCAGTAAGAAAACAATGAAGGAGCTGAGTGGTGGTGGTGCATGCCTTTAAGCCCAGGCAGAGGCAGGTAGATCTCTATGAGTTTGAGGCAAGCCTGGTCTACAGAGTGAGTTCCAGGAGGGCCAGGGCTACACCGAGAAACCTTTGTCTCAAAAAAAAAAAAAAAAAAAAAAAGGGAAAAAGAAGAAAACTAAAAGTCATCTTCTCTACTCTCTCAGCTGCAAAAGCTAATGCTTACTTATATGTAAGAGTAGAAAGGATCACCTCCTACCTATTCACTATCTCTGCCTAATATCTCCAAGAGACAAGATTGTGATAGATAAGAAGAGCCAAGAAAGAAAGGTTACATCTCTTTCAGCTTTAATTTTCCCCATCATTCTACATAGGTGAGAGAAGATCATTTGCTACTTATGTCCCCTAGATTGGGGAAGCTGCTCTGATATCAAATAAGCTCCCAATAAGCTGTCTCAATAATATCTTACATGGATTCAAACGTCCTTTTTTCTAAGAACATAATTTAAGTTAGTATTTCATTAATTCAAACGAAAATTTCTGTTTCTTGACTGGTTTTTCAGGCTGAAGCCTAATCACAATTATCCACTGTGCATAAACTTAGTGGGAAGAGTTCTCTTAAAGGTTAACTTATTACTGTTTGTCACATGAATCAGGCACATAAATGAAAGGAATGTCTACCAAAAGTATTGTGGAAAATGATATGTGCACCATAGACATGGTCATTTCATTAACAAAACAAATTGCTCTGAAGAAAAAAAAAGTATATTAACCTAACAATGAGATTTATATAAACAGAATTAAACTTTTGATTTTATTACTAAATCATATAAAATGTATTAATTTTAATTGAAGTTAAATATAGGTTATGGATAGATACAAAATTCTCTTCATACATTTTAGAAAGGCACACATACAGTCAAGCTGCCAAAAAAAAAAAAAAAAAAAAAAAAAAAAAAAAAAAAACCCTTGAAACTAAAGAGAGAAACACCCCTAATAATCCAGATGTTTGAGAAATATGCTGATTGGTCTTTATCCACTAGACACAGGCCTAGACATATCTGCAAAAACACAGTGAATCTTAATTGAAAAGTTGCATCCACTCGCTTTGGCAGCACATATACTAAAATTGGAACGATACAGAGAAGATTAGCATGGCCCCTGCACAAGGAAAACATGCAACTTTGTGAAGCGTTCCATATTTTAAAATCAAGCAATCCAATTAAAATATGGGGTATGGAGCTAAACAGAGAATTCTCTGTAGAGGAATATAGAATGGCAGAGAAACACCTAAAGAGATGCTCAATGTCCTTAGCCATCAGAGAGATGCAAATCAAAATGACCCTGAGATTTCACCTTACAGCCATCAGAATGGCTAAGATCAAAATCTCCAGTGACAACACATGTTGGAGAGATTTGGAGAATTGGGAACCCTCCTTCATTGCAGGTGGGAATGTAAACTTGTATAACCACTTTGGAAATCAATCTGGCGCTTGCTCAGACAATTATGAATAGCGCTTCCTCAAGATCCAGCTATACCCCTCCTAGGCATATATCCAAAAGACGCCCAAGTACACAACAAGGACATTTGTTCAACCATGTTTGTAGCAGCTTTATTCGTAATAGCCAGAAGCTGGAAACAACCCAGATGGCCCTCAACTGAGGAATGGATACAGAAATTGTGGTTCATCTACGCAATGGAATACTATTCGGTAATTAAAAACAAGGATATCATGAAATTTGCAGGTAAATGGTGGGAACTGGAAAAGATCATCCTGAGTGAGCTATCCAGAAACAGAAAAACACACAGGGTATACACTCACTTATATAGACCTATAAGATAGCATAAACATACTAAAATATGTGCACCTAAAGAAAATAAACAAGAAAGAGGATCCAGCGTAAGATGATCAATCATCATCACTTAGAAAGACAAACAGGATGGACATGGGAAGTAGGAGAAAACAAGTAATAGGACAGAAGCCTACTGCAGAGGGCCTCTGAAAGACTCTACGTAGCAGTGTATCAAAGCAGATGCTGAGACTCATAACCAAACCTTTGGCAGAGTGCAGGAAATCATACAATAAAAGGGGGAGTTAATATGACCGGAAGAGGACAGGAGCTCCACAAGAACAAATTATATCTGGGTATGGGGTCCTCTATGAGACTGTTTCTCCAACCAAGGACCATGTATGGATATAACCTAGAACCCCTGCTTAGATGTGGCCCATGGTAGCTCAGTAACCAAGTGGGTTTCCCTAGTAAGGGAAACAGGAACTATTTCTGACATGAACTTAATGACTGGCTCCTTTACCAACCCCCCCACCCCCACCCCGGAGAAAGGAACAGTCTTGCTAGACAACAGAGGAGGATATGTCAGCCAGTACTGAAGATACCTGATAAGCTAGGGTCAGATGGAAGGGGAGAAGGACCTCCCCTAGCAGCAGACTTGGAAAGAGGCAGGGAGGAGATGAGGGAGAGAGGGTGGGATTGGGAGGGGAGGAGGGAGGGGGCTATGGCTGGGATACAAAGTCAATAGCCTGTGATTAATACAAAAAATAAAATTAAAATTAAAAAAAAAGAAAAAGAAAAAGTTGCATCCGTAACATTGGCCTATAGGAAAATCTGAGAAGAATTGTTTTGTTAATGATCTATGTGGGAGGGCCAAGCCCACTGTGGATAACAACACTGGATAGGTGGTCCTGGATGTAATAAGAAATCAAGTTGAGCAAACCAGTAAGCAACATTCCTCCATGGCCTTTGCATCAGTTCCTGCCCTGATTTCCTTTGATGATAGGCTGTGATGTGGAACTCTAAGTTGAAATAAACCTTCCCTTCTTAGGTTGCTTTTGGTTATAGTATTTTACCACAGTAATAGAAACCCTGTCTACCGTAAGTAGGTAAGATTTCCTTTATTCAAGACACAACACATTTTGGATGCAGGATGTAGCACAATTAAGCTAGAACTGACTTGGATACTTCCTCCCTTCTGGCTAACTTTTATAGTGATGAAAGATACTAGATAGGCCAGTTGGGGAATAATAATAATCCTGCTTAGTGGTGGCCCCTGCATGCTACAATACCTATCTGTCAGGTCACTGGTAAAATAGTGGAATGACTGTTTCTTACTGGACTTGAGGCCTGCTCTACAGGAGGAAATTCATACCTGGTACTGTAAACCTATTTCAAAAAGTCCATGACTAGGGAGATTAAAAGCCCTACATGGGAGCCTACTACCATGGTTTTGCTAAAAGGTATGTTCTCAAGCCATTTTCTAAATATTATACTCATTGCCATAAATTTATGCTGCTCTCAACTTTAATCAGTTAAGCTTCTTTTCACAGTGGGCATAGGTAAATGTAGAGACTCATAGTTGGCCAAAGTTCTATGAAAGTAAATGTTAAGTGCTCAGCCCTAAATGGGGCATCTATGTCAGTCTCCTAAGCAAGGCCCAGGAAACACTGTAGAAGAGGAAGCAAAAAGATTGTAGGAACCAGAGACTTGAAAGGATTGCTGTCTTTTGGATATGGCAATGGTATTTATTAACCCAAAGAGCTCCTGTTACCTACATAGGTTGTACATAAGCCAGTCAACTATCCAGTATGGAAAGGATAGAGTCATGAGGAGGCTCCACCTAAACTGAGGAGCTACTGATAGTTGGTGGTTGCTGGGAGAGGGGGAGGAACTTTTCTTGGGGTAGGAACTGGTCAATGGTAGGTTGGCAATGGTCCAGTCCTTGGCCCCACACTTATGTGGACAGTCAACACTAGTTATATTCTCTGAGTGTTGAGTGTGATGACTTGAATGAGATATCCTCCATAATCTCAGGCATTTGATACTTGATCCCCAATTAATGGCACTGTTGGCGTGAGAACTTGGGAAACATGGAATTGATGGAAGAGGTATGTCACTGAAGGTAGGCTCTTGAAAGTTAAAAGATTCATACCATTTTGAGTTCTCTATTTCCTGCTTGCAACTCAAGATATAAAATAAACCCTTAGCTTCTTTCTTAAGCTGCCATGCCTGCAGCTTCCCCATCACAATGGATTCTCTCTTTTAATTGTGAGCCCAAATAAACCCTTCCTTCTATAAGCTGCCTTAGTCATGGTGTTTTAGCACAACAATAGAAAAGTAACTAAGACAGCAAGTTGTTTTAAAGATGAAGAGGACAGAAAAGAAAAAAGAAGGATGGGTTTGGGGAAAGAGTAGAAGGGAGTTGGTGCTGGAGTTCAAGAATGAGTAATATTCTCTAAAAGAGTTGTGGACTGGAGAGATGGCTCCATGGTTAAGAACATTTATTGCTCTTCCAGAAGACCTGGGTTTGGTTCCTACCACCAACATGGTGACACATAACCATGCATAACTCCAATTCCAGGGGATCCAATGCCCTCTTCTGATCTCCAAGAACACCGGCCATGTGATGCACATACTAACATGCAGGCAAACACTTATATGCAAAAGATGGAGGGAACATAAAGGTGGCTCATCCTTAAGGCACTTACCAGCAACTAGAATTTGCCTGGGAACTAGGATCTGATTCTGGAACACATAAATGCAGAAAAAAAGAACAAACTACATGGAGTTGTCCCCTAACCTTCACACATACCATACCATGGTGCATATTGCTAGGGACTTTTAGCCAAAACACACACACACACACACACACTAATAATAATAGTAAGATAATATAGTATCAATAAAAAATAATTTTAAAAATAAAATTAACAAAGAGGGAGGAAAAAAACCCTCATGAATCCCAAATTAAAAATATCAAGAACAAGAGCTAGATTTCTTTTTAATTTTTTTATATTTTATATATTATATTTTATTTATTATGTATGTGTTTAGACATGAGAGCATGTAAGGGTCAAAGGACAACTTTGGGGGATCTGTTCTCTCTCCTCCATAATGGATATCTAGAGATGGAACTTAGGTCACTAAGATAAGTGGCAAACATCTTTACCTGATAAGCTGTATTTCCAATCCAAGGTCTGGATTTTGAAGTTAAGGTACTAATGAGTGACTAACGAGTTATCTCTAGGGCATTTTTGTGATGTTGTTGGTTTGATTTTGTTACTGGAACAATATTCCACAATGTACCCAAGCTGGCATCAAATTTGTAATCCTTCTGACTCAGCCTCTCAAATAACTTCAATTATAGATGTGAGCTATCAGGCCAAGTTTTTCCCAAGGGGAACAGCAGAATTAATAAAGGTTAATACTTCACATTAACTTTGGCCAAGTGAGACAGTATTGTGCTTTAATTTCTGTCCACAACTCTCCCTTATGTCTGGTTCTGATTTACTTAGCATGACTAAAAGAGCTACAAGAAATAGAAGAAATAGTACTTCTACTTATGTCTTCACTGGCGGGAAGTGCATTAGCCATGGCATTCTTAAGGCCCTGCATGTATCCAAAAAGCCACTTAAGGAAGAATGATCCACTTACTATCAGCTTCCTGGAACGCTGAGCTGCTATGTGGCCATTTTTCACTTACTATCTTCTCTCTCTGGGCTGCTGTCAAAAAAGATGCTTAACCCCTCTCAGCTTCTAATGAAACATAAATTCTGTCTTAAATAAATAAATTCTGTCATAAATAGCTTTCTGTCTATTCCTACAGGACACATCAGTGGACAATAAAATGCCTAAAGATGCAACTGCTCCTAGTTCCTTTTGTTTTATTGTTGCTCTGGAATCTTGTTACGATGTATACTGATTCAGTTAGTACAGGTAGGCTCCAAAAGTCTGTATATTTCTAATAAGTGTACAAATGCCAATGCTTCTTATCAATGGTTTACCTTCTACATAGCAAGAATTTAGTTGACCAATTTTATTCTGCCATATATTAGCCAAACTTAGTGCTCTATTATTTGATTCTGCTATGAAGTTTAATACAACGGCAGTGAATACGAGCTGCACAAATGTGAATTACTATTTGAACAGATATTTTAAAAATAACACACAAGGGAAGGCAGTATAGAGATCAGAATAACAATCTTTGTCCCAAACTAATAATAAGCTGAACCATATATATGGCATTAACAAACTGGCCATAATCAGTAATACAAATGACAAATATTGATGCCGATGCAGTTAGAGGGGAACTCTTCTATACTGTTGTGGGCATGTCAACTAATACAGTTTCATTGGGAATCATTTGAAGATTAAAAAAAAAACAGAAATAGCTATGACTCAGTTATATGATTCTCAGGCGACTATATCCTATTGCAGGACACACCTACATTTCAATGTTCTCTGCCACTCTTTTCACAATAGCTAGGAAGTAAAATCAACCTATATGTCCATCAACACACGAATGGATAAGAAAACTGTGTTATGAATACACATTGCAATATTACTCAGCAGTAAAGAAAAATGAAATCATGATTGCAGGATAAATACAAGGAACTTAAAAAAAAGAATTAAAGTGTAGTAACTCAGGTAAATACAAAAACAAATGCTGCATGTTCCCTCTTATATGAAGATTCTAGCTTCAAATTATTTGTTTTACGTATTTAACTTGGAGAACAAGAGGGACCCAGAAAGGAACTTTTTTTATTTGTTTGTTTTGGTTGGGTAGAGTAGAAAGGCTTAAGGGGGGGGGGGAGTATGGATAAAGCTAAGGGGTTGCTGGAAGGCTAATCCAAAGGAAGGGGGTATGGAAAGGTCTATCTGTGGAAGCCTAGTATATCAAAATCCATTTGCAAAATATAATTGGAGTGACAGAATACATGTGCTACAAAAGAAAAGAGAGGTATACTGGGGTGAGGAGGAAAGACTACCCAAAAGAGAGATGAGGGACAGGGCTAAAGATGGCTTATAGAGTGTGAATTAACTAAGCAAAGGGAACCACGTTAATAAACTAATTTCAAAAACAAAAAGAAATGTTTGCAAGAAATTACCCTGCATTGGTGGACAATATAGCTCCCAGAGAAAAAGAATTATTATATGAACATTGCAATGCAAATCATGATACATCTTTCTACAAATTATTGGTCAAGAAAGATTCCAGAGGTATAGAAAACACCACACGCTACTGTTATTGCCCTTGTATATCCACTGTGCTAGTTTTCTATCAACTTGACACAACATAGTATCATCTGGAAAAGAGGGGCTCTCAACTGGCCTACAGGCAAGTTAAGTCTCTTGGGCATTTTTTTTTTTTTCAAATAACTGATGTAGGAGAGATCAGCCCATTGTGGTTGATACCAAAACTGGACAGGTGGGCCTGGCTGTTATAAGAAAACAGGCTAAGCAAGCCATGAGTAACAAGACAGTGAGCAGCACTACACCATGGCCTCTGCATTAGTTTCTGACTCCAGGTTCCTGCTCTAACTTCTCTTGAGGATGAACTATACTGTAAGCTGAAATAAACTCATTCCTCTTCAAGTTGCTTTTGGTCATGGCATTTTATCACACACAAAAAAACACTAAGACACTCACTGTAACTCCATGGTAAGACCCTATTGCTGACAACACCATACACTGTGGCTATAGAACATAAAGATGCCAATTTCAAACCAACAGGTTTCTATTGCCTAGCTTTCATAATGACAGATGGAGCTACGAAGTCTGCTTAGATAGAAAAGACATCAGTGATCTTACCCAGTGCTGGATCCGGCATACAATACCCTCTGGCAAGATGTGCTCACTGGTACAATATTGATAGGATTGGAAACTTGCTCCAGAGGAGGGAGTTTCATGCCTGGTACTATAATCCTGATCAAAATCCCAAGGCTGGGGAGGTCTTAGGCTGTAGGACTGAACCTGATACTACTATTTTTCTAAATGATTACTGTCAAATTGCCTTCTAAATATCTATGCTTCTATTCATAGATCTGAGATGCTCTAAATCACAGTCAGAAAGGCTTCTTTTTACAGTGGGCAGTAATCAAAACAAAGATACAAAATTAGTCAAAATGCTCAGAAGAAACTGAGTGCTCAGTCCTAAATAGGAAATGTTTATCAACAGCAATCCCCAAATATCAGGTATGTTTCAGGAGAGGCAATAGCAAGAATTAAAGAGGCAGAGGATAGAGAAAAATGTAGCGAACTGCTGTCTTCTACATATGACATGGTTACTGAACTCATAAACCCATAGAAGAACTGGTTACCTGCATAAGGTCAAGCCAGCCAAACTTCTGGCTTTGATAGGTGGGGGAGGTGCCCTTCAGGCCTGGTTCCTTAATTAAGTCTGACTGGAATTTGATAGCTGCTGGGAGAGATAATCAGTCTGAGAGTGTTCTCACTGACAACACTTCCTGTGCTCCAGTGGATGACCTACACCCATGTATACATGGGCAGCAGCAACTGGATTTAGTGGGTTATCAAAACAGACAGTCTTTTTTCTCACTGGCGATCTTAAGGCAAGATGGGTCACCAGCATCTCCACCAGTCACCCACATAATTAATTTGGGGCAGGGTTCTCGATTTTCTAAGCCTACTCAAGCTACCACAGTCTGATCCAGAAATTTGAAGCGAACAAGTTACGAAAGTGTTTCTCCATCAGCATACAAAGGATACAGGCTTCATAAGTTTGAACTCAATGACCTTTCTTAAGTGGATTATTCAATACCATCTACCAGTGAAAGAGATCATTCAACATTTTGTACATTTTTTTTTTTTTTAAATTTAGACCTTCCAAAAAAACACATGAAGTTGGAAGGTGACATGTTGGGGAATATATGGGCAGTTAAAGGAGTGAAATGGGTTTAGGTATGATGTTTCACTGCATAAAATATGAAATTCTTAGAAATAAAGAACAATATATAAAAAACGTATTTCACAATAATATATTTCTTCCATAACAACTAAACTAGAATCTGTCATTTATTAAAAAGGATCTTGGTAGGTTGTCCAGTTTGACCATGAACTCCCAATCCTCCTGCCTTAGTCTCCTGATGAATCAGAATCTATACTTAGAACAGTACTCTCAAGGGAGACTCATATGAAACATAAAGGAGGACTGACCCCAGCACATCAAATTATCTAGCTGAACAAAAGCTATCAAAAATGTTACAAAAAAAAGTTGCTCACATTCTTTCAATTATATACCAGAATATTTGAGGGTAAAAAAATACAAGGAAATCAAGAATTTATAAGATTGTTTATAGGGTCTATCTCAGAAACAGCCATTTTCTACTTGTATGGTTCTCTGGTTTCACCAAATTTAAACTTATGACCCTTATACAAGTTTAATACAACTGCTTTAAATCTAGTACTTCAGCAAACTCTGAAAATTATAGAAGAACCTATTTTTGAAAAGCAGGTACATATAGCAATGTTATAAAGAGAACTTTAATATCTACAAAATAACAAAATTCAGAGAAACACAAGTTTGTAAGTAAGCCTGTTTTAAAAGTGGTCTCATTTATGGTAATAAACAATGTATTAAGAATTACAAGTCCATTAAATGAATCATTACGCAGACAGGGAGAAGTCATAATTAAAATTCAATGCAGTGCCCTATTAGAACACTGAAAGACAAAAAACAATAATATTTGGATATGTGGGCAATTTTTCAGTAACAATAAATTCAGAGAATATTGCTCAGTCTTGGTATTGATGGCTGCCGGGAGAGAATCATTCTTTTTTAAAAGTGTTCCCACTAGCAGTATTTCTTGTGCTCTAATAGATGGCCCCATATCCATATAGAGATTGGCTGCACTAATTGGATTTAGTGAGTTACCAAAGGGGGAGGGACAAGAAAAGGAAGGAAGTGAGGAAGGAAGGAAAAGAATATGACACTCGGAGGGAAGCACATTGTGGATATGTATATACGTGTATATATATATAGTCACACAACACACAGATACACACATATATGCACGCACGCACATGCACACACACACAAGAAACAACAAAAGTTTAAGAAGTGCAAAGAATAAATGTAAGGCTTTAAGATACCTACATTAAATGCTACTTAAGAATTTTAAAATGGGGGCTGGAGAGCTGGAGAGGTGGCTCAAAAGAGCACTGGCTGTTCTTCCAAAGGTCCTGAGTTCAATTCCCAGCAACCACAGGGGAGCTCATAACCATCTATAATGAGATCTAAGTGCAAGTGTACATAGACAGAACATTGTATACGTAAAAATAAATGAATCTTTAAAAAAAATTTAAAAATGGCCTGGCATAGTAGCACAAGCCTGTAATCCCTGCACTCAGGGAGGCAGAGGCAGGCAGATCGCTGTGAGTTCAAGGCCAGCCTGGTCTACAGACTGAGTTCCAGAATAGCCAAGGCTACACAGAAAAGCCCTGGTTTCAAAAATAAAACCATAAAACCATAAAACCATAAATAAATAAATAAATAAATAGATGAATAAATAAATAGATGAATAAATAGATGAAGGGATGAATGAATAAATAAATAAATAAATAGAGAATTTAAAAATTATAAAGTAGGTCTCAACAATGCACATCTAGTTGTACAAAACTGTCACCATGTCAAAGGAGGAAGACCAACATTATATTTATACTATAAATGTTTAACAAATTTCAAAACTTACCAATATTTTTAACTCTATTTTTCAGCTGAGTAGAATTTCTCTTCTTATTCTTCGATTTGGGAGTTTTGTCTTTAGAAGCCAGGCTGGCCTGGGCAGATGCTTTTCTTGTTTTAAACGTTTTAGTTACAGTTGTTGGATCTATGGGATCAGGCATACTGCTAAAGCTTTCCAGTGATTCTTCGTCAAACTGGCGTCTTCTCCTGCTTGTATCTGGTTGATTTTTGCGGTTACTATTTGTAGCTTTTTCTACAGACACTGCAAATCCAGTCTTGAAAAATGGTTTTTCTACTACGCCTTCTCGATCATATAACCATGGTGTATTTGTGTTTTCAACTTCCTCTTTGGGCGGTTTCTGATTCCTTGCCAATTAAAAAAAAAAAGTTTTAGACATCATGATTAAGAATCTATTTATATTTACTGAAATCTCCATAGATGAAACAGATTTAGGTGAATAAACTCAGTAGGCTAGGAAAATGTTTTCACATTTTTATCATAGAGCCTAACAAGTTTTTTATGAAGAATATTTCTGGGACAGACTAACCTATATTTTAATTCAAAACAAGAGACAGAAATCTTTAGCTTAGAGAACAAATTCAGCTGCTGTTTATTTCTATTCTTGTTTTGTTTTGTTTTTAGAGACAGGGTTTTTCTGCGTAGTCTTGACTGTCCCGGATTCAATTTGCAGACCAAGCTGTCCTTGAACTCTGCCACCCTGAGTGCTGGGATCACAGGTGTATGCCACCTCTTTTGGCTGTTTCTTTCTACTCTTATATTTTTTCTGTTTGTTTCAATCAGAAAAACATTCTGTATATGTACATTATACATGAAATGTACTGGGTTTTTGTTTTTGTTTTTGTTTTTTTGGCTTTTCAAAACAGTTCTAGATAAATGGCTATGACAGACATATGGTCTGTACAAGTTAAAATATTTCCTTCTAGCACTTTATAGTACGTTTTATGAGCTTTATTAAAATTTACTAGGTTTTAACTCCCTTATTATCTTTAGTCACTTAATGCAGGTTATCTATGATAACTCATATTTGGTAAGATAAAGATACCTATTTTGAAATACTTCAAGTATCTAAAACAAGAAATGCAGATCCATCCTAAACCTGACTTAATGAAAAAGCAAAGTAGCTTATTTTGCAAAGGATGTATAGTGTTGATAATAAAGCAGAAAATCACAACAGGAAGCCCTGTTCACTGAAGCTTTTCATAAATCTTCACTGCTTATGATTCACTCAATCTCCTTTAGCAACTGTGCCCTAAGCAATGTGTCAAGCTCTGATGAAAGATACTTCTACTAATGAAACCAGGTACTTAACAACAACAACAAAAAAAGGTTAGAATAACTAATAAAAAGGAGTCAACAACGTCAGGGAGATGAAACAATTTCTAGTGGTGACTATAACACAGACATTCTAAGATTTCTCCATTAATCAATTGCCCCTTCAAATTTAACAGTGACAAATGCTAATCTAGGAAGCTAAGACATGCCAGACATAGTACTAAGTGGGGGACAGAGTATGAATTAGAAATATATATATATATTTCTAAGGCCTGAGGTAGGAAAAAATACCAAAGATCCTTCTAACAGAATACTGGGTCCAACTGATTTCTAAGTTTTTGTTTGTTTGTTTGTTTTTAAGTAAATAGCAATGAGGCTGCAGGCATTATTCTTGCCTATCGCCCTTAAAATATGCTCAATTTGCCTATTTTCTCCAAGAACAAGCAAACTAAAACTGATTAGGCTTTTTTTTAGTTAGCTACCAAAATAATTTTTTAGATTATTTATGTAAATTACTTATATATCTGTGAAAATGCAAAAAAAAGATGGCTGAGAAAGATCTCTTCATTTGTACCATTATATCAGAGATTATAGCTAGGGAGATTATCATATTAAAAATTAAGAAATATGAGAGAGAATATAAACCCTAACAATGACTGATATCATGTACTATCAAAACTTCAAAAACAAAAGTTTGTTTCTTTGATAGAATTTTAGTACAGAGCCCTGGGATGGCTTGTAACTCAGTATATAGAACAGGCTGGCCTTGAACTCCTAAGATCTGCCTGCCTTTGATTCCTGAGTACCTGTATTCTCAGCATGTCTCACCAGGCCCAGCTAAAAGTTGTTCTTACAATCAAATAATAATCAATATAATACTATTTGAATGGTCTTCAGAGGCTATCAGTCAAACAACTATTCCCTAGCAATTACTAAAGTTTCCAGGACTAAATTAATGAACACTGAACTTTTTAACCTAAAGACAAACATCAAATCACGCATAAGTGGAACATTTGTGGTGATGAATTTATATGACTCTTGTAAGATACTTTGGACTAAAACTCTGATGACTGTTAAATTCTTAAGCTCAAGGGATCTATAAGATCTATACATTTATAGATCTATAAAATGTATAAATTTCATATAACCAATATTATATATCAAGCTACACAATCACAAAACTTCTCCCTGTGTTATGTCACAAGGTGAATAGGTACCACCAATAGAGGTCAGCATGTAAATGCTACCAAGCCTCATAGCCTGAGTTTGATCCCTAGAACCCATAAGGTATAGGGAGTGAACCTACTCCCTCTCTCACATTATCCATTGACCTCCACATGTATACACACACAAACTAAATGTAATTTTTTTAAAAAAATTAAGTGAATGACAAAAGCATCAGACTTTGATACAATCAAGTACCTTTGCTTTTCTGCTCCAAGAGAAGAACTGCTTTCAAAGGGTTTTGGAAAAGCCATATACTCTGTTTTCCCTGAAGGATTCTGGGCTAATGGCTGTTGCTGTTCAGCAGGTGTAGAAACATTCTGAGAAAAATCTCCAAAATTAGAAGGAAATAAAGGGCTGAAATTCATTCCTAATAAAAACATGGAAAAGAAAAGAATCAAGAGTGTCTTAGCCTTAAATGAAATTAAAATTTATTTTTAAGAGCTTTAACATATTAAATATCCTGGGCAAACCTATCAAAACAAACTGTCAGTTCAATAAACTAATGCTCATTACTACTTATAGTTCAGCCTACTACACCTGAGATATTTGTGATATGAAAGTAGTTAATGGTTCTTCCCTAAGAAACAGAAGCTGGGGCTGGAGAGACAGCTCAGCCCTAAAAGCTGCTCTTCCCGAGGACTTTGGTTTGATTCCCAGAACCTATTTGGGAGCTCACAGCTATTTGTAACTACAGTCCCACAGGATCTGATACCCTTTTCTGGCCTCCATGAAAACTGCATGCATGTGATGCAGATACTCATGCAACTGAAATATATATTAATAATAAATAAATAAAATGTAATAATAATTTTAAAAGACCTAGAAGTTCAGCAAGCAGATAGATGGCTCAGCTATTACATCAACTGCTTTTGAAGAGTTCAGTTCCCAGCAGCCACACACACTCACAATTACCCAAAACTCAGCTTCAGGGGATCTGACACCCTCTTCTAGCTCAAAGGGCACTGCACTCATATTCAGACCTACATTCACACACATGTATACAAAATTAAAATAAAATTGTAAAGAAAATAACATTTGCTATCAATATTAATCAATATTCAAGAAGTAAAAAAAGCTTGTTCAAGTTTTTAATGCCTGTGCTTTGCACATCCTGTTAAGGAAACACTGTGAAATATATACATATTAACATTCATGAAGATTTCCCAACCTTTATGTTTTCTACATTCCTCAGCAAATACTCAATTCTTCTTTTTTGATTAACTGGTCACTTAACTTATCCCAACATTTTCAACTGTTTTCTTTACCATTGGTGCCTTTGGTCAAGCTATCACTCTTTCTCTAACATCATTAGTAAAGCCTTCTAGCCAGTTCCTCCAATTCCTCAATATCACAGTATTGAAATAAATAAAACTTTCTGAAATAAAACTTACACAAATACTTCTGTAGTTCCTGCTTGATTAGAATATAAAGCTTAAGCTTCTTTTGCACACCACATCAATCACTTCCCTGACTTGGCTGTGAGCATTAGTCATACTTAATTACCTTTAAATTCTCCAAGGAATATTTTACTGCTTTCAAAGTCTTAAGTGGTTCCATTGGTTAGAAAGCCTTTCCTATTTTAATCATAAGTAATTCATCCTTTAGCTTAAATATCATCTTTTCTAAAACCAACTTGCCCACACTTTCCAAGTATTTGTATCTCTGCTATATAGCAACTATTGTACCGCTAAGAGCATTGGGCAGTGAATATGACCAAAATACATTTCATGCATGTAGGGAATTTTCAAGGAATAAGTTATTATGTATTTTAAAGCATTCATGTAATATGGATGGGCAGGGGGTTCAAACTCTTATCTCTACTTAAAAAGCTGTTGTCAACTGACAGCTGCTAAAGAAGAGAAAATGCTCATACTACAGATTGCCTACACCTGTACACATATACTAAGTGAAATTGGTGAGTTTTAAAAAAAGAAGTACATGAAGTTGGGAGGCAAAATTAGTGATGCAGGATATAGGAAGAGTCCATAGAGAGGGGGAGTTTGCCTAAAACACATTATATGCATATAAAAAATCCTCAAATGATAAAAGGGAAATCTGTACAATAGATAAATCATAAACTCAAAAATTTTTTTCTTTTTGGAGACAGATCTCATTTACCCCAGGTGGGCTCCAACTCAGTCTGTATCTGAAAATAGCCTTGAGTTCCTAATCCTACTGCCTCTATAAGCATGTAATATACCCACTTCAAAGTTTTACATTTATTTTCCTTCAGGTTTTCAGTTACCTACCTGGTGTAAATGATGGAAAGTTAGTAAATCCAGGCAGATTAAACAGATTTACAGGCTGTGTTGGAAAACTGAAAGGACAAAATAAATTGGGAGAAGAGGGATGCGATGCACTACTGCCTCTTTCTTTGCTTCTAGGTTTTTCTGGATGCTGACTTTGTTGGCGCATAAGTTCAGTTAGCATTTGTTTTAACCTACAAAAAGTTAAGCCAGTAATTGAAAAATCAGTTATAGTACCATAACCAACTAAAACAAAAAATAATACATGTAAGAAATGATAGCACCCAGAATACACAGACTGTTCCTGTTCCTACCCTACAAGTATGTGCTTGCTCCGTTGGCTCAATTCACTAACTGAGCCATTGGAACAAGTATTGACCTTAGTTCTGACAGACATAGGTATAAATGTAAGAACCTAAAATTTTGCTTGCTCACTGATTATTTTGGTATAATTTATATACTATACACTTTACCCAACTGTAAGTATACAATTCACTACAAAATGTATAAACAAAAGCCAGGTCTACAGTAACAGATCATGGCCTATAGTATTCAGACAATAGACTGTGTGGCTGCAGTTTGGCTCATGCCTCTTTCTCCTTGGAGGTAATTGTAAAACTCTCATTTTAGCACTCACAACACAGTATTAATATTTTAATCACACAGATTACCTCTGAACATTATTCTGCTGCCATGTTAGCTGTGTATAGCACTGATTCAACTGGTGCATTATAAGGTGTACTTGAGGGGATGCCACATTGCTTGGCAGAACACTGTATGGACCTGTAAGAAGAGTCTGCAGCAAACAGGATAAGGTCTGTTGGAAGAAAATGTTGGCAACTGTTACAACGTATTGACAAAAATGTGTACTGCTTCAAGACTGTACATTAAAAAGAATACACTGCAAAGATAACATTTACCTGCTGATCTTGCATCAAAGTCTGACAAATATTGACACTGAAATCAAGCTGTTTCTTTAGTTGATTAATTTGTTCTTGCCACTGTTCTTTCTCTTCTATATAAGAGAGCTCTGACACCCATCGAAGGTTTTCTTGTCGTTGCATGCTGATATTCTGTTGCCTTGTCTTGGCTAAAGGGCGATAATTTCCATCTGCTGAAACAGGGCGATTGTTCTTCCACCTAATGCAGAATTTAGAGCCTTAAGTTATCATATGTGATAACATGAGTTTTAAAATACAGCCACAACCTCAAATCCTAGTCTATGGACCAATATTTCTTTATTCAGTATTAAACATAAAAAACAGAGAAAAGGGGGAAAAATCATGTTTCCAGTCCATCTAATTATTCTTTAATTGCTTTCTAGTCTTTCTCATTTGTATAATTACACTATAGTCTAACTATACTCTACAAAATAAAAATATTTTAGACTAGAGCACTTTTTCAGTGTTCAGGCTTTACTTCAAGTAGCACTATTATATCTAGTTAACATTTATTCACAGACTTTTATCACTCCTAGAAGCAACAATACAGACAAGAGATGGCTGATCAGTAAATGCACTTGTCACTACACCTGATAGCCTGAGTTCAAACCCCAGAACCCACAAGGTAGAAGAGAACCTGAGAACTGCCTCTACCTTCCATTTGTGCACCTTAACCCACAAGCACATACACATGCACTCACACAAGATACATAGTAGTAGTAGTAATAATAATAATAATAATAAACAAAACCCCAAACCGTAAGTAGCAATGAAAATTAATATTGCTTTGCTTTGTTTTAAAGATAGGGTCTCACTACACTGTTCTGGTCTCAAGTGACCCTTCAAGCAGTACCAGACTATTGGCATACACCGCTGCTGCCAGAAATATAGCTAGTTTATTAACACAACTTTCACTACATGAAGTTTCATTTTTTTGCTTAATTCTCCCAAACAGTAGCAAAGATAAAAGCTTAGGTATGATTCTTGATTTGGTCTATGCAGGATCTATTGCAGCAACATCTTTGTATTATTTAAGAAACTCTGGTGTTCTGTGTACATTCTACCCCTAAAATGTTTGGAAATCTCCTGAGGTGGCAAATTCTCTTTTGTTACTCAGAACAAGCCCCTTTTAACTAAACCAGAGTTTATGACAAAGACTTAATTCTTAGAAAGCCCTCTAGGATGAGAGGGGTGGTGACCAGAAAAACTAATAAGGTCACTAAAGGGTTGTTATTTCCAAACCTACTCACTGACATTTAGGGAAGGAAATGGAACCAGAGGTTAAGTCTGAGTATCAATGGCCTATTATTAATCAATCATAGCTACTTAATAAAACTTCCATAAAATCTCCTAAATAATAACTTCACAGAATTTCAGAAGTGGTGACAAATTTCAAAGAAGGCACGGAAGCTTTACACAGTTCCATTTACCCTAGACAATGCCTCATATTCCATTTTAAATGGCCACATTGAACACTTCGTAATACACTGGTAATGTCTTTTCCTGCGTTGTAGACATTATTAAATCTAAAGACAGATTATGGAAACTCTCATTTTAGTTAAGACAGGAGAATATAAGTAAGCTGGGCACTTGCACGGAAAAAAAGAATACTCTTGTTGGACTAAGTTCTTTATGAGACCTACATTACCTTCGAGTAGTTGGTGCCATTATTGAATTAAATTTTAGGATAGCTGGTTAGACGGTGTGAACTACATGACTGCTTGGTGTCGTAAAGACCTGAGATACTTAAAAGCAAGTAAAACTAACCTATTTTTAGTTTCCTTTACAGTGTAAGAATTTTGATTCATACTAGGATGATACATAGGAAAGTTATCATTGGAAACAGCATCTTGTTCTTCTTCTTCTTCTTCATCTGTCCGAACAATTCCTTCTGAAAGATAACCATCCTCATCTCCTTCTTCATCTAATGCACACTGAGTAGAACCTCCCCAAGTTGCCATTGTTCTAGGGATAATAAGATATAAAATTGGCATCATTATGGAGATTAGCTAGAATATGTTAAGAGGTATAATGCTCAAGATTTTGATATATATATGAAAACATACATGTATACAAAATTCATCTCACCATAGTAATTCTATGTTAGCTGTCACATAGAATTGTGGTTTGCCTTCCACAAAATAATATTTCAAAGAAATGAAAATAATCATTATATCTTCTAGAATATTTTTCCTAAATTTCCTTCCTCCATTCCTTAAGTGACAGCACTCTATTTCAGTGATACCTTAAAGAATTTTCTGCAATAGTAGTAATGTATGCAGCAGATATAGCCACATGAATACTGAGCACTTAAAATGATGCTGAGAGACTGGGAAAACAAAGAAAATTTAGGTTTAACTTATTTTAAATAGCCACCATATTTACTGGCTGTGATATTAAAAACAAAAAACTCTGGACCTGGACATGCTACTGTGTCTTCTCACAATCCCCTTCCAGTCAGGGAATTTTTACATGCCCCAAGTATGTATGTATGTATGTATGTATGTATGTATGTATGTATGTGTATATATATGTATATATATATCATGTATATATCAAGCAGTTATACAATTTAAACATCTTCTGAGAGTCACAAAGATATTGTTAAAAATTGTTTGGCATATATATAAGTACACTATTTATTAAAGATACTAAGGGGATGATATTCTTGCTTATTTCTAAATGAAGAGGTAAATCTTCAGGGTACTAGAGAAGTGACTCAGCAGTTAAGAGCACCTGCTGATAGGGAGCCTGAGTTAACTCCTGGGTATCCACATAGGACAAGCTCATGAGCACCTGTAACTACAGCTCTATGGGGATCCATTGGCTATAGCCTCCACAGTCACATATTTAGTCTTACACATGCTCCCCCCCACACACACATAGTTGAAAAATAGAAATGAATTAAAATCGTAGGAATATTTGAGACTGAAGTACATAGAACATCTTCATTTTTCCAGAGTTCATCAATAAATATTTTTATCTCAATTTTAAATGCTTCGATTTCTACTTTGCATAAGTAAGTAATACAAAATTACAGAAGGGTGTTCAAGATCATTTGGTAATTATTAACATTCATTTCACTTTTTTAATTCAAAAGTGAGTATACTGCTGGGTAGTGGTGGTGAACACCTTTAATCCCAGAACTCTGGACGCAGATCTTTGTGAGTTCCAGGCTAGCCTGGTCTACAGAGAAGTTCCAGGACAGCCAGAGCTGTTACACAGAAAAACCCTGTCTCAAAAAGCCAAAAAAAAAAAAAAAAAAAAAAAAAGTCTTCAACTCTATGATTTTTTAAATTAAACAGTGAAACAAAATATAATCCAAAGATATACTAAGTTTGGTACTAACAGGATGAGAGAAGATAACAAAACACTAAAATTTTCCCACAGTTAAACTGCTCAGAGCAGAAGACTTTGCATATGCAGTAAAAACAAAGCAATTCATAACTCACAAATATTTCAGGCAGCCTTTGCTAATGTGTTGAGGTGGCCTTGTAGGCAGTACAAAGTGCACACATACATTTCTTAGGGGCAAGGCTACAGTTAAGTCGTGATGCAACACAGGTTTGGCAATGCTGGAAACACCTTAAATTCACTTAGCATTTAATTCTGACTACATTTTTGGCTGTTTTATGTTTGAATAACCAGTTTTTTTTTTGTTTTGTTCTGTTTTTTTGTAAGCTCTGACCCTCATTCAGTTGCATTGAGTCACATTAACCCATAGTAGGGGTCACAGCCCACAGATTAAGAAGCTAGGCTCTACACCAATGATTCTGAAACCAAATGCTCATTAAAACTACAGACCTCTGGAAAAAGCAGATGCACAGTGGACAGAACAGAACAAAATATGATATAGCTTATTCAGTAAAATGCACACTGAGATTCCAGTAGTAAGGAAACGCCTAATAGAAAAAGAATGCACCTAATATTTTAGAAATGCCACCTGAATATCTGAAAAAATAAGGTAGCAACATAACCAGCAATTTTTTAAATTAAATATTACTAAATAGTGAACTGTCTTACCTTACAAATAATTAATTTTTATAAATACTCTGACTATGGAACTTTCAAGCTTATTTCTAAAAAACAAAAAACCTTAATGTTTTATATAAAAAGGTTTTATATTATTCTAAGGAATCTTACAAATTATAGATAGACAATATAAGATAAAAAGTATTTCAACTGGTCTTGGTGGAACATGCCTATAATCTAGGCACTGAGGAGTTGGAGATAGGAGGATCAGCAGCTCAAGGTCATCCAGAGCTCCACATGGAGTTCAAGGCTAGTCTTCATTACATCTTGGTCTGAAAAGAACAGCACTACAAAACAACACGTGCTCTTCATTTTATAAGTACAAAACTTTGCAAAGAAGTTTTACAAATGATCTAGACACCATTTGATCAAGTACCACAGAAACAGAAAGGAAAGCTGTGGAACAGAAAATGGTTGGATTAGGTTCTCCTTAGTCACATACTGAAACACTCTTGCTTCAGTGAAACAGCTGATTTACACTGTGTTGTGCAGGAAAATGAATCTGTCTGGCTTTTATGTTCTGGGTAATTAATGTTTAAAAAGATGTTTTAAATGGCTTTCTTACTTTTCTGTTCTACTTTGCTGAGGAGTACACAGGTTCTCAGATCCATCACTTCTCAATGATATAGCCACTGGAGATGAGGTCTCAGCTAGACCTTGCCTCCTCTGGTGTTCAGCCATTAGAGCTTCAAGTTGCTTCCTTCTCTGGCGTAGCTCTTCCCTTAACATTTCATGTCTTCGCATGTCTGACCACAACTATTGTTTTAAAAATCAGAGTCAAGTAAATATATGGATTTGCTGAAGCCGTAAAAAATAAAAGTCTTAATGATACTGTCAGTACAACAATATTCTATTTTCAATGTTTCTATTTTCATTCTAAGATATACATAAATAATGGTTAACAATGTGTGCTGCTCTTGAAAAGTTCAGTTCCCAGCACCCACCTTCAGGTGACCCACAACTCGCAATTCTAGCTTCCAGGAATATTTGACACCTCTGGCCTCTATGGGGACCTACATTCACTTGTATAAACCTCTATCACAAAACACACACAATTAAAAATACTTAAGTTAAAATCTTTTAAAGAGTTCAACTTTATAGTATTGGATATACGTTCATCCAAATAGTATTTTAGGGAAAAGAAAAAGGCAATCATCAATTATTCATGTAAATAAGAAGTGTTCAATATACTTCATGAAATATGAGAAAAATTGTATTTTCTGCAAATCAAATATAAATGAAATACCCAAGAATATACCCTTCTAACTGAAATGATCAGTGTTTGCCATAACTGCTCCTTATATTTGATAATAAAGAATGTGACTATTTTGAAACAATACCAGTATAACGGGGGTGGGGGTGCTATCCCCCAACTAAAGGAAACAAAAGACACATAAATATACTTCACATATATCATCTGTCCATTAAGTATAAGGTGGCAAAGTCCCATTCCTAGCACACTTTTTTCCCCACAAAACAAAGACAAACAAACAAACAAAGATTTACACATTCAGGAATTAGGACCCAACTCAGGGATAACACAGTAGACTCCACCATACCTCATTATCCACTACTGAAGAATCTTCAGGCTCAATAGCAGATTTGCTTGTACTGGTCTCAGTTTCATTAACAGTTGGGGTTGAAGTAATGGCTGGTAGATATTTTTTTGTGGGACCATTACCCATACTAGTGGCTGATAGCTAAACAAAGTAAAACATATGTGTGTGTGTATATATATATATATATATACACACACACACATACATATATATATACACACACACACACACATATATATATATATATCTTATAGTTAAGATACTAAAATAACTGAATTTGTTTCATGAAGTCATTATTTTACTTCTCTAGAGCTCTAGTGCCATATTGAATCTATTAATATAAGACTAAAATTGCTACCATGATCCAAAGACAACAAAAGAAAACAAAGATGATAACAGTTAAATATGATGAGACATAACAATCAGGAACAGTAAAAATTATGAATCAAATATTGGAGGATGTGGAAAAGTTTATATTCAACCTAACTGTGGCACTCTGGACATTATTTATATTAGGGATAAAGGACAAAAGGATTAGAAAAAAATGGAAAAAGGAAAAACTTAAAAATAGTTGTTTTGGAAACATAATTTGATGTTTTTCTTTAAAAACAAAATTTAACTACACAGTAAAATTAACCCAACTAGGGAGATGGTTCAGGTGGTCGGTATACAAGCAAGAGGCCCTGCATTCAGATCCCAGGACTCATAAAGAAAGCTAGGCATAGCCACATGGGTCTGTAATCCTATTTCTAGAAACAGAAACAAGGCTCATTGGCCATGCACTTGAACCAGTAAGCTTCCAGTTCAGTGAGAGAGACTGTCTATAAAATAACTGAAGCAAAACAGAAGACAGCCGACATCAACCTCTAGTCTTCACACACACTTGTGTGCAAGCACTGCACGTGTGCATGCACACACACACACACACACACACACACACAGGAATAAAGCTATACATAGTAAATCAAAACAATTTTAGGAAGATCACAAAAAAAGAAAATTATTCTATATAACTCTGACATCTAATGAAACTGACACGGGCAGTTTCCTTACTCTCTGCTCCATCTCAAAGAAGCATATAATAGAATACTACATAATTAGCAAAAGCATTACATTTAAAACCATAGGTATACATAATTATTATTATTTTAGGTTTAAAGGCTTACATGTAATCCTAGGTCAATAAAAAATGGAGCCCTGATCTATAGCTGTTAAATGCAAGCCAGAATATCGTACTATCATAGTTTTAAATTTTCTTGTCACGAGTAAATGACTAACTAGTCCAACATAACAAACAGAAGTAATCATTTGATTCCCATGTACTATCTTTCAAAGTAAAAACAGATAACGGAAATTCATTTCATTATTAGTTCATTCAGAAAATCAGCAAATATTATTTGTTACCTCAGTACCAGGAAAAACAGTGTACCTTAAATTGATATTAGGTCTTAAACATTTTCAAACATACTCAAAGAAATAAATTTTATAATTACCTGAAGATCAGGGCATGCCTTTTGCACTGCTTGAATTTTCTCTTGAATTTCAATCAATTTCTTTCTTTCCTCTTGCAACTGTTTAAGCTCTCTCTGTTGCTGCTGCAGTTTAGCCTCATAAAATTTTTCTCTATAATTAATATATTTGTTATTATTATATTATTAATATATTTGTGGACTCCAATAAAATAATGATACTAAGCAAAATATAACAGTAAGTACTTAGCTAAATAACTGGCTCTGAGTTTTTATTATCGAAGCCAAAAGCTCACCATACCTCGTTTTTTCATTTACTCCAGAATCTTTTTGTGTTTTATTAGAATTTTCTCTTGCATTATTTGAATTTTGTTTGGTATCTTCTTCTGCCGCATACAAATCACCCAAATTTGAAGTACTGGCAGAGACAACCACTTGATTTGCATCATCATCCTAAAAGAGCAAAATTATGAAAAATTATCTGGAAATCTAAAGACATTACCTAGTTTATACTTTACATAATTTACTAGACTATAAAACTTAAAACAATTAATACAATAGAGGATATAAATAATTTTTACAAAAACTGAAGTGTATCCACTATCAGTGCTAAGAAATTATGAGCCCATAAAAATTGTATTAGTAGTGCTGGTGACTGAACACAGGACTTGGGCACATTAGACAAGTACTCTACGATATACTGATATCCTTAGCCCTGCCATTTAAAGTCTGAGCTGTCAATACTTAGTGCTTTGGTTGGAATAAGGCTTGATGTGTTCCTCAATGGTTCGCATGTTAAAAATTTAATCCCAATTGTGAAATATTAAGGGGTGAAAATTTAATCCCAGTATGGTGTTTTGACATGGGACCTTTTGAAGTTAACAAATTAGGTAAATTCATAAAGGTGGAGCCCCCATAACTGAATACTAGCAGCTTTACAAGGAGAGGAAGGATACAGAAAAGGCTAGAGAAGGGGCAAAGAAGGAAGACAGAACAACAACAGACACAATGGACAGACTGACATGTGAATGGTTCATTCCCTATCTTTTGCTATGTACTGTCTTACACAGCCTTACAACACTCAGCCAGAATGTAGAACCTTAAAACCTCTAAAACTGTAAACTAAATATGCCTATTATGAAACTGCAGATATTTCATTACAGTGTTATGAACTAAAACACCTTTAACAAAAATTAATTTGCCTTTTTGTTGTTGTTGTTTTTTGAGACAGGGTATCTTTCTGTACCCTTGGCTATCCTGAACTAGCTCTGTGGACCAGCTGACCTGGAACTCATAGAGATGATCCTGCCTCTGCCTGCCCAAGTGTTGGGATTCAAGGTGGCATACTGCCCAGCAACTTGCCATTTCTTACTTTGTTGAAATAATGAACTATCAAAGCATAGCTTTGTGTCAAATATAAAGTAACAACAACAACAACAACAACAAAAATCATAGAGCAGGAAACGATCTTAAATTTTAAAATGCATCCTTTATATTATTTCAAATAATCTATGACCACTACCTGCTTTAAAATTTCCCTTATTTTCTCATTTTTGTCTTTAATTTTCTAAATAAGTACCAATATTTATGATACAAAAAGTAATGAGATGGACATGATAGCTCATTCTTGTAATCCCAGCATTCAAGAGGCTAACAAAGAAAAAGGTGCTCCATGAGTTAAAGACCAGCTTGGAGTATATACAGTGAATTCCTGGCTATCCTGAGACCTAGGATAAGACTTTTTTTTTGGAGACAGGGTTTCTCTGTGTAACCTTGGCTGTCTTGCACTTGCTTTGTAGACCAAGATGGCCTCAAGTTCACAGAGATTTGTCTGCCTCTGCCTTCTGAGTGCTGGGATTTAGGGTGTGTGCCACCAAGCCCAGGGCTTGCTTTTAAGGGAAAAAAAAGAAAATAGAAAAAAAAAAGAATATCCTATCTAAATCTGTCACAAGAACTGGAAAAACAATCAAAGTTTATATCTTACTAACAGTGTATTTGTTGAACTATGCAATGTTTAGTAGAGGGTTGAAAATGAGCTCTTGCCAGAAAGAAACATATGGTATATACTCACTTATATAGACCTATAGGATAGGAAGGACACGCTGAAATCTACACACCTAGGGAGGATATACAGGAAGGAGGACCCACGTTGGTATGATCAATGCTCGTTTGGATGAACAAATGGGATGGACATTGAGTGGAGGAGAAAACAAGCAATAGAACAGGAGCATGCCAAGGAGGACCTCTGGGGGGGTCAATGTAGCGATGTATCAGAGGAGATATTAAGACCCGCGATCCAGCCTTTGGCAGAGGGTGAGAAGTGATGATAGAAATGGAGGAGGTTGGTGAGACATGGAGAGACAAGAGCTCCACAAAGACCAATTTGAGCAGGGCACAGGGGTCTTGTATGAGACCGTTTCTACAACGTAGGACCACGTGTGGATGTGGCCTGGAACCCCTGCTCAGATGGGGCCCATGATAGCTCGGTGTTGGACTGAAGACCCTAGTGAGGGAAACAGGGACTGTTTCAATCTTGAACTTGATGGCTGACTCTTTGACCCTCCCCCATATATGCCGGGGAGTGACAGACTGGCTAGATCCCAGGGGAGGACATTGCAGCCAGCCCTGAGGGGACAGGATGAGCTGGGGTTGGATGGAAGGGGAGGAGGTCCCCGTTGGTGGACTTGGAGGGGGCGGGGAGGAGATGAGGGAGGGTTGGGGAGGGTGGGAGGGAATGAGGGAGGGGGCTACGCTTGGGATGCAAAGTACCTAACCTGTGATTGATAACAAAAAAATAAATTAATAAAATAAATAAAATTAAAAAAATAAAATAAAATAAAAAGAAAATGAGCTCTTGCATTTTCTTGAAAATATTTACTTATATAAAATAAATTATAAAAATTTAATTTTATAATCCATGCTTTTTCTGAAGATTACATCTGAAATTTTAACTTCTAGAAACAATATTCTAATAAAATCATAATGAGTTAGAACTGATATTAGTTACAGAACTATGAACTTTGAGATGATGATACTATTCTAGTCTTTGTATCAATCAACCTAGTGATATATGACTAGGAGACTGGCAAGAACTCTGTGTTGTAACTTAAGAAACAAAGAAGCAGACTTGGAGAGATGGCTCAGTGGGTAAGAGCACTGGCTGCTCTTCCAGAGGTCTTGAATTCAATTCCCAGTAACCACATGGTGGCTCACAACCATATACAATGGGGTCTGATGCCCTTTATTAGCTTACAGATATACATACAGACAGAGCATTCATATAAATAAATATATTAAAAAAAAGAAATAAGCTGCATATTACGTATTTTCACAAAACAGTACATGGAAAAAAACAAAGTGTAAGAAATAATACAAAAATAACTTTCCGCCTGAAAGTTATTTCTCACACTTTAGTTTTTCCATGTGATATTTTGTGATCTTAAGGCCACAGTGTTCTCAACTCTTCTAATGCAGAAACCCTTTAACACAGTTCCTCATACTGTGTTGACACCCAACAATAAAATTATTTTCATTGCTACTTCATAACTAATTTTGCTGATGTTATGAATTATAAAATAAGTATCTGATATACAGGCTATCTAATATACAACCCCTGTGAAAGAGTCATTCGATTCCCAAAGGGGTTGTGAGCACAAGTTGAGAACGGCTATCTTAAAGGAATGGAAAATAAAGAAACAGTAACAATTAGTAAATATGAGTTCTTACAAATATGTTAAAAATATTTAGGATAGCTAACCTATTACTACTATTTGTTTCAGAAGCTGTTTCATGCTTTTCAAACAGTAAAAGTTATGTGATCTAAGTTCTTCAAAAAGTAAAGTGGAAATTCAGAAAGATGCCATTTTTTCTATTGATCTCAATAACAGGTGTTCTTCTCAATACACTTCAAAAATATGAGCAAAAATAAATAACATGCACACATATGTCAAATGGTATTTACTTCTAAGTTGTTCACATTTTACATGCATAGGTTTACTTGTATGTTTTTACATGCACTTTCCCTTACATGCACTTTCTTCTCATAGGGTAAATTTAGAAAAAGCCAAAAGCCAATGTGTAAATAAGCTATAGTATACCAATATAATAAAAAAGTAATCAAAGGTATGTGGATATGGACTCACTTTGCTTAGAATATCAATTAATAGTAATTCTGGAGAGCAATTAAAAATTTTGCTTTCAAATTAAAAGGTATAAGAACACATGACAATGGTCTAACAAAACACTTGAAAGAAATAACAAAGAAAAAAAAAGCAAAGAAATTAATTTCACAAGTTAAAACATTTTTGTTGCTCCAGAAAAATTGTACCTATCATAGAAAACTGCAAAAAGCTCAGTGATCTTTGGACCATTTTAGATAATAATGTGTTATAATATTAGACAATAAGGATGTGTTAATATTTACACAATTACATGTGCATATAAATTATTTTCAAAAATATTAATAGTTCAACTTTGCTAACATGCTAACATTTGGCTTTTCTTTTTTTTAATGTCACGTAGGTTAAGGGCTCTGCTATAGGCAATCTAAATTCTGGCTGACATTATTATATAACAGTGGGCAACTAACACTTTTTCAGTGTTTATTATCTACCTCATGATGATGTTATGATGTTATGAGGGTAGTGTCATCTGCAAAAACAAAAACAATTATGTGGGGTTGTACATAAAACTATAATGGCACACAGCCATGTTCTTGGGTTTTTATATACAGATGGCTGCATTCTCATTAATAAATTGTAAAAGGTATTATATGCTTTATAAAGACAAAGATACCTACATTAACTCCTCTCCCCATTTTTTTCTGAGACAGTCTTTTATGCCCAAAGCAGGCCTCCAACTTGCATATGACCAAGGATGACCTTGAACTCCTAATCTTCCTGCTTCCACCTCCCAAGTGTTAAGTCTACAAATGTGAACCACCATGTCAGCTCAATTTCTCAACTTTATTAGGAAGAGTTTGGTAGTATTAGATGTATAACATGTAAACTACTAAACCTTTAATAGTAACATCTAAAACACAAATATAGGGCTGGGGAGTGTAACTCAGTGGTAACATGCTTTCTTACTATATGTAGAGTCTTCGGTTCAGTATTAAGAAAAGGGAAAGAAAAGTTATACCAATAGAGTTATCACACACAAAATTTTTATTTTCTATGACTGTATTATTTTAACAAGTAACTTACCTGCACCATAGCAACAAGATCTTGGAGCTGTTTAAGTTTTTCTTTTGCAGCCATGAGTCTACTAATCTTCTGTTCAAATTCTTCATCTTCTGGTGCCTCGACCAGACTGCTCCTATGACTAGATAATGAAGCCCCACTGACTCCTTCCTCTTCTATCTCTTCGTCTTCTTCAGCCCGTGCTACATGCAGCCTCTGTTCTTCTCTATTGTATCGACAGTCTGTTGAAAACAATTATCGTTCAAGTAACTGATTTTAAAACATTAAGAGTATAAATAAAGATAATCTACTTTACAAGAGTAGTATGAAAATATGTCTGTAAATATGGGAAATCATACCCAATGGAGGCATGTTTAAAGCTCTGTGGTTGGCAGCAGATCTGTTGTTAATTTCACAGTTAGAATTAACTGATCTCCCATCTCTATTATTAGAAATACACTGTGTATTACTGTTAGTATTCACTTCATTCCAGGTGGAAGTTACCTGTGGATTTCTGAAAGAAATTAAAGCCAATTTATTTAAAACAACAAAAATTAAAATTAAAAAAAACTGACCTATAGATTTATAATAAACTAATTTCAAGCTAAGAACAGCATTAACTGAAACATTTAAGCTCAAATTCCTAATAACAGACTCCTGCTTTTCATTAATTTTCCATAAACTTAGACGTTTATGACCAAAAGCATCTGAAAATTCAAAATAAACCTAAAGTGTAACAGTGAAAAAAGAAAATGCTAAATTTGGTACTTCTTAAATTTAGTTGAATGCAGTAATAACAATTTTAGTAAACTATTGTCTTCTGTATTTCCTTCTTTTTCTAAATAAAGCAAGAATGATTATTACACTAGCAGTTAACTTACAAAGAAAAGGCTTAAATAAGCTAACAATGAATACTTCACTGACGTACTGACCCTACTCCATCTCCACACATGCATTAAGTTCAGATAAAAACATTGGGAAAAACAAACTTAAATGTTGTCACCTAATGTTAGTAACGGGTTCAGAATTTTCATGCTCAGAATCATATTCTGACTCTTCAGTTTCTTCATCTTTTGTATTTTCATTTACAGCATCTGTCATCATATCTGATGTTTGTTCATAATAATGAACTAATTCTCTCAGTTCATTCAATCTCTTTTGAACTTCATTTAACTTCCTGATTTAAAAAAAGTAACATTAACACCATTTTAGGGGGAAAGAGTTATTTTCACTTAAGAGCAGTTGGCACACACACACACACACACACACACAGATTTAGACCAAGTACCCAGGGTATCTGTCAAATTTAAAATAGTTTCAGCTGAACATGTTGGCACATTTCTTTAATCCCAAAATTCAGGAGGCAGAGGCAAGCATATCTCTGTGAGTTCAAGGCTAGCCTGGTCTATACAGTAAGTGCCATGCCAGCAAAGAATGGCTATATAGTAAGACACTGTCTCAAAACAGATGAGCAAACAAAAACAAAAAAAACCAAAGCATGTACTGAAATACTATAGACACCATCCCATTTTGCTGGTAAAGAAGCAGAGGCTTTGTAAGTATTTTGCTTAAACTGACATAGTCGTGTATAATATAGTTTCAGGGTTATGACTTTAGAGCCTGGGCCTTATTATTTGAATATTAAAATATTTACCTATTTCTTGTTATTTCTAACCCTTTCTCTAAAAAATAATTAACAGAAGTTTACAAAAACTACCTGCATGATGTCGTATTTCTTTTAGCCAAATGATATTATATCTTCTCCTTCTTCCACCATATATCTTAAGAAAGTTTATCTTATTAACCTCAATTTCTTATAAATTTTCAGTGGTTTAAAAATTAGCCTCGTTATTTAATTCTAATTATTTAATAAATGTGAAGAATGACTGAAAAAGTATTTTACTGTAGTTTTTCAGCTGGATTTAGGTGGCCTTCACTGTCACTCTGACTCTGGGAGACTGGAGAGGTGGCAGGACAGGGGACAGGTGACAGAAGGCTGCTGGACTCCCCGTTGACAAGCGCCGCGAAGCCGACAGGAGCAGAGCCAGCTACAGCTGAGCTTCTCTTACCCCCACCTCTTTGGAGAGAAGTTGAAGGCATGACTATGAGAGAGAAAGAAAAAAACAACTACTATATATAAACATGGTACAAAGCAGCCTATATTTAGTTTGGATACTTATAAACAAACAAAATAAAATATGCAGCTTATGTAAACTCACTGCCCACTTATGAACATAGTTCACAACTAAACAAATCAAAATACAAAAGAAAAATATTTTTACTTCTTCCTTCCCGACAGTCTACCACTTTTGCATTATAGCCACCAAGTTAAAATTGAAGATAAGGCAGAAACAAGAAAGAAACTAACAAAAATTACAATGTGATTTGCTAGAAAAACAACAAAAAGAACAGGATAAACTTGTCAGAGGTTAAGTTAAAGAAGGACACTATGAATAAAGTATAGAACACACAAGGCCAAGCCTAGCAGGTAATTTATGAGTAAGACATGTATTTTTCTACCTCCTACTGCTTTTAAGCTTCTTACTCAATGAGACTACCATTGTTTCCTTCTCATTTTTATGCCACAATTATTTCAGCTGGATCCCAATGGTCTCTTTTTATACTATTAACCATTCTTCCTTTTCCTACTGCTCTTATTCACTTTTCTAGAAGGAAGAAAGGTCTTTTAAGAGTTGCCAGGCAGCAAAGTATTCTTTGCATATAAAACTGACACAAAGTTATAAACATGCCTAGCAAATTTTAAGTTTTCCTTAGTTGTCTTCCTCTATTCATAAAAGTTAACAACTGATATTATCCTGTACAGGAAGAGGATGGTAGCTGAGATAAAAAGGAGGAAATGAATGTTTCAGGACAGAAATAGTAAGGTTCCTTTGAAAGTGGCAGAGAAACAGGAAATATGTTACGAATAAGAAACAACTGTTCCAAGACGGATGTGGCAATACAAGCATATAATTCCAGCTTTGGGGAGACGGAGGATGGAGTGTTGCAAATTTGAAGTGAGCCTGAGCTCCACTGTAAAATCTTGTTGCAACACACAAAACATAAAAGAGAACATCTGTTTCTTTTGTTACTTTGAATGATGCATTTTTAAAAATATTTTGTGTTTATGTACCTGTGTGAATTTATGTGGATCACACGCATGCAAGTGCCAACAAAACCAGAGGGTATTAGAGCCCCTGGAACTGGAGTGATAGGTAGTTGTGAGTTGCATAATGTGGGTTCTGGGAACTAAACCTGGTTTCTCTGCAAGAGTAGTTAACTGCTTTCAGCTGCTGAGCTATCTTTCCAGCTCAACAATGGGAATTCTAAAAATGAAATTCTTACCCATTATAATTTCTTATTCAGAAAAAAACTAGAATATTACAGAAATAGTGGCCAGCTGGGGTTACCCAAGCTCATTCTAAGGTCTAGTACTTCAGTGTTTCTGTTACTGTGGGGCAGGAACTAGGATTAACTAGAGACTAGTTCTGAACTATCCCAACTTCATTTTTTCCCCCTTATATGAATAAATTTAATATCTATTTGGTTCTTACCACATACTGGCTTTTTAGATTCAAGTTTCTTCTTCAAAAATTTTAAGGTTGTTTTGGGATTTTTTTTGGTGAAACTATATTTATTAACTTATCAAATACTTACTAAGTAACTACTATGTGCTAGCATATATACTTACATGCCCTTTATATAATACTGCTGAATCAGATTTACTCACATGATGAATTGTTCAGATGTTGATCTCGAAGGGTATGAAGTTCTCCAAGTAATTTGTCCATTTTCTGTTTCTTTTCCTGTAGTACTCTCATTTTGCTAAAAAGCTGTACTTTCTCATCAGGTAAGTGTTCAGAAACTGAGGGGTTTCTGCTCTGAGAAATCTCTCTAGTTAATGAAAGGCTTTCTGCCTGTCTTCTATTGTCTGGAACAGCTGGAGGCTTAGTTTATAAGAGAGAGAAAAAAAGAGAAAAGATCATTTACGATGAAGGCAATTAAGTTGCATTTTACTGTATGTTGACCTTTATTGTTTCCTATTTTGCTATTAACACAATGCTTCAATTAACAATCTTTATACCTATATCCTGAGTATCTGAACGCTTCTTTACATAGGATATGATGGAATAATTTACTAAATTTTGATAGATAACTATTTAAAATGGGTGGTCATACTCATGTTTCTTAGTGGGTAAGACCAGAGTCACTTCCTTTCCCAGTGAGAGGACAACGGCTCACCAATTCTTATCCAAAACCCCCACACTAAAAATTCATTGTTTATCACTATTTTACAAAGTTGACAAAACTGAAACACTTATTAATTCTAAAATTGTTCTGGTAGATATAGCAGCACAAGCCTATAATCCTGGTGCTTTAAGAGGCTAGCACATAAAAGAAATTTGATGTCAGTCTGTCCTATATATAAAACCTTGCTTCAAAAATATTACCTCTCCCAAAAGCACATTTAAAATATCTTTTCTGGGTATGCATACAAGGCTTAGTAGTTTCTGATGCCCTCTTCTGGCCTCTGTATACATATGATACACATATTCATTCAGGTACACATATACACATAAAATAAATCTTTAAAAAGTAGATGTTTCTCTAACTTAGAATTTCTCAAGGAATAATGTAAAGAAAAGTAATTGGATCAAATCTTAAGAATCATAATTTTGAAGGGTGAAGGATTCTGTGTATTCATTTTTTAAACAATTAAGTCAGGTTGGGAACCCACTGGATTAATGTGATTTCTAAACTTAACTATATAAACCAGTTACCTGAGACTCACGAAGCTGATTATGGAAACGCTGGATTAAATCATTCAGTTCTTCATTTAGTTCTGATGTGATACTGACTCCAGATAAGCTTCCTGTAGTTTCTGTGACAACTAAAAACAAAATTAAATAATATATTCAGGATAAAGAAGTGTTAATCTAAGTATAAATTTTGAAGACGGGTGAGCCACCCTAACACTTGAAATGTCTAATTATCTTACTTATCTGTCAGCCAATCATTTTATGAGAAGTTAATAGCTAAGAGAAAAATAAAGGGACAACTCTAGTAAAATGACTCATGTTTTTCAATCTCAACATATAAGGAAGGCTAGTACTATAATCCCAATTGATAAATGTGACTCCTTGGGTTAGATGTAGGATGGCTCTCTTGGTTTCTTTTCCTTCTTCTTTTTCTTTTACAAGTCAGGGTTTCTCTGTGTAACCTTGGCTGTCCTGGACTCACTTTGTAGACGAGGCTGGCCTCAAACTCATAGAAATCTGCCTACCTCTGCCTCCCAGAGTACTAGGATTACAGGTGTGCACCACCTGGCTCTCTCAGTATCTTTATGGGAACAGTGCTGACTCTGAAAGGTCTCAATCTCTACCTCCTCCAAGAAAACCAATACTATTGTACAGGAATGGGTAAGTTTTTTGTTTTGTTTTTTAATAAAATACAGACTGAAAATTAGCATGGCTCTCTGAAATACAGTTCTTGTCCTGACTACCCAGTTCTCCCATTGATGGGGAAAAGTTAGAAAGAATGGCAGTGTTCCATAAAACCATGTCGAAGAGTAGACCAAATCCAGCTGGCCAGGTCTTTCTTGAACAGATAAAATTTATTGAAGTAGTTGCTTGTGATACAGCAAATACAAAAAAGACCATGGGTTTTATCATCTTCATTAAAAACAAAACAGAGAACTGGGTGTGCACACCTTTAATTCCAACACTTAGGGAGGTAGAGTCGGGGATCACTGTGAGTTTGAGGACAACCTGGTCTACAAATTGAATCCAGGGCAGCCAAGGATACAAAGAGAAACTTTGTTTCAAACAAAACAAACCACAACAAAACCCAAAAATACAAACAACCCCTGAGAACAAAACAACAAAATCCCCTCATCCTCCTAAAGTGCATTTCTTAAGAAAATTTTGACAATACTTACTGCTCTACTACCCCACTTTCATCCTACTTTTATCTTTGCAATTTTAAAAGAAGCTACAAGCTACAAACTTTTTTTTAAAGAAAATACCACCATCTTCTGCTAAAACACAAAAACAAAAAACCACCCAAAACCAAAAAAAAACACACAAAAAAACCCTAAAACTAATATTTGAGGACAGAAACCTTTTCAAGTCAAAAATCTCCGTGCAAAACACCAAAATTACAATTTAGATAACTAATGAACAACTTGCTAGACAGTAGGAAAAAGCATTCTTCCCAAATGCAGGTGTGTTGTCTCTGATGGTGCTTTCATCAGTTTTATTTAATAAAACTTCATAATCACAGAAGCAAAACTGTCCTAAAATTCTTGTTGAAGGAGTATATAAAGTTCAAATTCAATCTCCTGGATATAGGTTTTTGTTGTTGAAATTCATGATAGTATATTTTTGTAAAAGAAATGATTTATATACTTAATCTAAATCAATAGATTTCTACTAAAATCTATATAAAGCTTAGCCAAATCAGAAACTGTATTTGATGTCCTTCTCTATAAAATAGTTCCAAGACAAGAGTAAATGCCTTAGCCAGTAGCCTATAATTCTGGTGATCAAATGAGATGATGTAAATTCAACTACACAAGACTGGAGAACAGATTAGGAACTTTATGAGTCCTGCTGCTCCATGAGGATTACCAGACAGGCATGGGCCAATGGGCAGGAGACAGACAGTATTTCAGTAGTGCTACCATGCAGCCAGCCTCTAGTTAGTTGTCCATAACACTGTAAATAACCCACATTCCTGTATGCAATTCTCATGAAACTTATGTCACCGAAACAGCAAAACAAAATGGCATAATTATAATACTCAAAGATAAACTATGAGAAATGATGACAAACATAACTAAGTTAATGGAAGAGTCTTTGCAAATATAAACAATTATCTGTCAATTAAAAATAAAGCTAAAAAAACCCCTTAGCCTTATGAGTTTTAATAAGCAATAATCTTACTTTTAAATGAAAATTTAAAACAGGTTTGAAGACAATATGACAAACTACAAAATAAGACTTACTACTTATCAATTCAATTGTCACTTAAATGATATAAAGCTGTAAGGAAAAGAGAAAAAAAAGTTGTGTCTCACAAAAACTGAGTACAGTCCAATAGCATCTTTAAAAGCTCATACAAAACTAGTATTTAGTGTTAGTAGTTCTGTTATTTCAATTAGATACCCAAAGATGCTCTATTAATTTACTGCCTTTTTAGACTTTCTTTTTCCAACTGTTTTCATTTTCTCCAGGGGATAAAGACTGAATTCAGGGCATACTTACACAGGCAATGCTACAGCCCTCCCACTTTATTTTCTGAAACAGTCTCACTATGAAGTATTGGGGAAGTGCACACCAGAGGTCAATGTTGGTTATCTTCCTTAGCTCTTCCTTAGTCACTCTCCATCTTGTTTTTGAGCCCAAAGGTCATCAACTGGCTAGATGACTGAACCCCAGGAAGCCTCCTGTCTGTCCCTTCCAGTAGATGTGTACCACAGCACTTGGCTTTTATGTGGTTGCTGAGGACCAAACTAAGGTCCTTATGCCTTGTGGGACAAGCACTTTACCAACTCAGCCATCGCCCCACACCCTGAGAATTCCTGATCCTCCTGCCTCCGCCTTCTGAGTGCTGGGATTACAGGTTGTCTAGCAGGTCTGGCTCACTTAAGAATTTCTAACGCAAATGGTATATAGTCACTTACATAGACCTATAAGATAGGATAAACATACTGAAATCTATACACCTGAAAAAGATAAACAAGAAAGAGGACCTGGGGTAAGAGGATTAATCCTCACTTAGAAAGTCAAATGGGACGGACATTGGATGTAGGAGAAAACAAGTAGCAGGACAAGAGCCTACCACAGAGGGCCTCAGAAAGACTCTTCCTAGCAGGGTATCAAAGCAAAGATTAAGAAACATAACCAACCCTTTGGCAGAGTGCAGGAATGATGAAAGAAGGGGGAGTTAGTATGACCTGGAAAGGTCAGGAGCTCTACAAGGACTAAATATATCAGAGCACAGGGGTCTTTTATGAGACTGTCTCTCCAACCAAGGACCATGTATGGATATAACCTAGAACCCCTGCTTGTATGTAGCAAATGGTAGCTCAATACCCAAATGGGTACACTAGTAAGGGGAACAGGAACTATTTTGGACATGAACTCAATGGCTGGCTCTTTGACCTCCCCACCCTCCGTGGGAGGAGCAGCCTTGCTAGGCCACAGAAGAGGACACTGCAGCCATTCCTGAAGAGACCTGATGAGCTAGAGTTAGATGGAAGAGGAGGAGGTCTTCCCCTATCAGTGGATTTGGAAAGGTGCAAGGAGGAGATTGGGTTGGGGGGAGGATAGGGAGGGAATGAGGGAGGGGGCTACAGCTGGGATACAAAGTACATAACCTGTGATTAATATGAAATAAAAATGAAAAAAAAAAAGAATTTTTAAACCTTCGTTGGAAGGCAAATAAAGAACAACAATCTTCAATGGAATACTACTCAGCAATTCATAACAAGGAAATCATGAAATTTGCTGGTAAATGGTGGGAACTAGAAAAGATAGTCCTAAGTGAGGTATCCCAGAAGCAAAAAGACACACATGGTGTAGACTCACTTATAAGTGGATATTAGACATATAATATAGGATAAACATACTAAAATCTGTAAACCTAAAGAAGCTAAGCAAGAAGGAGGACCCTGAGTAAGATGATCAATCCTCAACTCAGTAAGGCAAATGGGACAGACATCAGAAGAAGGAGAAAACAGGGAACAGAATAGGAGCCTACTACAGAGGGCCTCTGAAAGACTCTACCCAGCAAGGTATCAAAGCAGATGCTGAGACTCATAACCAAACTTTTTGAAGAGCACAGGGAAATCTTATGAAAGAAGAGAGAGATAGAAAGACCTAGAGAGGACAGGAGCTCCACAAGGAGAGCAACAGAACCAAAACACCTGGGCACAGGGGTCTTTTCTGAGACTGATACTCCAACCAAGGACATTGCATGATAACTGAGAACCCCTGCCCAGAGGTAGCCCATGGTAGTTCAGTCTGCAAGTGGGTGCCCTAGTAATGGGAACAGGGACTGTCTCTGACATGAACTGAGTGGCTGGCTCTTTGATCACCTCCGCCTGAAAGTGGAGCAGGCCACAGAGGAAGACAATGCAGCCAGTCCTGATGAGACCTTATAGGCTAGGGTCAGATGGAAGGGGAGGAGGATCTCCCCTATCAGTGGACTTGGGGAGGGGCATGGGAGGAGATGAGGGCCAGAGGGTGGGATTGAGAGGGAAAGAAGGAAAGGGCTATAGTTGGGATACAAAGTGAAAAAACTAATTAATAAAAAATTAATTAATTAAAATAAAAAATAACAACAACCTTAGTGAGATTAAAAAATGAAAACCAAAACCAAAAAGTAATCCCCCAAGGTGGAAAGAAAAGCATCAAGAGTCCTATCACTTTGAGGTTACTACACAATACTACACACAGGCCTGTCTCTTTCACATCTTAAAGGTACTCTCTGATGAAAAGAAGAGTGAACTGTCTGTCTGCATGGTAAAGTATAATGGCCAAGAGCTGCTCCTACAACCTTTTCTGTATAACCAGAGAAAAGCAGAGGACAAGAGTAAGCGGGGCTTGCAGGTTACTCAACAACCAAGATATGACTATATAATAACAGCAACCACTTTGCAATGCAAACAGTTAATGAGCCTTTCTTGTAAAAATAATATTCTATGACTGTCACATACCAGAATCATCCATCACAGCTATAGCCTGCTCTGCTTTATGCTGCAAAGCTAGAAGAGCAGCTTGTCTTCCCTGCAGCGCTCGCAGCTGCTCCTGCTGTTGTAACATTCTTTTTAATAAATCATGTTGTTTCTTCAAATTTTCTGTCTCTTCCATAGGTTCCTGTTGAGGATCTCTGGCCTGAAAAATAAGAGCAACAATATTGATATCTGACTGTTGAAATCCATGGTCCTGTTTCATTTGCCAGTAGCAAAGAAAAGTACAGATACTACTTTCGATTGAATACACAATTCTAGATACAGTGTTAATAGACTTAGACTGCTATGTCCCACATTAAGAATTAGGTAATTTCACGGTGAAAAACTATGAGGAAGAATTAAAATGGAAAAAAAAAGTCTTACAAAACAGGTTGAAAGTCTAAGATGGCAAACGGAGCTGTACATGTTGTAAACAAAACAACAGGGAAAACAACTACAGATTACATTGAGTTAATGCTCTGAAAGATTTTCTCTAAAGCAAACCAGGTAAGTTCCTACCCCACCCCAGAAGATGATATTTTACCATACACATCAAAAGCAAAGTTAAGAATGAGAACCAAAGAGAGAGGGGGGAGCAGACAGAGAGTATAAACATACTAACTTCTAATCAAGGTCAAGAATTTTAAAATCTATTTGTTGATTAACTTCTGCAAAAAGGTCTAACTGAAGCACATTAAATTTATAACAAAGCAGAAAACTTTATTTTGTATCAAATATCTATTAGTTTTTAACTCTTAGATTATGTCTATTTAGCTGAGTTTGGGGCATAAAACACAAGAAAATATTTCCAAACTTCCAATATACTAACAATTTATCTTCCTCTCTTTATGCAACGTAAAAGATTTAAATTGGAACTACTTAGAGGAAACTACCAATGGGATTAGAGAGGTGGCTCAGCAGGTACATGCACGTGTGGCTCTTTAGAAGAGCAATGTTCAGTTCCCAGCACTCACACAGATTCACAACCATCTGTAATTCCAGTTGCAAGGGATCTAACAGCCTCTTCTGACCTCTGAGGGCATAAGACATGCATAGGATACACACACATACATGCAGGTACAACATTTATAATACAAAATAAATTTTAAAAGAAAAAGTTTTAAACAGAAGCAATGACCAAGTGGGCTGGAAGAATGGCTTAATGGTAAAGTTCTTGCTTAGCATACATAAAGACCCTGTGTGTTCAAAGAAACAAAACAAAACAAAACAAAACCACACACTTAAAAAATTTTAAATTTAAAATACTGCTGAACAAAACTAATCAAAAACAGAAATGTAAATATAGCTCCCAAACAATAAATTTTAAGCCCAATTATATAGGAAATATATTGTAATAATATTATTCATCAGTGAATCACCATCAAAATTCCAAAGTTCCATTAACATAAAATATTCACTTACGTACTGATTTGGTTTTAAATTTGCCACACTAATAAATTTTTGTTGGAACAACAAAATTTTAAATGATCCCTCCCCAATATTCCTCAGGCAAGTGAAAAGTTCAATCATTTCTTTTGAAAGTAAAAATAAACACAGTGATCTACTTTTCCCAGGCACATGTGATTTCTTGAGAAACCACAGGAAACACAGATAGCTCAAGAAGTTTCCTACTGGATGGCATCCTTCACCAGTGCTACACAAAGCTTTTTCCATCTCCCTCCTGCCAAGTAGAACCATCAATATTGGAAATAAGCATGGGTAACCATGACAACATGAAAAAAAGAGTGAACAAAAAAGTATATAGCTTATAGTTAAGTACTCAGAGAAAGCTAAGAAGAACCTGAAACTTTAGTGGAGGTTGATGACTGCTTATAACTTTTATTTCACATAATTTGCATTTCAGATTGTATTTATAATCAACTATAAAGAAAGCAGATAAGCTGTGTGTGGTAGTACATGCCTTTGACCTCAGTACTTGAGAGGCAGAGGCAGGTGGATATCTGTGAGTTCATGGCCAGTGTGGTATTCAGGGGAGTTCCACCCTAGCCAAGGCTACATATTAAAATCCTGTCTTAAATGGGATATGTGGTGTGGCAAATTGAATTGTTTGCCTTATAAGCACAAGAACTTGGTTGGATCCTCAGAACTGATATTGAAAGAAAGAAAGAAAAGAAAGAAGAAGGAAGGAAGGGAGAGAAAGAAAGAAAAAGCAAGGCCTGGTGGTTCCCATTTAGAAACATAGATAAGCAGATAGAGCCCAGAACTCATTGGCAATGGCACTAATCTGCTTGGTCCAGTTACAAGCCAATGAGAGGTGGTCTTTAAAAACTGGTGGGACAGTACCTAAAGACTGACACCCAAACGCTATCCTCTGACAGAGCCTGGGTGTACAAGAAGGGCCTCTGTTATGTCTATAAAATATACACAAAAAAGAAATTAGCCTACATAGATAGATATGGCTAGAGTATCTATAATTTCTTATCAACCTGCAACTCATAAGGTTATTTTTCAGTTCTGATTCCAAGGTAAAACCTCAAACCTTTTCCTCTAGTCTCCAAACACAATACATTTTGAAAGGTTTCTTAGGAAGAAATAAAAAGGATTTTGAGAGTAACAGGCTTTATAGGCAGAGAAAAATTAAAAGTCAGATGGTAGGAATTAATATTTTGTTCAGTTAAAATCACCTTGTGAATTATGTACTAGTGAGCAGCATTGAGATGGCCTTAAGAATAAAGACTAGGGCTAGCAGGATGTGTCAGTAGATTAGAGTGCTTGTCATACTAAGGATTAAGTCTGATGGCCTGAGTCAATCCTCAAAACACAGACGATAGAGGAAGAGTAATACAGATTGTCCTCTGATCTCCGCATGCATGGTGTGGCTCACCACAAGCATTCACATTCAAAATGGAGTAATTTTTTTAAAAACTCAAGATTAAAGATAGTTAAATTGAAACAAATCCCTGAACAAGCTTAAGATATAATAATTCTCATCTATAACAATACCTTCTAAGAGACTTAAAAACAGAAGAGCTTTTTGTTCTGTTTGTTTGTTTTTTACATAAATGTACCACCACAGGGGAAAAGGAGACCCGGTCAAGGCGCTGCAGTAGCTGCCAATTGCATAAAGAAGGAAAACAAGTTTTAAATGATTACCTAGAGTAGCTCACATTCATTTTTTCCCCTTCAATACTATAAAGTCTAAAGATAACCAGGTACTTTTCTGCTCAGACGGGGGAATCTTCAGCTTACTGCTTTGTGAATGTAAAGAAAGCCCCCTCCAAAAAAAAAAAAGCCATAAAAAAACACAAACTGCCAAAATATTTGAGGTTTTTTTCTCATTTTTAAATATCAAGAAAGGAAAGAAAAGAAAGAAGGAAGGAAAGAAAGAAAGGAATAAAGAAAAGAAAACATAACTACAAATGAAAGATCATTGATAACAAGCTAGTAATAACACTTAGGAAATTGCTCTGGTGTAGCCTAAACTAAAAGAGAGTTTTACTCTTGCTAAAAGGGCACACGGGCTTTTACAAATGCTATTTTATTTCAAATGTATTAGAAGAGCTACACAAATGGTTCTTTTCACTTATCTTAATAAGTGGAAGTGCCTTTATACAAATCACAGGAAACTAAAAGAAAGAACATTAAACCAAACACTGAAAAAGGAAACCTAGCAAAACATTAAAACATCAATGAGCAAATCAACTAACTAAATCTTTTAATCCAAGAGAGAGAAATCAGAAAAAGAAAGGGTTTTTAAACAGTAACATAATTACAAACCAAAACCAGGAAAAAAGCATTTCTTCCATTAAGGACAGAAAATCTAATAGTTTATACTATTTTCTTTTTCTCTAATGAACGTCTACAGAAATAATACAAAATGTAAAGTATCATTTTAATTCATAAACAATAACATTATAAACAAAAGCAATTGTCAGTCAAGGTTTAAGAATGTTTTTGTATACTATAAGCCTTCAGTAGCAAAAACAAACAAAAAACCCAATTTCCTATTCTAATCCTTTATAATTGTAAACCATATTTTATCCATGCAGAAGTGTATTCTAAAGCAAATAGAAATAACAACACTTAGCAATAGCATTTTACTAAAACAAATTACAGTATATTAAACGGTGTTAATAATTTCTAGAGTTAAGACTAATAGTAGTTAACAGAGAAGCAACTAAGGAACAAATAGAAATAAGAGCTGCTCATTTAAAGACTTCCCGAGTTAACATTGTGAAGTATACCTTTGAGGGAAATCCACATTTTCGGCTATATTTCCTATTAGGTCTCAGTTCCCTGTCATTCTGAGGAGCTCTGTCACCTTTCCCTTTTGGACTTGTAGTAACGTCAATGTCTGAAACCTGTTCTTGTGAAGCTGAGTTCCCTAGTTTGTCCTCAATGCAGGGCCGAATTCTCAGACTAAAAGATGCCTCCTTTATTAAATAGTGTAGCATATTAATTTCTTAACACAAACTCCTGTTTAACATATAATCCAGCCTTGTAAATAAATAGAAAAATGTCTCATTCCACCTTTTAAAAAATTTAACCCAAATCCACCCCCAAGAGGCAATAAATTTAATTAGACATTTAAGTTTCTGTAGAATAAACAGCATATTTTAACATTTATTCTGGTACATAATAATTTATAAAAGGCCATACACTTTTACATAATTATAAAGGAAATTCTCATCATCATAGTAACTTTTGATTTTAGTAAGTAAATTACAATCAGCTATACTATTTCCCATACATTTTCAATAAAATCCTTTAACCAGCCTGTCCCAGCCAGCCCTTCTGCTTCTGCTGGTATGTAAAGGTAGAAATTACTCCCAGCACCACTATGAACAAAAAACAACTTCCCACAGCAGAATCCATTTTTAAACAATTGTTTGGATCAAGCTCCCTGAGTACTTCCTAAACAGAAAGAAAAACATTCAAATTTCTTATTTTTTTTTTTTTAAAAAAAGTTTAACTAGGAAGGATAGACAGGAAAAAAGAAGCATATAAATTTGTAGAGCAGTAATAAAAGGAAACAAACCCTCAAATTCCTAACAGTGAATGATATTTTGAAATATATTATAAAAAATAAAAGACATGGGCGTTAATCCTTTCAAAAGAAAAGGCTTACTAATACTAGCTGTTTAATAGTTACATGATTATAATGTTTCTATATTGTAGTGGTTATCACATGCACTTCAGACAAGTGCATGAATACAGGCACATCTGTTTAAATAAAAATGTTTAAAAGCAAAGCAGTTTTGAAATGTACATTCTATGAACTTATCAATCTTATAACCTTTTCCTTCTCCAAAGTTATATAAATTACTATTTAATTAATTTTACTTTATAGTCAGAAACCACGCTACTTTTTCTTCACTCACAGTAAATAATGTCAATATTATCCTGTTTTATTAGCCTTTATTTCAATGTTTTAGACATCTAGCTTCACTATAGTACAACATGCAAAAGAAAAAAGAATCTTAGCACATTCAAATGAGTGGTCATCAGCAAATGAGCATAAAAACTTCTCCAGCAATTACATTCTTAATAATCATAAGTATCACACATTAGTGATACTAACATTCTTATAGCTACAACAAATTCTAACTTGGCCAAAGCTTCTTAAAATTAAGAAAGCTGTGCTGGTCAAAACCAAATGCACAGACATTTCTGTCTAAAATTCAGAAATGACTAATTAGAATTCTAATTCAAACCTTTAAAATGAACTTTCATTATTGTTGTTATTATTTACTTATTTTTATTTCATGTGCATTTATATTTTTGCCTGCACGTGTATCAGTGTGAAGGTGTTGAAACTGCAACAAACTTACAGCAGGGAGCTGCCATGTAGGTACTGGGAACTGAACCTGGGTCCTCTGAAAGGGCAGCCAGCGCTCTTAACCACTAAGCCATCTCTCCAGCTCTTAAAAACTAATCTTAACGTTAGTAATAAAGCTTCCAAACTTCCATGTCTAGAAACTATATATACCATTAACAATTTGAGGGTTTCTTTCCTGGAATATACTTTTTATTAAAGAATGCCAAAAATTATCATATTGAAAAATGGAGGAAAACCTTAAATCTTCATTTCCAGCACTTTAATTACCAAAAAGGCGCTTACCGTGGTATCTGAAGCCTCAGACTGCACATCTATGTTTAGCGATGTGCTCTCAGCTACAGAACCAGATCCCACAGCTGAGTCTATAGTCCGAACATCCTCCTCCTCATTTTCTCTAGCCTGAAATATTTTAGTGGTATAAATCATACAACTATTAAAAAGGGCAACAAAAATGTTATAAAGGATGGCACGATTTTTGAAAATATGTTAAAGCCTCTGGAGTGGCATCAAAATGTCATCAGTATTTGCACATGGTATATCATAAAAATAACTCAACATACATCACTTAAAAGTCCAAAACTTACAAGGATTTTCTGGAGAAATTTCATATATGACTTTTCTTGTTCTTTAAGGTGTTCTATTAGATGAGTAAGGCGGTCAACATTAGCAGATCTTTCATTTTTCTCTACAAGATCTTCTCGCATAGAACTAGCTTTAGTAATATAGTCACGAATTTGAACAAGCCTGCTTACAATCTGCAGAAAAAGTATTAAAAGGAAAAATAAGAATGGGAGTATACAACATATAAAACCAAGCATAATTAACTCCATAGCAACTGTGTTATACATTTTTATTTCAAATAAAGGAAAATCAAAGATATATCTAGGTTTATAAATAAATTTATACATGCAAGAAAAATTTAATAAATCTAGATTTTTTAATTAAAACATAATGGTCAACAAATTTCAATCGCCATCAATTTAAAAGTAATCTTAAAAGTATTTATCTGAAAAATTGTATCTATTTAAGATTTTTATTTATTATCATTGCAGAGAGCTCTTGCTTGTTTATGTCTAAATAGTTGAGTCTGGAGGTAGGAGGACAACTTCCACAGGCTAGCATTCTTTTATTTTATGTGGGTTCCAGGTATTGAAGCCTCAGGCTTGCAGAATGGAGACAGCAGAGAAAGCCCTACATGAATGAAGTCCTGAGTGAATATGTACAGTTCACACTTGCACAGCCATGCGGAGGACTCCAAGATCTCAGACCCATGAAACATTGGGTTGTAATGTTGCTTATATTGGCCAGGCTCATAGGAGGTGGCAATGCTCTCTCTGGGAGCCCAGATATTTATTAATAAGTGACTGATCGGTGAGTACAAAGACTAGCAACTGTAGCTCCTTCTTCCCAGACAGTTACAGCCTGAGACTGCTCACTTTTAGAGGCCTCATGTTAAGACTAGTGTGTATGTATACACACAGAGCTTCCAGATGGCAGCAGTGGCAGAAATCCACTAATCCTACTTTGCTGTCCATGTGTCTGTTCTTTCTTTCTCTCAGCATCCCTAGTCAGGGTTCCAGGCCCCAACAGAACTCCACCTGATTCTCCTTTACTGTTCATATTTTATGTATGTCTGTCCTTTCCTCATTTCTTCATTGCCTCTACAGAGTTCCAGGACCCAAGCAGTATAGGTTGTCCCACCTCACCAGACCCCAATTTTTATTTATAAAACAAATTACTGAGAAATTATTTATATATGCCACAGGGGTAAGGTAGCACTCACACGTGCACATGATATATGTGTATGTATGTAACAGAAGATGAAACTGTCCTTCCACCTTTACATGGATTCTAGGTATCACATCAGGGTACCAGGCTTGTACGGCAAGCACTTTTACCCTCTGAGCCATCACACTGACCCTAATATTCCTTCTAGGGAGGGGGCGTTAGGGTAGGACTAGGAGGGGAGGAGAAAGTGGGCTGGGATCAGTCTGTAAAGTGATTAAATAAAAACCAAACAATGAAAAAAATCCCTTCTCATGTTTACATTTCTTTATAAATAATTATTATAAAAATAAACAGTATACTTTCAAAAGTATTTTGCAAAATTATCAGTACCATTTTTTCTCTTTTTAAAGATTACTGTATTTTTTTGTGCATGTGTGTAGGCAGATGCATGGGAGTACAGGTGCCTAACAAGAGCAGATGTGTCTGATCTTCCTGAAGCCAGAGTTTCAGGGGTTATGAACTGTCTAGTACACATGCTGGAAACTAAACTTGGGTCTTCCACCAGAGCAATATGAGCCCTTAACCACTGAGCCATCTTTCCAGCCCCAATAGCCACATTTGAACAAAATTCTTTTTAACACTGGATCCAACCCCCTTTATTAAAAACCAGTAGTTTTAGTATTTGGAGAATTAGAAAAGCAAATTAAGAGAAGCTTTAATTAACATGAATATGTAATTTCCCAATCACTTAGGGAATAAAAAATTATTTTATTTAAAATACAATAGATTATTGAAGAGGGTTAGGAAAAAAGTTGATTCTACTTAACTGAAATTCCTATATGCATAGCCTAATACTTTTTGAAGATCTTAAGGTTTATACTTTGAACTCTGCAAAACAGCCACCCAAATAAACCCACTTTATTACCTGGCTGCTCTCCATTGCAGGCTCTCCTCTGCCATCTTCTTCAGAGACTTGACAGTTTTGCAAAAGGTCATTACTTAAAGCAGAAGCAAACAGCTCCTTGCATTGTGCTGATGCAGTTGTTTCTCTTTTTGGAAGACTTGCAGTAGCATCCTTGCTCTTGTTAGTATTAATCTGCATAGGCAAAAAGTTGAAGGGCTTTCGGTTTTCACTAAGCTGACGTTTGTTGTTAGCCGCTGTTGCTCTACCTTGAGAATCACTTCCAATACTTCTCTATACACAAAAAGGAAACCAAATCACACAAACATTAATCTTTCAATAATTTTTTAAAGATTCCAATGTTCTTAGTTTCATCATTAGATGAGGACATGGTTTTGTAAAAGTTTTGAAAAAGCTTCAGATCTACAAAATTCTACTAAATTATCAAAATTTTATTACTTTCTTAGTCTCATTTTTTGAGATATGCAATTGAGGAATATGAACAAGGTTAGTCTAACACTAGTACTGTGGGTTACATTATGATTCATATTACTACTTTTACTTAGAAATACTCACTAGGCTTTGCATCCAATGAATTGTTATTAATTTTAGCACCATGATTTTGAAACACCACTTGAAAAAGCATTCAGTTTAGAGCTGCTAACACAGCTGAGGTAGACTGTTTAAAGTATCTCTAGGGCCACAGGTTTAATCTCCAACACCACAAACACACACACACGCACACAATCAGCTTAGTACCTGGCATATGTGTATATACTACATCTACATAATAGATGATCATTTATACCATCACTGGCATATCAGGGTTGAATCTATTATTCTGCATGTTTGGAAACCTCTTTACCTCTGTAATAAAATACTGGTAAAAAAAATACCAGTGAAGAGTTTATCATCATTTCTACTTGCCTTTAGATATAAACTTTATTTTGGTGATTATAAAGCCAGTTTTATTCTAAACTTTAGACAACCAAGCACATTCACACTTATTCAATAAATGAACTAAACTTAGTAGCAATTGCATTCATTTAGCAAAATCTACTTTCATAACTCAAGCTAGCTATTAGAATAGTAATAACGGGGCTGGAGAGATGGCTCAGAGGTTAAGAACACTCGCTGTTCTTCCGAAGGTCCTGAGTTCAATTCCCAGCAACCACATGGTGGCTCACAACCATCTGGTGTGCAGGCAGAATGCTGTATAAATAATAAATAAATCCTAAAAAAAAAAAAAAAAAAAAAAAAGAAAGAAAGAAATGATCTTAAAAAAAAAAAGAATAGTAATAACCCAGAAAGAAGTACCTTTGGCAAACGTAAAAATATGACTTTGTGTCCCTCTAAAGATAGAACTCTCATCAGTATTAAAATTCTTCCCACCCATACAGAAACTTTTATTCTCCCCAATCTTTTATTCTTAAAGACATACTACTTAAACCATTTCAAGTATTTCACATGGCAATAACTTAGTTTGAAAATAGTCACAAACCTGATCTAAATCACTGAAGTTTATCCGCTGTTTAAGTTTCTCTAATTCTGCCTGCTCTGGAACAGACATCTGAGTCATATATCTACTGTGTGGATACGTATGCGGAATCTTTGTTCTTCGTCTTCCAACTCCCGGTGATGACTCCGGAGAAATATCATTAGTTACCCTCTTATCACTTGCTACAGCAAACTTTTTCTTATTCTTTTCTGATGATCTATTGGCCTTCTTCTGTTGGCCACCCCACTCCTTTAAAAAAGTAAAGTCAAAAGTTAATCATACCTATATCAAACCAGAAAAATAATTTAGTATGTTCAAAAAAGAAGAAACTTTGGTCTGGATATTAAAATACCAAAATATTTTTCATAAACAATTACTCTGGAAATTTATTTCTGTTACCCTATTTTTCTCATTATTCTATCTATCCTATTATTACAGCCTGGCCTTTAAAAAATCTATTACATCTCTATTATAGGTAATAAATATTAAACTTCAAATCCCAACATGCAAATCAATTTAAATATTTTCAATAGTTTTGTTTTGTTTTTTGAGATAAGTTCTTGTTAAGATTGGCCTTGAACTCACCATACAATTCAGGTTAGCTTCGAATTCATGATTGCCCTACTTCAGTCTGTCAAGTGTTATAAGACTACTAGCTCAAAAGCATTTCTAAAGATGTTCTTTCTATCTGTCTTTATGACACGTAGCTATAATCTCAACACTGAGGGGACTGAAAAAGGAAACTAGAGAGTTCAAAAGAATTCAAGGGAAGCTTAAGGTATGTAGTGAAACCTTGTCTTTAAAAGGTAAAAAAAATGTTCATTTCTAAAATAAGTAGTGAAATAAATAAAACTTTACCTGGACTCCTTTAGATTAAAATCAGCATGTATAGCAAAAAGAAGAAAGAACTAGAATGGGCATAGGTTTTAAAGCAATTACTGTCTTCTAAAGAAACACAAGGCAAGTCATTTAGGTTCATATTGTTTCAGTTTCTTTCTTTTTTTTTGTTTTTCCAGACAGTGTTTCTGTGTGGCTCTAGCTGTCCTGGACTTGCTTTGTAGACCAGAGCTCTGCCTGCTTCCCCGAGTGCTGGGATCACAGGTGTGCACCATTGCACCCAGCTTGGTTTCAGTTTCTTAATCTTTACAGTAAGTTTAAAAACTTAAATGTGTGGGTACTTAAAACAATGCTTAGCGTTTGGTAAGCATTAATAAAACTATTATTGTCTCCATTAGTATTTTATAGAAGAAAATCCACTATATACTATCTAATACTGATTGAAATGATATATATTTTAACTAGAAAATACCTTCATTTACTCATGCCTATATAGCCAAATTTGTTCCACAGATAGAACTATGCATTTCCACATTATCCACATTGGAAGACTTTTAGTTACTACTATAATTATAAACTGCTTACTAAATTGTCCTCATTCATAAAAAAAATTTTGCCTCTCTATGAACTGTTCTTCCACCCCATTCCATGTATGGGTATGGGTATTCTTGTGACCTTTTTTTTTTTTTTCCTTGATACATGGTTTCTCTATGTAACAGTGTTGGCTGCCCCCAAACTTACTATGTAGCCTCGAACCTACAGAGAGCCACCTGCCTCTGCCTCCCCAGAGTACTGGGATTAAAGGCATGGGATACCATGCCCTGCTTCCTATGAACCTTTTATACTACATAACCCATCTATTTCAGGCCACAGATAAATGAAAAAGAAATCTACAACTAACTCAAGTTTAGCTAGATAATCATAACTTTAAATTTGTCAGTATATAATTCCCTCTGTGACTGAAAAATCTTCAAAAAGGTAGCCTCAGTATACGATACAAACCAGAAAAAGAGAAAAAGCAGATCTGGAAGGGAAAGCTGAGTTAGGCAGAGGTTCTCAGAAACACAGACACAGTGGTGAAGAGGCATTTTTGACAGCTTTCTATTTCTCTTTTTCCCTTCCTAAAACTGAGCTATATACCTTTAACATGGGTTCCATAAAGCACTTTCACTTCCTTATAATAAATCATTTTTTAAGCTAACTCATGCTTTCTATTAACTATAACTAAATGTTTTCAATGAATAATAAGTAGCACAGAGTCCCTTAGTCTATTTGCCTGCAATTTTTGCAGGGTTTCAGTGACTACAAGTGATGGGAAAGTCTCAAGGAACATGAGAGATCTAGAGTACAGCATCTACAGTAAGACGTCATACCATATTATTGAGTCGGTCATCCACACTCTCATTGCTCCAGTTTGCTAAGTCCTGATCATGCATGACTTCTTCAAAAGGCTCTCCTCCTGTGGCCATATTGGCTCTAGAAAGCAGATCTCTGCAAAATCAGTAAAAACTAAGTTTTTAAACACATAAAGACGAATTTCATTTCATTTGAACACTTGTAATTATATTGGGTATGCATGTTTTAGTATATAAGTACAGACATATATATATCACAACATGCATGCAGAGGTCAGAGGACAACTTTGGGGAGTCAGTTATCTCTGTCCGCTGTGCAATCTACAAATGAAACTCAATCATCTGGTTTGTATGGCAACCATTTTCATATGCTGAACCATTTTGCCAGGCCAAACTTCAGATTTTAAGTCATTCCATCAAACTTAGTAATAGAAAGGAATCTCTGAAACACTAATTTAGGAAATACACTATCAACCAAGTCACAGGTAAGCTGACTTAACTGCTCTTCACATATTATATTAACATGATTAAAGTAGCAAAGTAATGGAGATAGTAGCACACACTTGTAATCTCAGTACTGGGAGGTAAGAGAGTCACATATTCCCAAAGAGTCTGATCTACATAATAAGACATTTAAGACCCTGCTTCAAATGAAAAAGAATAAATGCACTAAACATTTTCCAAAGAGTGTCTACTCTACTCTCTCACAGTGTTGTATCAATCTTCCTAAAGTCTACCAAACCCATAAATTTTCACTGCAAAGGATTTTAGCTTCTGATGTTCTTTTGATGGTGTTGTTTGGGGTTTTAAATTTACATTTATTAATTTATTAGAGGGGAGTGCTTGTCACAATGTAGCTATGGAGGCCAAATGATAACATGCATGAGACAGTTCTCTCCTTCCATTATGTGGAACTTTGGGAATGAACTCAGGTTGTAATGCTTTGTGGCAATCATCTTTAACTGACAACCTTCTCCCTAACTCCTGTTTTATTTTCTGAGACCAGTCTTACTATTTGTAGTCCAGGCTGGCTTTGAATTAGGCTGTCTTAGCCTCTCAAGTGCTAGAATTAGAGGAATGGGCCACCAACCCCAGCAAGTTATCTCACAGAGTTTTTACTTGTGTACATGAAAATAAGGGTACTGAGTATGATGCCTGGGTCAGAGAGAAATAGAAGCAACAGAGCTGGAACAGAAGCAGAGGATCAGAAGTAGAAATGACCTTGAGGAAGATTTTTGATTTCCTTTAGCTAATAATCTGGAGATTATCATGTTGAAGGAGAGAAAGATGAAGGAGAAACATCAAGATAACTTTATTTAATATGGAAAGTCACTAAAGTACAAACAAATTATAAATGTCAACAGTCACATAATTTTTACCACAGTCATTCAGTTAAAAGAGCAAAAATTATAAATTCAATTTGCTTTGACTCTAAGATCCTAACTCATTCCATTTACAGCATCATCATGATAAAAAAAAGATTAATCTCAGAGATATTTTAATGTTTTAATACCTACTAGGGTAATATACTAATAAATTATTATTATTAAAATTTTATCTTAAAATAGAGTGAAATAAAATTCAATACAGTATTAACTTGAAAATCTTCAAAAAATAAACAATATTGCTTACAGTTACATATATATTTATTCTGGGTTTCATGTTTTGGGGGGCAATCTTTCTGTTTGGTGCTAAGTAGGGAACCTAAGATCTTGTACATGGTACATAATTGCTTAATCAATGTTATATCACATTTATGTTCTTTTCAAGAAACATATACTATTTTAATAATTCTCCAAAATATTGGAAAGAAGCTATCTTATTCTTTTTTATGCACACAGTAATAGGAAAAGAAAAAAGATGGCATTCTTAAGGAACATGCACTAAAAAGGTATAAAACAGCAAAATATCACCAATAACAATTTTAAAATACGAGGGAAAATGATGCACTTAATGATAAAATACGTAATAAAGACTTGTAAAATTTTGCCTCATTTAAAGAAGCACTATTAAATATTATATAACAGTATTAGAGAAAATTTAAATAAAACAATCTTCTTTATTGAATAATCCAAAGTATCATTTTACTGCTAAAAGTCTAAATTTAACATAATCCAATCCCATACACGCACCCTGGGCGGGAGCAATAACACAACTCTTGGAACTTGACAAAATGACTCTAAAATTCACCTGGAACAATTAAAAAGTCAGAAAGACAATATAATAATGTATCAAATAAAAGCAAGGTTAGTGACAGATGACTGGTCACGGGGACAGAAAACCAATCCAGCATAGCATATTAAGAATTGTATTCCTCATAACTTTATGATGAATGGCTGTTCAACAGGTGGGGCAATTCCCTAACAATCTGCAAAGATTTAGAGCCTTAGCAAAGTCCCTTTGCTGGAACTCTCAATCTCAAGCACACAACACAGAAATAGTTACTAATCAGTTTCCCAAAGATATATCTTTGTATCTTTCTACATCATTAATTCCTAGACCCAAACAGTGTCATTAAGCCTCCACTCCACCCTTTTCACACAGAGAAATATTACCTAACACCAACAATAATAAACAGATTAAAAACAGAACTGTCAATGAAATGGGACTTTTTCATAAAGCCAAATGAGAAGGAAAAAAAAAGGACACAAAAAAATGGAGAAATTTTACTATATTCAGAACACAAAATAAAAACATGTCTATTGTATTTATACAAAATTTCCAACAACCGAAAATGATAAATTGAAGGAAGGAATCTGAGAAGTATGAAACATATAATTAATATATTTAAGCTTTTTATTAATTTTAATTATATACACATGGGGGTGCATGCACATGGATGCCCTGCAGCTGGAGTTATAGGCAATTTTGAGCCACCTGACAAGGATGCTGAGAACCAAAGTAGGACCCTGTGTAAAAGCAGTAAATCTCTGTAGGCCCCAACATCCTTACCAAAAAAATAATTAATGTATACAAAGAAAAAAGAAAACAAAATAATAGTAATCAAATCCAACTACAAACCAAAATGAGACTACTAATAAGTTGTTAAATTTCACATAAATTATTTTCTACTACTGACTGACACTAAAAGCAAAATGGAATCCTCAAATTCTGTGGGAATATAAACTGGTTATCATCTTTCTGGAAGGCATTTGGCAATACTGTATCAAGCACCAAAACTGTTCACAGCTAGCTAGCCTACCTAAGTAAGGTATGAGATTAAAGTTTTAAATGTGCTAAATTTAAAATAACTAGATGTCATTACCCTATGACAGGATAAAGGTTATTAGGCAAACAGTCCGACATCCACTGAGTTTTTAGAATGCTAAGCATCCTTCTAGAGGTATAATTATGAAGGCTGGACAATAGAGCATCTTTGTTTATGAAAAAGTTACATAACAGAGGAAAAAACAACATCAAAAATCATGCATACACTTAATTACTGGTTATGAAGGAGAAATACAGTAACCTTTACTCTTTTCTCTGATTATATATTTTAGCAACCATTACATTATTTCCTGTTATAAATACACTTAAGAACTTTTAAAATAATTAATATCCATAGACAAGTATGCTCACTGAATTGAAACTTACTTGAACATTGGACAGTTACTTGATATATTTTAGATGCAATGGTATATATAACTTGGATTAAAAAGGAACAGGAACTCAAAAACAGACAGGCAATAAAAGTGAGTCTGTATTTAAAAACACTAAGAGCAAATTTTTCTACAAGGGAAAACTGGGACTGAGAAGACAGCTCAGCGGGTAAACTACTTAACATACAAGCCTAACAGCTTGAGTTCAAATTCCAGGAATCCAGGCAAAAGCTTAATGCGGGAGTACAAACCAAACATCTATAGTCCCATCATGCTCCTATAGGAGAGATGAAGGGCAGACAGGAGAATCCCTCCTGAAAATGTATGGGACAGCAGCAGTGACCAATAAGGAAGAAAAGTTCAGGAAGATAGTGTACAACATTAGATGTCCTCTCTATGTACTCCATGTTCCGGACACAAATGTGGCCACCCTCACACATACACAAACACATATACACATACACACACACACACTCATACACACACACTCTACAAATAAGTTTTTAAAAAAGGACAATTAGTTGATATTAAGCAAAAATTAATAAATGATAAAATTTTCCTTAAATGAGGTATATTATGTTTTCTATAAGTAAAGTTGTAAGGCTAGAGAGATGGCTCACTATCTGCTCTTCCAAAAGTCCTGATTTAAATTCCCAGCAACCACATGGCTGCTCATAACCATCTATGAGATCCGGTGCCCTCTTTTGGTATACAGGCATACATGCAGGAAGAGTACTGTATAAATAATAAATAAATAAATCTTTTTTTTTTTTTTTAGAAAAAGTAAAGTCATAAAGTAAACCCACCTTAACATAAATTAGGAATGTATTTGGCAAGAAGCTGGCCATGGTAGCCCAAATTTGTAATCCTAGTACTAGGAAGAATAAGAAAGATTGGCAAATTCAATGTCAGACTTGGCTTAAGAGTGAAAAACTTATTTTGAAACAAAAACAAAACATCAAAATGAAGGCTGGTGATGTAACTTAGTAGTATAGTATCATTTATCCCAGGCACTCCTGGGAGTTTTACAGTTGAATAAGGCATAAGTGATAACTGCTGACCAAATGGTGGAGAAACCCTATACAATAGCCCATGCCTATGTAAGAGTAAATAAATAAATATCTGTGTATATGTCTAAATGTAAAAGGCAAGCCCAGAAGCCAGAAGATAACAATACCATGGGCAGGCTACCTCCCTATGAGGCATAACACAGCTTTTGCCACTGATATTGACGACATGTCATAACTGTATGTTAAGAACTTAAAACTCATGATATAGCATGTTCTGGGTCAGAAAATGGAGAAATCGAGTTAGGAGTGAGCTCCCCCCTTGCTGGCTGGCATTCTTAGTGCCAAAAGCCATTATGAAGGCTGGGGCTGAGAGCTGTTGTCTATATACTATTCAGGTATGGTCACAAGAGTGCTAATACCATTTGCATGCTAATCAAGATGTGCCCACTGGTTTAAGTGTTATGACTTCTGTGAGGTAGAAACAATTGCTTTCTTGTGGGATATAAGACTTATTTCAGAAGAGGGGAGTAAAGTTTAATTTGATACTGTAAAATAAACAGCTGTGACTAAGGAGGTGATAGGCCCCGATGGGAAAGCTATGGCCAGCTACGTACATGATACACCTCTCAAAATTCTTCTAAATATTTACATTTATGACCATAAACTATTGCGGCTGTCAACCTTGGCTGGGAAGCTTTCTTCCCTCTGTGGACAACAGCTACAGAAGAGACTCATAAGCAATTCAAGTACTATGAACAAGTCACTGTTGCTGCAACAAGAGACCCCATGCTCACCTCTAAATGGGAGAAAATAATCATACATCTGTATGACTTGCCCTATCTATCCACACACAACACTCAGAGAACATTATGGAAAAGAGGACTAAAAGTATATTCTAACATGGAAGAGGTGAAGTGTTGAACTCTGAGCTCTGGGCATCACATGCCTGTTGCCATCTTGAAATCAGAGCATGAAACCTGTATAACAGTGGGACCACTGACAGCCCCTCATGGAAAGAGAGCCTCCCTAGGTCACTCCACACTCTAGAATGTTAACAAGAGTTAATAATGACTGGGAGAAATGATGCTATTTGATGGTGTACCTGCCCATGCTCATGCAAGTAACCCTAACTAAATTTGCTAGTTCACCAAGATGGATTTGAATGAAATCATTTCTCAGAACCTGTTGCTGCCTTCTTTTACTAGTATCAGGTTCCCCAGGAAGTTATAAAACAGTATATCTGAACAGCATAAAACGTGTTCAAAGGGCACACTAATATATAAGGGAAATTAGCATAAAGCCAGAACTGGTTATGGTGATGCATGTCTGTAATCTTTACATTTGTGAGGTGGAGACAGGAGGCTATAACAAGTTCAGTGCAGCTTGATTACATGAGATCCTGCCACAAACAAAAAAGAAATATAGAAAGCTGAAGGTGGAGAGATCGCTCAGTGGTTAAGAGCATATACTACTTTTGCAAAGGCTCTAAGTTGCATTTCTAGCACTTATGTCAAGTGGCTTACATCTACCTCTAATTCCAACTCTAGGCAATTTGCCATCCTCATAGGTTCCTGCACTCACGTGCACCTACACACACACCTGTGCATACACACACACAGAGACAGAGACAGACATAATTGAAAAAAAACTGTAAAAATGAAATTATAAAGCTAAAAATGTATTGTATCAAGTCTCAATATATTAACATTCAGTAAATTTCTCAAAGAAACTAGTATCTCCTCCTATGAAACATTTCTAAGGGGGCTGGGGAGTAGGCTCAGTTGGTAAAGCACTTGATAAAGGATGAGGATCTGAGTTCAGATTCCCAGCATTTACATAAATAGCTGTGGTATGTACCTCTGATTTCAGCACTGGGGGAAGACTGTCAAAAGGCTCCTTGGGGCTTGCACAGCCAAAACAACAAACAAAAACAACATACCCACATCAGATCTTTTCCTTTCAATTTAAGACGTAAAAATTAAAAATTCAATAAAGGCTGATGAGGTGGTGCTGAGCAGGTAAAGGTACTTGCCACCAACCCTAACAATCTGACTTTGATTCCTGAACCCACATGATAAAGGAAAAACCTGACTCTACAAGGTGTCCTCTGACCTCCGCCTATGTGCCCAAGTGCACACACAATATATAAATAAATGTACTTAAAAGTTTTAAAATTTGAGTAAATTTCTAGAATTCAAGATCTTTCAAATTGAAAAAAAAAAAAAAAAACCTGAAGACTTAGTGGGAGATAAGACAAATAAATGCAACAAAATATAGTATTCAATTTGGATTGACAAGAACTTAACTTTCAGCACTTTGGGGGCAAATGCAGGATCATTGGAAATTTTAGGCAAGTCAGGGGTACACAGCAAGACCTTACCTAAAAAAGACAAAAAGGCACTTAACCTCACGATGTCCCTTTGTCACTGTGTTAGCTCTTTCACTATAGTTACTTATAATGTAGATCTCTTTCTTTCTTTTTATTTCTATCTTCTTCTTTCTCAGGAATTTTTAAAAATTCATCTTGTGTATAGGTGTTTTGCCTGCATATACGTGTATCATCTGTATGTCTGATAACCGCAGAGACTAGAGAAGACATGGATTCCCTGGAACTGTAGTTATAGAAGGTTGTAAGCCATCCTATGGGTGCTGGGACTAAACTGCAAGTCCTCTGCAATTACAAAAAGTACTCTTAGCTGCTAAAGAATCTCTTCATCCCCTCCCCATTTGTTTTTTGAGACAGGGTCTTACACTATAGCACAGTAGTTATAAACCTTTCTAATGCTGTGACCCTTTAATACAGTTCTTCAGATGTTGCTACTTCATAACTAATTTTGTCACTGCTTTGAGTAGTAATGTAAATATCTGATATATAGAATATCTGATATGCAACCCCCATGAAAGGGTTGTTCCACCCCCCAGAAAGGGTCGCAACTCAAAGGTTGAGCAACACTGCTATAGCACAAGCTGACCTGGATCACAATGTGTAGTCCAGGCTAATTTTAATTCACTTAATTTAAGTCTTCCCTGCACTGTCTTCCAAAGCATGTGCCACCATATCCAGATTTTTTTTTCTAAATAAAATTATATACATTTACAAGGTACAATGGGATATTCTGATACATGCATAACACTGTATAATGCTGAAGTTATATTAAACATTTCTATCTCCTCAAACATTATTTCATTTTAAAAAGATATATTTTTATTATTTTTAATTGTGTGTACATGCACAAGAGTTCAGGTTCCCCTAGAGGCCAGTACACCAATCTCCCTGGAACTGGAGTTACAGGTGGTTGTGAATGAGCTACCAGACATGCTGAAAATCTAACTCTGGTCCTCCGGACAGGCATTACATGCTCTTAATCACTGAGCTATCTCTCCAAGCCCCATCATTTCTTTATAGTATAAATCTGTTAGTTACTTATGCACAACATCTTAACACTAGCAAAATTTGTTCAGTATATCTTTACTTCATAAAAGAGCAAATATGAGCCCTAAGGCCAATCCCCCAATAACAAACTTGTTTGCTAAGAACTTTTCCTTCCTACAGCTACATATACTACATATACTAAATCTATTACTTCCTTATACATATAAACTCATTTCCAAGCAAAAATCACTCACTTTGCCCTCAAATCTCTATCTTCCATGCCATTCTGATCTATACCTACAGTTAACAGGTCCTATCAAACCTTTCCAACAGAGAATCATAAACCAATTATCAATACATCCCCCACTTGCTCCAAAACATTCCTTTTCTGTGTCAGTAAAACTTCAAAGCCTCCTGAAAGCATCAATTCCTATCAAATCACTTCTAAAAGAAGATAATCCTTTTCCTGCTCTTCTGGATAATTGGAAAAAGATGACTTCTGCAGACCAATTTATTAATACTCTACTTTTCCTCTTTTAAAAAGTATACATTGAAAATACTACCCTACCTTGCGCATCATTTCATTCTATCCTACCCTTGATAACAGTGGTGCTTTTATGAAGTGTTATATATATGATTTTTCTAAGAGTCTAGTCTCAATTCCAATGTCTATTTTACCTTCCTCATTGCAATACCCTTTTTACTTTAAACTGGTACTTTGTTCAAGGTCAGGAATTTAAACTTTCTCTCTAATCCTTGCATTCTACTCCGTTACTAATTCTGCTCATTCTATTCTTGACCTTTCTGAATACTTCCGGTCCTTTCATTATTTTCCTCTTGTCTTTTAATCAAATGCATTCTTACCCAAAACCTTAAAGTAATATACCAAAAAACTTATCTTGCTAGCATCCTTGACTTTCCTATTTGCTCCTGTTAATTCTAGAAACCCTGTCAAAGTAGTATTAACTTTGCTTCGAGTTTTGACATGACTGTGTTAAGGCATGCATCTTATACAATAAACCCACACTATCATGAGAAAATGCATTTTGTCTGTTTTGCTCAATGACTTATACTCAAACATTTGTCATTACATAATCCATTAAAATCACTCAAATTTATAAAATGAATGCATTCCTATGCATTGCCTGTTAGCTTCATGCCAAATTCCCTAATGTGACTGTTCCTTTCTGGTTTTTCCACTACAGTTGATATTTGCTCCTTTACAATGGGACAAGTCTCACTGAGAAAAACCCAGGTCTTCTCATGTAAATTAAGTCAGTTACCCTGTATTTTCATTCCTCTTATCCATCTTGCCTAATTTTTCCTTTTAGCAAAATTATTTTATAATAAGTATAATTCTTTTTATCTCAAATGTCAACCACATGCAATCATTTAGCATTAAACATTCATATTTGACTTTTTTCTAAGTTCCTTTTTTTCTATTCTATTACATGATAATCTTCCAGCATAAGAAAACAAAAACACTGAGAACTGCAATTGAGACATAAGTTAACTACCAGTCTGTAGTTCTGCATAACAATCTCATTTCTGGTCCTCATAAAGGCCCTTTCATAGAACAAAAGAATAAACTAACAATGTTTAAAATAGGATGTTTTTTAGCAAGTCATAGTGGCACACACCTGTAATCCTAGTGCTTGGGAGGTGGAAGCAAATAAATCAAGAGTTCAAAGTCATCCTCAACAATATACTGAATTGGAGGCCAGCCAGGGTTTCCTGAGACTCTGTTTCAAACACAAAAGAGAGATGGGCTGGAGAGATGGCTCAGAGGTTATGGTCACTTGTTGCTGTAGTAGAAGGCCCAGGTTTGACTACCAGCACCCTTGTTGTACTCACAACCATCTCTAACTCCAGGGGATCTGACACCCTCTTCTGAATTCTGATGTAGCAGGCACACAGGCATACATGAAGGCAAAATACACATAAAAAAAAAAATAAATCTAAAAAACAGTTTCTTGAACTTCGTGTGCCCATAAAAAAATAATTGATCTAAAAAAAAATTTCTTGAACTTCATGCGAGCATGCACGTGCACTTTTTTTGAGATGGGGTTTGTCCAAGTAAGACAGACTAGCCAAGGAGACCTGATCCTCCTGTCTCAACTACCCAATTCCTGGGGCTACAGGGATATGGCACTTACATGCCTTTTCATAAAACTGCATAGAAGTAATTCATATTCCTTCTGCAGACACATACACACACACACATACACACAGTTCAAAGCAATTGCCTCCTACCTTTAAAAAAAAATCAACAGTAAATTCTTATACTTTGAACTACAGAAAGCAAACACTAAAATTGTGACCTAATAGTTCAGATAATAAAAATATGTAATTTATGAACAATTTTAAACTCAGTTTACCTTAACAAAGACGTTTAGATAACCCAAATCTCTTAGATCCTTCCAATTAAGGAATTTAAAAAAGCCTCAATTACCATTTAAAGACCCATGAAGATTTACTCTCCTAATTAAGTCATTAAATACCTGTTACTCAAACTATTCAAGAACTTGTTACTCTATTTTTTTTTTGAAAAAGTCTTATTCATGAGATTTTTTTCACTACATTTATGAGGTGTACCTTCAATTGCAAAGTTCAGTATTAACGACGGCAGCCAGTAGCCCTGCCCAGGACGGTGATAGGGAAAAGGCAGAAGCAGGTGCACACGAAGCTCTTAAACATGGGCTCTGGTAACCAGAGCGCACAGAAGGCGGGGTCTAGAAAGCGGTTACGGGGCGGGGGAGGTAGGGGCACCCAAAAAGCCCGCTTCTTCTAGCGCCAAAACACGATCGGTTACCCGTAGTTCACACAATACAAATCCTAAGACAGCCATGAAAGAAAAAAAATTTTTTTTTTCTTTGACAAAGCGAGCTGTGCAGGGGCGGGCCGCGAGATGAAAAGTTGGTTCAAGTAGGCGCCCCACCGGGGCCTAACACTTAATCCCAAACCGCAGTTTCTGCTAAGCAAGCAACGCTGCCCGAAACCCCACTGGGCCGCTCGTTGCCCCCGATTCGAGACGCGAGGAAACCGGATCTACAGGACGCGATGGGGCAGGGGCAGTGGGAGGGGCGTGGGGACGGATAATGAAATGAACGTTCTCTGAGCGAGAGTCCCTAGCTGGAGTCGGGGAACGCCTACCAGGGCCTTTCGGCTCCAAGAATAAAAGCAAACGCGAGGACTCCCCGGCCCCCCGGCCGCAGATGCTCCCCGCCCAGGGTCGCGGGGGGCTCAGAGAATGGAATCTGGCGGGTGGGCTGGGAGCGAGGGAGGGCGGTCCCGGGGCCTCGGGCCGCCGTGGCCTGCCCCCCACCCCCAAACCTACACCCCAGCTTTCCCTCCACCCCGAGGGGGCATCTCTAGAGCACCTGGGCACCGCGTGAGGGCTCCTCGGGCGTACAGGAGAGGAGGCCACAAGACCGTGCAGGCGCCGGCGCGTCCCCAGAGAGATGGACGGTGTCAGTCAGTGCTGAGAGGAACCGATGTCAGCCAGAGGGGGACGAGGCTCGCGGAGCCCAAAAGGGCAGGCGTGGCCGGGCCCAGCACGCCCCGGGCCTTGCACCACCCTGCTCTCCAGCCGGCCGTTGCCAAGGGCCGCAGACGCGCAGGCATTACCTGTAAATGAAGCGGCCCCTCCTGCCAAGGGCGGAGTGGCGGGCGGGACCCCCCACCAGGAGCCGCCACCAGCAGCGGTTCTTCCTCGAAGACCGCGGCGGGAAGGCCCACAGGTTCCCTGGACTGCCCAAAGCCCAATGGCCGCCTTCTCTACATGAACTACTAGGCGCCAACCGCCGCAGCCACCGCCATCTTAGGACCTCATTGTGGTGGGAGAAGAGGGGCGGGGGAGCCGCAGAGGGGGGCAACGCTCGGCGAGACGTGCGCCGTCTCCTCGGCAACGGCCGCGCTGGAGAGCGAGAACTCGGCGGGGCTGGTAGCCGCAGTGCGAACTCCCGGCGCTCAGGACCGGAGTCACGTGACGCGCAAGAGTCTGTGGTGTCACTTACGGCCCTCTAGTCAGGAACGGATTTACTCAAACGAACAACCCGAGACCACATATCCCAGAATGCCCACGCAACCCGGTAGTCAAAGGATACAGAACTACAAATCCCAGCAGGCTGTGCGCCTTCTAGCTAGGTCCTCTGTAGTAACACTTGAGGCCTGTGCGAAAGTATAGTTAAATGCGTTAGCTCACTGGAGGAAAGTCGCAGCACTTTCTAGTTTTCCGTAGAGGCATAAACTCCAGATGGAGTAAGAAAGACTGGAAATCCTAGGATCTTTTGTAGCCTGTTCCTACCCATATTCCTGTCGAGAAGGAAACGGGCCTTTACAATCTAACGCCTAACTTTAACAAGGAGATTAAACTCTCAAGACTAAAGTTAGGCGCGAGTCATATGTGATTAGTCGGTGGAAGAACCATAACTAATTGCCAATGATCATCGCCACTTGGAACCTTGTCCCGTATCTTTTTGGGTAGAAACAGGTGGTTTTAAGCAGAATTTAATCTCGTGAAGTTTTCTCTGAAAACTTCCAGTAGTCTTTTAATTCCTTTATAATTTATATTCTTGCTAACAGCTATATTAAAGTTAGTAAATTGACAAATAATGACTTTTAAACATCACAAAACAAAAATTCAATAAAGTTGGGAGGCTTTCAGTATACCAGACTCCGAAGATAGAATACCTGTCAATTGTAATTATGGGATGGGATTTTTAAATGTAAGATAATGTAAGTGGGGGAAAAATTGGTTTTATATTTCCACAATAAAATGTTCCCTACAATTACCAATTGTTTAAAAAACAAAATAGTACAACTATCTCAGCACCACAGTTCATATAAAGAAAATTCTTCTAGCCCACTGCAATTTTCTACTGCATCTAGGTTCACACATCAATGTAATGATTCTTGTGTATTCGTTTTATTTCATTTTTGAGGCAATGTCTCATGTATTCCAAACTGGCCTCAACTCTTTCTAACTTCAGATCCTTCTGCTTCTGAAATGCTGAGACATGCATTGCTGGGAATCAAACTCAAGGTTTCTTGCATCCTAGGCAAACATTCTATCAACTAAGCTACAAATCCAGCCTAGTAGTGGATATTGAACCGAGGGTGTTTCCACATGCTAGGCAAGCATTCTAACACTGATACATCTTCATGCCTATTTCTTATTTTTCATTTGGATCTGGGTCTCTCTAAGTCACCTATACGTACTTGAACTTGGCCTTTGTAACTTTTTTTAAGAGGATATGAAGTTGGGAGTGGTAGAGTGTAGAGTAGACTTGGAGGCACTATGGCAAGGAGTGGAAGTGTGTGTGAATGTGACCATACACATTGCATGAAACACGCAAAGAATTAATAAAAATACTATGTATCTTAAAAACATTCCTCAAACTAAAATACCAGCATTACCAATCTTCATAGTGAATGAGGAAAACAAAACAGCAACAGCTCCTCTTTACCCTGAGAAGCTGTAAAATTATTCTAACTTTCAAAAATTTAGCTTGTATATATAAAGAAATAAATTAGCTTGGTATTGGTAATACCTGATTATGCCAAATAATTATATAGGCAGAAAGTGCTTTAGTAATTTAGGAGTGTAGGTCTGCATTATCTCAAAAATAATAGTATTCCTAGGCTTTCTATGTAAAATGAAATTTTGCAGCCATCTGTAAAATTGTGAGTGGGAAACAAAGGCAGAGGATACTAAGCTACACCTGAGAACTGAATTTCAATAGTCCACATTTAGGAGAAAGACTGAACACATTTGTTGAAATATTCAGGGGTGTAAATGGCAGGCTGTTTTGGAAAGGAATGGGTTATGCCAGGAATACATAGTATATTCAGAATAAGCAATGGCCAACACAGAAGACAGACTGGTTGAAGCGGAGATTCATGTGGGGTGCCACAAAGGGGAGGCTGAAGAAGGTAAGTCTGAGAAACAAGTTGGGTCCAAGGTTTAGAAAACCTTAACTACCAATCTAAAGAGGTTGGACTTTGTTCTGCACGGCATGTGAAACTGTTTGGGACTTTGGAAGAGGTTTTTTTGTTGATGTTTTTGAAGTTCTGGAGAAAGAACCTCGTGTCTTAGGCAAGTACTGTTCCACAGCAATGTCTCCAGCTCGTGTTTTTCTTTCTTCCTTTTCTCTTCTTCATTCTTCTTTGGCAGGCTGGCCTTGAAATTATGCTCCTGTTCCCATCCTTTATGTGTCAGGGAGATTATTAGGAATTGTCTTCCAGACTGAACATGAAATTGTTGAAACGTTAACTTGGTGGCCATGCTTAGTATAAACTAGGAAAAGAAGAAAAGGGGGCAATGACAAAAAAGGTTGGTATCCAGTTTGGTGTGAGGGAGTTATAAATGAATACAATTCAATACTCGGTTTCCGATATCAAAGTTAGTTGTAATGATAGGTAAAATACTACCAATTTTGTTTCTTCTCTTTGCTTTTTTTCTGTTTTCTGTTTCTTTTTTTCTCTCCTTTTTGAAACAGGGTTTCTCTGTGTAGCCTTGGCTGTCCTGGACTCAATTTGTAGACCAGGCTGGCCTCAAACTCACAGAGATCTGCCTGCCTCTGCCTTCCAGACTGCTGGGATTACAGGCATGCAGAAACAAACAAACAAAAACCAAAAAAAACCCTCCCTAAATCGTGTTTCTGTTTCTTAATATGTAGTAGGACCCTGGTCCAATGGTACTTACAATATAACATTTTGTGTTTATATTGTTTGTATTTTAAAATGTAATTTGAATGTTTAATAGCAACAGATTGTCTGTAACTGAAACCTTGCCCTTTGTACTTCTGTACATATTCTCAATTCCTCGTAGATTTCATTTATTTTGGTGATCCTTAGTTTACTTTTGCTTTTTTTGAAAACAACAACAAAAAACAATTTTCTGCAATAACTACTTTAACCTGCAGATGGTGATAGAACGTAAGGGAAACATCTTCAGTAGCCATTAGCCCATTATAACAGAATGTTATTGTCTTACGTATTTTTTCGGGTGCAACACAAAAAATAAATAAAAAATATGTGATGAGCTAAAAAAATAAAATCCCGTAAGAATTCATTTTTTTAAATAATTGAATTACTATGTTTAAGAACTCCCATTCTTTGCCTAGCAACACATGATGTCATCATGTGTCGCCACACCTGGAAGGCATGGTTATCTTGCCCCTTAAAGGGACAACCCGATACATGGTCTCTCTCTTGGTCCTTTCTCTCTTGGTCCCTCTTGCTCCTGGCCTCTTGGCCTTCTCCCCCTTTCTCTATTGGGATGCCCCTTTTCTTTCTTTCATCCCCTCTCTCTTTCCCCTCTCTCTCTTCCCCTCTCTCTTTCCCCCATCATGCCCTGCTCCCCATTCTCTCCCTCTCTTTATATCTGCCTAATAAACCTCTTCATAAAAAAAAAAACTCCCATTCTTTCCTACAAAATCTCTCATCTTTGCAAACATAAATACTGTCCCCGATTGATTATTATTGCTATTTCACTTTCTGCATAAAACTATGTACATTTATGAATGAATGTTGTTTTATTTTTTATACTCAAATTTGATATAAATAGTATACTTACATGATTTGCTTTGTTCATGAACATTATCTTTCTGAGATTTATCTATTAATATATATAAATGCAAAGCCTATGTAGAATTTAAAAGTAATTATGAAATATACTTAAAAATTACACCTCATTTTAAATTAGTTTAGTGGATAACATAATGAAAGAAGATATTGGTCATGCTAAACAAGATACTAAATGAAGACCTCTGACCTAGTTCATATGCTTTAGTTCAGTTTATACACTGTTACTTCTAATTTCATCTAGCTCCAAGTTTCTTAATTATGTTGCTGTTAACATTTTGGACTTAACGATTCTTGAAGTTGTTCTTTATTTACTTATTTTTGTTTGTTTGTTTGGAATGTATGTATGCATACAGGTCAGAGGGCAACTCTTGGGTTTTTTTTTTCTCTCACCACATGGCTTCTAAGGATAAACTTGGCTTTTAGGCTGGGAAGCAAGGCTTTTATAGGTCTTGCTGGCCTGATGGTGTCTGTGTGTGTTTTGTGTATGTGTTGTTATTTTGTTTTAGGGTAGGTATGGCTATTCTGTAGATTGCAGAATATTTAGCAGCACCCTTTGGCCTCTACTCACAGGGTACCTAGGACAGCTACCTTCCCAGTGATGGAAACCAAAGGTTCTTTTGACTTTGATTACCAAGTATCCCCTAGATTAGAGAAAGAAAGAAGAAAATCACTCCTAGCTCAAATGCACTGGTCTAGTCTCTGCAAAGAAAAAAATTGTATTAATTATGATTTGTTTGTGTATCTCTTTTGTGGAAAAAAACTCTGTTAGCATAAATAATTGAATCAATTGTATGACTATATTGGCTAATTAGATCTGATCCACATGCATAATTAATGTTGTCTCAAGACCTCTGAAACCCTTCTCTGTTTCCCTTCTATCGGATTACCATGGTATCTCTCATTACTGCTTGGTTCAGATTCTTCATCACCAAAGTCAGAGAAATCTAACTGCTGTTCTCAAAGTGAAATATTAATATTAATACCAGTTGGGTTACCTACTTATTCATAACCAATTTATGCCAATTTCTCTAAAAATATCACTCATTCCATAAATATAACCCTTGTGATTCTAATTCCAGCCATGTTTGTATTTTTGTCCACCTTTCTCTAGCTTTGCTTCTATGAAGTTGTAACTACCATGCATTTTTTTATATTTCCCTTGTGTATATTCTTGGAGGGAGGGGTTATATGACTTTTTTCATCCTATTTATCCATTGCAATCATGTCAGGTCAGCAGTAGTGCAATCATATGTGGAATGTGCACTTCTTAGGGTCAAATTATAGGGACACAAGTGACAGTAAACAAAAGACTACATGGAAGGTAAATCTGTTTCTACAGCATGAAAGTATGTGTTATAAGTAAATGTAGCTTTTAAAAAAGATTTTATTTATTTAGTTTATGTATGAGAGCATACTAGAAATTCCAGTATAGATGGTTGTGAGCCACCATGTGGATGCTGGGAATTGAACTCAGGACCTCTGGAAGAGCAGACATTGCTCTTTTCCATTAAGCCATCTCTCCAGCCTTAAATGTATATTTTTAGTTAAAGAGAGAGATTAGGTAACTTGATTAGAAAACTAAGAATATGAGAATAGAGGTGATAGTTTGTCTCCTAAGAAAAAGTGTTAACAACATGAAAGCGAACCCTCTATTTCCTACTCTTAAAACCATGCTGTTGAAAACAAGAGTATAGGGGGAGAAAAGGACTCAAATTTGCCATAGTTGTAATAGAGTAGTTTGCTTTCAAAAAATAGTAAATCTGGTCTAGAAAACTATCTTTTTCTAAACAAATGAGATCTGTGTTTTTGCTGTGTGCTTTCAAATAAGTGCCAGCTAGTGGAGAAATGTACAACCTGCATGCCACTAACTGAGCCATAAAAGAGGCACCACATTCCTTAGGAATCGCTGTGAATGCCACATTTTCTTTTTTCCCATTGAGAGGCTCCCACACTGCTTCTCTCTTGCCATGATGAAGTCTAAAGTCACAGAAATGACAACACATGAATAAACCCAGATTAAACAGGTAAGAAAAGTTTGAATGCTCTTTCTTTGCCAGAAAAGAACTGAATTTCTAGGACTAATAGCTGAGGATGCTGTGATAGGGCAAGCTATCCAAGATGTGTTGCAGGGTGTTACTTTATAAGGATTATTTTGAGATAAAGAAAAGGGTTATGAGCTGGGTATGGTGACACAGGTCTTTAATCCCAACACTCAGGAGACAGAGGCAGGTGGATCTCTGTGAATCTGAGGCCAGCCTGGTCTACATGTTGAGTTCTAAGACATACAGAGCTACGTAGTGAGACCTTGTTTCAAAAAATAAGAAAAAAACCGGGAATATAAAGCCAAAATATTAGACAATATAAGTATTGGCGTGTATCATGTATTTCCTTAAATATTTTGTTTGTCCCTACTCAAACTAGATAGAACAGTGCCTTCCCTCATGAAGAATTGACACACTCGGAAATACCAGAAATGAAAGATAAAAGGTCAGACATTAAGAAAATATAAAGAGCCCAGAGTGGTTCCTAATTCTCACAATTGGCAGGAGTCAAAGAGACAATGTTGGTGTGAAATGAGCAGAACTTGATTCTTGCCCTTGCACCTCTGTAAAAGACAAGGGAAACTTAGTAGCAATGCATGTGGATGGGTGACTCCAGTGAGGTGACTGCAGCAGGAACTGTGGGGTAGAGTGGTACAGTACAACCTCATCCCTCCAAGCCCCAGAAATGCTGTGAAATTCCTAAGCCAAAAATGAAACTCTTAAATTGCCTGAAGTGATTGAGATTAAGCTTGTCCAAGACCATACAAGGGAGCTTTTAAGAAACATTTAAGTTGCGGCTTGGGAAATGTACAGTCCTTACTAACACTGCTCAAACCTTATCTGCTTGAAGGTTCCCACAGCTTCAAAGTGCAAAGCCAAATCCCACTTATTGACACCTTCTGAATTTGTTTATTTACTTATTTACTTATTCATTTATTACATATAATAAATGTTCTACCTGCATGTATCCCTGCAGGCCAGAAGAGGACACCAGATCTCATTATAGATAGTTATGAGCCACCATGTGGTTGCTGAAATTGAACTCAGGACCTCTGGAAGAGCAACCAGCAGAAGTGCTCTAAATCTCTGAGCCATCTTTCCAGCCTCCATCTTCTAAGTCCTTAGAGTCCATGTTTTTCTGTTTTTTTCTGGCTAATGCTGAATTCTTGTGATTTTTTTTCTCAAGTGAAGCTTCCTTGTTGCTCATTTGTTTATCCTTCATCTTTTCCAAAATCAAACAGCCTCTTCTTTCATTATTTTCTCAGAATACCATGGACACAAGACATTTTTGTACAGTAGAATTTCCCTGAAAATGTAGAGCTCATGGGGTAAAGATAGGGAAGAAGAGAAAGTGGAAGATAAACTTCAGTAAACATCTCCAAACTGAATATTCATTACCCTGTTCTTTAAAGATCTCTGACTGTGACCCAGAACTGCTCAGCAGCTGTCTTTCTCAGTCAATTTCATGGAGTCTTCTTCCTTCATATGCTCTTCCTTTTTCCCCTAGTTCATGCCTTCCTATTTCATTCTTTTCTCCCTGGAATACTAGCAAGAATTTCAAATATTTAAGTCCTTCTGCACTAACAGAACATTTTTGTTCTCTTAACTCCACTTGTAGTATTTTCCAGCCAGACCTACTGCAAAAATAAATGGCATTCTTCTGTCCCCACACCAATCGGTGTGATCCCACCCCTATGTGGAATACTAAGAAATTATTATAGTCTCTGAATACTGAAATACATACAGTTTAGAGGAATTTTACTCCAACTATATGACTGCTCTGGCAAAGAATCTAGGTCTATGTGATCTAGCTGGAATGTAGACACACTCTGGGTTACAGTATGATCTAGCTGGAATATAAACACAGCCTTAGTGCATATTTTTAATCCCAAACAATGAAGATAAAGTTAATTTATAGAAGGAAGCAACCATGATTGAAAGTGAACAGACAAAGTAATGAATCAGAGAAAGATTTGACAGAATGAGATAGGATATGCCCAACTCTCACAAGAACAGGGTAGGAAAGAGAAGCTACTTAAGAGCAACGCAGGGAAAGAAGGTAAAGTTTTTTTGTTTTGTTTTTTCTGTTTGTTTGTTTTGTTTTTGTTTTTTAATCAGGACAGTTTTACAGAGACAGGTTTCAGAGAAAATAAGCCAGAAACAGGTGAAGACAGAATGAGCTAGAGAATGAGAAGATTAAAACATATTGCCAGAATTAGTTTGAGGCCAGGCAGAGCAATTCAATGAGAATCCAAGAGAAGCCAGTTTGGATCAGTCAGCTTGGAGAGGAGTTTGGGCCAGAACAGCTGTGGTAAACCATCCAGCAAGAGTTCAGAAAGAGCTAGAAAGGCTTGGGAATGGCTCCTATCTCATGCCATCATCAGAGGAAATAAAAATGACATAAGGCCCTAACATATCCTGACAAGAGGATATTCGAGAAGAAACATCTCCATCACTCTGACACTGGGTCCCCTAATCCCCAAGAATGAGGCAGAGGATTGCCAACTTGCTTACTAGGTACAAGTCTTTGGTTTTAGACATAGTGAGATAGGAATTAATATGTCCACTTTTCTAAATATGTCCTATTTTTATTTGTGTTGGTTATAGCATCCACATCTGGTCATTTAAAAAAATAATCTCTGGCTGGTGTTGTAGTATAGTCAGTTGAGTGTTTACCTACCCTGACAAAGCCTGAGGTTTGCTCTTCAGCACTAAATAAAACTACGTCCCACGTTCCCAGAGATCATAGTCACTTAGAGGAGGCAGAAAGACCAAGATTCTAGGGCATACTACGCTAAATGGTGTAGCCTGTTGCTTGGCTTCAGGCTTTTTTGAGACCAGCCTAGTGTACAAGAGATCCTGTCTCACAAAATAAAAATCTCAGTGTTCCAAGGCTATACTTACTCTCTGTAGGAAGCACTTCTGGTCTGGCAGAACCTTTGGGAGAAGATGTTTGGTAAAGATTAGATGAGAGGAGAAAGAGAGGAAGGGAGGGAGAGAGAAAAAGAAGAGGGTGGGGGTTCAAGTCACCCAGGGAAGAAAGGCTGCATAGGTGTGGGACCACCGAGGCCACACACGTCAATGCGGAAGCCACTGATGTCTAAGCTACCAGAGCTCTGTGCCTGTGTACTGTGGTTCTGGTAGTTCAGGGGCAGGGTCTGGGGCCTGGCATAGTAGTGAAGGGTCAAGTGAGCATCCCTTGGTAATGCTTGTGCAAGAAGCAGGTGGGGACTGAACGAAAGGTAATAAAAGCCACATGGCAGAACTTAGATTAGTACAAATGGGATAATTAAGTGATAAGCTAGTTGAGGAAAAGGCTAGCTATAAGGCCTAGGCAGTCATAAATAAATATGAATCTTTGTTATTTGGAAGTTGTCGCCCCAAAGTAAGCCCCGTTTTATAGACACCACTCCTTTCGAGCTACTAGTCTCAAAACTTGCAATGTAAACTTTTTTTCTGTTACTTAGCTTGAAGTTCTTGTTATAGAATAGAAAAATACAGAGTTTTTTTTAATGCCTAAAGAAAAATAAGTTTTTTTTACATTGTTACTGATGAAATTTAGACAGCTCAAATAAAGAAATTTAGAGAGCTCTTTATTAATGAAATTACTTATTATTTATATTTTCCATGTATGGATATTTTGCCTGAAAGTATGTGTGTGTACATAGGTGACTAGAAGAATCAGGAGGGGACAACAGATTCCCTGGAACTGGAATTGCAGATGTGGGTGTTGGGAATCAAACCCAGGTCCTCTGAAAAAGCAGCCAATGCTTTTAACTACTGAGCCATCTTCCTAGCCTGCAGGTGAAATAGTTTTGAGGCAGAAGGAAAAAAATATAAGAAAGCAATTAGAAACTGTCAGGTGGTCCTACTGTAAGGAGTTATTATGAAGGGGTCAAAAGTCATTGACTTTGGTTGAGGAGTTCATGGGAACAGAGAATGTGAAGTCAGTGAGTATAGATAGTCATTTTCGCAAAGCTTGGTTAAAAATAAACAGTAGAAAAGTACCTACAATGTGTACATCACAACAGTAGCAAAGGAGTACTGCTGCAGGACTGGCTGCTGCAGAATCAAGGAGAGCCATGGGAGATGGAATAGTATGTTTGCTAGGTATCATTGTTGATCCACGCCATCTTCAATTTAGCCAGAGAGATCCCTATTTCTCTTTTCTTTTAAGTTTTCTGAATGCATTTCTTGCATACAATGATTCCCCCACCAGTCAGGGGGATAGCTCTGATATCTAGATTCACACTGACACCCAAGTTACCAAGTTAATTGGGTGGATTTTTCTCTCCTAAAGGTTTGAAGTTCATGAGGAAAAATACAGAGGTGAAATTTCTATTGAAATTCAAACATTTTCAAGGTACTGCATGCTACAAAGTCTAAGAACTCCTTTTTTTGGAGTCTACCTAAAATGCTACATCTTTGCTTGTCTGTGTCAGTCTCTAATTAGATCTTTTATTTGTCTAGTAGCTCTCCAACAAATCTTATTTTTGCTCTAGATGTCCAGGTATCTGTCAGCATGCAACCAAAACAAAACAATGCAGTCTATGTGGACATCGCTGTAACTGGGCATCAATATTTCAGAATCTTTCTTTGCTGATGGCAGACACAAAAAAGATTCTAGAATTTTGAATTATGAAAATTGATAATTTTCCCTTAGTGACTTTACTGAGAAAGTAGAAAAACACCAAAAAGAAAACAAAACAAAAACAAAAAACAACTCAAAACACTTCCTTCCTAGAGGAGTCACTCACTCTGTGACACTCACTCTTGGTTCTGCACATGTGCAGCAGGTAGCCTTTGCTTTTCTTGAGAGTTCTAGTTATTGGTAAAGCCACTCAAGTGTAAACATAACATTTGGAAATGAGAACTTCATTTTGTTTTTGAAACAGCATCAACTGTGTGTCCCTGACTTATCTGGAACTTGCTATCTAGACCAGGGTAGCCTTGAAATCACAGAGATCCATCTGTTTTTGCCTCCCCAGTGCTGGGATGAAAGGCTTGCACCATCATGCACAGCCATATATATATATATATATATATATATATATATATACATATATATATATACATATATATATACATATATACATATATATACATATATATATACATATATATATATACATATATATATATAGTTTTTCTAGACAGGATTTCTTTGTATAGCCTTGGCTGTCTTGGACTCAGTCTGTAGACCAGACTGGCCTCAGACTCACAGAATTCTGCCTACTTCTGACTTAAAGGCATACACCACCACAGCCTGGCCACAAACATGTTTTTAAAGAGCAGACACATCATTACTAAATAGAATTAAAGCATATGCCATACATTCTTTCTTTGTTTCTACAGCCCTTCTCTGCTCTGCCTCTTTCTCTCTCACATACACATACACATTTATACACATATATAGACTTTTTTTCTTACATAGAGATGACCATAAGTCAGTGGTTTCAGCTGAGGGCTGTCTTGACCCTCAGGGGCCCACTTGGCAACACCTGGGTTCATTTTGGTTGGCGTATCAGGGGAGTAATGGGCAGAGGCTGTTAAAAGCAGCCAAGAGATAGGAACCAGGAATGCTGTTAAATACTGCAAAAAATGGTTTAAACCCAAAATATCAATAATACCAAGGTTAAAAATCCTTAATGGACAACTGAATGCAAACACAAAACAGGTTCAGACCAGTTTTGGCTTGTTTACTTTTTGTTCTTTTGGCACATTTCCTGACATATGGCAAGTGCAGAAGTTGTTTGATAATCTTAATCTTATTATTATTATTTTAAAAGGCATGTTTTAGAATATGGTTTTACTTACCATGTGCTCTTGTTTTCTTTTTATCCCCAAGAGATATTTTACACAGGAAAGCCAAATTTCTGTTTCTTGTGTTAAATGTAAACAAATAAAATAAAATGTGTGTTTGATTAGAATTTAACCTTTATTTGGTGGGGAAAATATAATGGCATGTGATCTTATGAGAAGAAAGATAGTGCTGCTCAGAAGCATAAAATACACACAATTTTTTATACAAGGAAACTAAAACAAACATATTCGTTGGTTAAAGGGTTTTTTTTTTAAGCTTTTGTAAAAAACAACAGTGGACTGAGAAAAGACATTTTAAATTTTCTCTTGTTATGTAACTAATAAACTCTCAGATGTACAATCAGAGGGAAAACAAAAGTTTGATTAAGTGAGAAACTGAAGTACTAAGTAACCATTTCATTGTATGTTGATAGAACACTGGAGAGAACTTGGACTTTATGGAAGATGAAGCTATATTTCTTGGAAACCTGGCAACATTATTGTTGTTGTTATTTTATTACATTCCTCTTGTCCTGGCAAACAGGGAGAACCAGGCAGATTTTCCCGTTTTTGATGGTCCTTAATCTGGCTGTGTAGGCTAAACTGACTGCCCAGCAAGCCGCAGGCATCCATCTGTTCTCACCTCTACAATGCTAGGATTACAACTGCATGTCACTATGCCTAGATTTTTTTAATGCACCCCACCTCTTTTATGCTTGGGTTTTCGGGTTCACACTCTGGTGCTTTGTGTTTGTAGGACACGCACACACTTTTTGGCCAGAACCATCTCTTCAGTTCTGGTCTCACTCTTTATCATGCACGTTTTCATTTATTTTTCCTGATCATGTCTTATTTCTTCCAATGTTCCTGGTAGCCTTAAATGAAAATGCTTTCCAGATCAAAGTCTCTTAGTTTAAAATAAGAAGGGCAAAGGGCAAGTAGTGTATAAACGAAGAGGGTAGATCTACAGCTGAGTGAGGGAGGAGTCTTAAAGTTGGATTACATAAAGTCTTCCTATTTTCTGCCATAACTGTGATCCTCAATATTTTGTGGCTATTTTTAACCTTATTCTGAAAACACTGGAATTAAAGCCATGAGACGTCGGGCCCAGCTACCACTTGTAACCTTTTGTCTCACATATCATTTGTAAAACACAAATGGTATTGCCAGTTTGTCTTTTTGTTTCATTATCTTAATTTTTGTGGGTTTTGGAGAGAAAGCACAGTTAAAGTGTGGAGTTAATTTCTCAGATTTATTAGGAGGGGTTTGACAACAGTTTAATTTCAGCTAAGGGAAAAAATATATTTCTTGTAAGATGAAAATTTTTGTTTCTGGTGTGTGACCTTTTAATGAGCTCTTACTACAAAAAAGTAAAGCACAGATTATATTCTGAAACAGAAACCTTGTGGAAATAAAACAGCAATAGTTCTCTGCATAACTCTGAAGTGTTTATCTTTACTATGCGGATAATGATGTTATCAGGTTTTATTTTCATCTTAGCTGGGGAGGTAGAAATGTTGCCCCTTTTTATGAGGCAAGAAAGAAGGTAAGGATAAAGCATGTTCAGAAACATCTCAATGAGAGCTTTGGTCTCTTGTAACCTCAGCACTTGGAAAGAAAAGACAGGAGGATGGAGGTGGGATTCAAGGCCAGCTCAGGTTACATGAGACCCCGTCTCAAAACAGAACAAAGCTTCTGCCTGATGCTCCAGCAACACATTCAAGGGATCAGGGCAGCTCCCTAGCTCCCAGAGTGGGCCAGGAGCAGAGCAAGACAATTAGGCTTTCAGACAATAATATAGGGGTTTCAGCTGAGGATTACACAGCTCTGTCATTGTCTGCAAAGAGCACCAGGGGGGAGTGAAAGGATCATCCACAGGTCTCTGTGTTCAAGCTTTTATCTTGATCACTTACACATACAGTTTATCATTGCTGTTTGTTACCTATGAAACTCTGTCATATATATACAGATATATATACATATATATTATATACATATATATATGTATATAATCATAAGGTGAGTGTGCTGACTTGTTTTAGATCAACTTGACACCAGCTCTAGTCACCTGAAAGGAGGCAACCTTGGCTAAGAAAACACCTCCATAATATTGTGTTGTGGGCAAACCTTTAGAACATTTTCTTAACTAGCAATTGGTTGGGGAGGGCCCAGTCCATTGTGGGTGGTGCCATCCCTAGACTGGTTGTCCCAGGTTCTATAAGAAAGCAGGCTGAGAAAGCCATGAGAAGCAAGCCAGTAAGCAGCACCCATCCATGACCTCTGCATCAGTTCCTGTCTTCAGTCTGAATTCTTGTCCTAACTTCTTTCAACGATGAATGTCCAAGTGTAAGTCAAATGGCCCTCTTCCTTCCCACCCTGCTTTTGGTCATGGTGTTTCATCATAGCAATAGTAACCCTAAAACAGTGAGGTAGGTTTTTGTTATTGTCGTTATGTAAATAGTAACAATTAGGCAATACATGAATAAGAAAAGTGGATCTTGTGTGTGATTTGGTTCAATCATTTAATTTTATAGGTGAGAAAATTGATGTCCAAGGAGATAAAATGCTGAAGTGAGCAATGATGGATCCTTCTAAACAATGCAGATATCAGTCTTCAGTAAAATACAGCAACGATCACTTAACTGTACAGCTTGTATTTATGATAGCTGGGATGGAACCAGCCTATATGTCTAGCAACAGATGAACTAACAAATAAACCACACACACACACACACACACACACACACACACAAGCTTTATTCAGGAGTAAAGAATAAAATTATGCAAGTTGCAGGAAAATAGGGTCGGAGACTATCATGTTAAGCAAAACAAGTCAGACTCAAAATATCAAATATTGCAAGTTCGTACTCACATAGGAATCTAGCTTTGAAACTATACACACCAGACATAAAGGCGTAAAGAGGACTACATGGTGAAGGGACTAATAAGGATGAGGGAACGAGAGTGATGGGGGTGGGAAACAGAAACCAAATGTTGCTTTTTTTCCCTTCTCACACACAGACTCTAGCTTTAGATACACATGACATGAAAGCAGGAGAGAAAGAAGGGGCCAGCAGGAAGTGGAAGGGGAGTAGGGAAAGTAATGAGGGCTATATATGAGCAAAATACAATGAAGTTATCATAGTGAAACCCATTATTTGCTGTGCTAAATAAATCAGTAGAATTTTAAAGAGAGAACACTGTATTCTCCGGAAATACACTAAGAGATAGATTACCTGGGTCTACTTGATGATGCTTCTGAGAGCCGACCTGCCACTGCTCTACTTTGAATCAGCAGGAGATGGACAGACTAAAAGGAAACCTTCACAATGGGCTTTGCTCAAATATCACATACCAGGTAGGCATGCGATCCAGCAGGAACAATGCAGAGTTGAGCAGGCTCAGATGACAGCTGCCCTGTGTCTGATGTATAAAATAAAGAGTTCTCTGGGTGAGGTATCCAGAAAAGAGAAGGAAAGTATTTACTTGCCATTGTTTAACTGACCCATTCTAGAGGCAGAGAATGGTGATCTTGAAGGAGTTGAAACTTCTGCCCAATGAAAGTGTTCTTGGACCAGAGAAAAACAGTGAATCTGACCATTTCTTTAAAAGAAGTTCCCCCAGCTGGGCATGGTAGCACACCCCTGTAATCCCAGCAATCAGGGAGGCAGAAGCAGGCAGATTTCTGTGAGTTCAAACCCAGCCTGATCTACAAAGAGAATCCAGGACAGCCAAGGCTACACAGAGAATGCCTGTCTCAAAAAGAGAAAGAAAGAAAGAAAGAAAGAAAGAAAGAAAGAAAGAAAGAAAGAAAGAAAGAAAGAAAGAAAGAAAAGAGAAAGATAGAAAGGAAGAAAAAGGGAGGGAGGGAAAGGAGGGATGGAAGGAAGGAAGGAAAGTAAGAGAAAGAAAGGCAAGATAGAAAGACCTGGAGGTAACAGGAACTCCACAAGGAGAGCAACAGAACCAAGAAATTTGGGCCCAGGGGTCTTTTCTGAGACTGATCCTCCAACCAAGGACCATTCATGGAGATAACCTAGAACCCCTGCTCAGATGTAGCCCATAGACTCAGTCTATGGGTCCCCTAGTAAAGGGAGCAGGCACTGTCTCTCACATGAACTCAGTGGCAGAATCTCTGATCACCTCCTTCCTGGAGGGTGCAGCCTTGCCAGGCCACAGAGGAAGACAATGCAACCAGTCCTGATGAGACCTGACAGGCTAGGGTCAGATGGAAGAAAGGAGGACCTCCTCTATCAGTGGACTTGGAGATGGCCATGGAGATGAGGGAGGGATTGGGAGGGAATAAGGAAGGGGGCTATAGCTGGAATACAAAGTGAATAAACTGTAATTAATATAAAAAAATAAAAATTTTTAAAAATACCCTAAAATAATATACTTTATAAGGGAACAGAATAAAGAAAGATAGATAGAAAGAAAGTCCCCTAAATTTATCCAATGTCCTCTGTTCTTTACGTCTCCTTGTTTGGTTTTTAATTCAGAGTCACAGCCCACAATTAGCCAGTTTTCTAGATAAAATACCTCAACAAGTTATAAGGCAATGTCTTTCTTTTCCTATATTAATATATAAGGTTTCTTATTTCATACAGTCCTTGAGAAAGGAAGTATTGAATTAGTGTTGGGGGTTGGTCGGCTGTTGCTGTGTACTCAAATGCTAAATACTGGCCTCCAAGATCTGGCTGCAGTCCAGAAGAGTACATTCTCACGTACCCTGGATGATGTGTAAACTTTGCTACCCAATAGTCTCTGGTTGGTTACATAAGGTTGCTAACAGCCAACTATTGGAGCTTTGGTTCCTGGGCTGCAGGTGTCTCAGGTGGGGACCATGAGGCTGGGAGACAGAGTTGGGGGGTTGGGGAGAAAGGAGAAGGAAGGGAGGAGGAGAAGGAAGAGAAAAGAAAGAGGACATAGCCTGATAGAGCAGATCCAGCCAAGACAAGATGACTTATTGGCAAGTAACTTTTAAAGAATGCAGCTGGGAAGTAGCCTGACAAGCTTAGTAAATTAATTTAAATTGCACCTGCCCAGTTACTGTTCTAAGGCTTGTTTAAATAAATTAGTAAGTCTTACCAGGCGTGGTGGCACAGGCCTGTAATTCCAGCAGTTGAGGAGGCAGAAGCAGCCAGATCTCTGTGAGTTTGAGGCCAGTGTGGTCTATAAAGAGTCCGGGATACCCTGTCTCGAAAAACAAACCAAAAATTAATAGGTCTCTGTCTCAATTATTGGGACGGGGGGAACTAGTCAGGTTAGTTGAGCCTTCAAGAGTTAAATAAATATTCAACAACAAGTTCATCCAGAGACTCTTTAAGGGAGCCATATAAACCCAGCTTCTACGAAATGTGAACTTTAATGATCTCACAGTTTTGTTCACTGAAGCTTGTTTTAAAACTCATGCATTAGGAGCTAGGCATAGTGGTGAAAGCCTTTAATCTCCGCACTTGAGAGAAATAGACAGTGGATTTCTCTGAGTTGGAGGCCAGCCTAGTCTACATAGTGAGTTCCAGGACAGCCAGAGTTACATAGTTAAGAAAGACCCTGTCTCAAAAACAAACAAACAACAACAGCAAAAACATTCTTTGGCAGGGCTGGAGTTGCTCATGGGATAACAGCACCTACTGCTCTTGCAGAAGACCCAGGTTTGGTTCCCTTGAATGGTCACCCACATGCTTCTATAAGTCAAGTCCTGGGGATTCCAACACCACCTTCTGCCCTCTGAGGGCACTAGGCACATATGATGCACAAGCCTATAGTCAGACAAAACACCCACATATAAAATAAATAACAAAACAAAAAGCTGTTGGTCACTGGGCCTGAAGAAACAGCTCAGTTGATAGAGTGCTCACCTGGAATGCATTAAGTGTAGTGGTTAATGCCTGTAATCCCAGACACTGAGATGTAAAGGAGTGGAGGCTGGAGAAACGACAGTCCCAGACCAGCCTGACACGAGAGCCTATCAATGTACAAATACTCAGGCCTTGAAGTATGCATCCCAACCTTTCTGTTTCCAGTTCATTGCTTCAACAGTGGGACCAACCTGCTCCTCTTATTTTGTTGTTTGTGTGTTTGTTCATTTGTGTGTTTGTTTTGCTTTCTAACACTTCTTTTAGCCAGTGATTTCAGGTCTGATTCTCATTTCCAAGGTTTTATACAACCATGCAAATATCATAATTTTAACTTTAAAAAAAATTTTGAGGAGGGGGGAATGGATCCAAGATATGTCTTCTGTCATGCTAGATACATGCTTTATAGCTTTAATAATTTAGTTATATTATCAACTTCCCCCCTCCCTATTCTCCCTCTTCCTCTATCCCTGATGCCCTCCTTCCAATATATAGGGAGAAAGTAGCCTACGCCAGAACTAGAGCCTGCACCCTTCCTGCCTCAGACTCCTGAGTGCTGACAGTACAGGCTTGTGCCACCACACTCAGTGTTTCTGACCTTTCTTTATGACAGTTCTTCCACACTGTTCTGACCCCAATCCCCCAAAAATCAAACTCCTAAAAATTGCAGTTTGGGCATGTCTCCACAGGACATTGACCCTAACTTATGTCCTTACTGTCGGGTTAGCTTTTCCTGGTTTCTTTCGGGACAACAATTTGAACCCAAAAAGTACTTTATTAACAGTATCACCCCCCCCTCTTTCATAGGGAGGACCACAAATTCAGAGCCAGATTGCCATTGTATTCTGGCTCCACTTCTTGTGTGACCTTGGGCAAGTCACTTAAACTTCTGTGGCTTGTTTCCTCACTTGTGAAAGGGGGACTGTTGAGAGCCTAGTAGGCTGTTGAGGCTGAGTTGATGCGGTTAACTGCTATGACAGGGTGTATCGAGCTCATTGGTAAGGCAGGCTCTCAGTATGTGTGGGGCCATGGGTTTGATCCTAAGCATCAGTAAAAGGCAAAGAAATAACTGTTCTTACTACATTTGGCACAGAGAGCATGTGGCAAAAGTGGCAATTCTTGCTATTGTCTCCACTGTCCCTTTTGTAGACCTTCCACGACTGTAGAGCTTATCAATTTTTTTAATGTGGAGAAAGCAATAAAGATACAAGAAAAAAAGTTCAAAAGATTACGCTTCCTCACAGTGGCTATTATCATATTAGCTTTAAAACTCCATGCTTTCCTTTTACTGTCAGCAGCTTGAATTCTCTACCAATTCATACGCCATGATTTCATTTCTCCTATACCTGCAGATCATGTCGGCCTAAATGACATTCTTTTCTTCTTCTTTTTTTTAAAGTCATCAGGACTAACTTTTCTATAATAACTTTCATACTTTCTAAGTAAATAGTAAGAAAGTATTTAACGGGAAAGGTCAAATACAGGCAATCCTTTAGTAAATAACAAAGGACAGAAAGAAAACAGCTTAGCTTTCTACCAGAATCTGAGTTAAGAAATAGGGGCAACAGCAAATAGCAAACAACTGCTTGAGTTACATCAGAATGGAGAGAAGCAATGACCTGGGTTCCCAGTCTGAAACTGTTACACAACATAATTACTAGAACTGAAGAGTTACCTATTACACATTAGAAATTGCCCCAGAGGCATTAAAAGCAAAAAAGAACAGCTTGCTGATAGTACAGGTAAGAGCCACAATTTTACATGACAGAGAATGCCATTGGACAGTCCCACACCCATGCACATATGAGAAGCACTAATTAGAATTTAAGGTGGTATAAAAAAAAAGTGAGGGGATGTGTTGTAGAGGACGTGGAGAAACTCAAAGGGGAATAGGAGGTAAATACAATAATAGTTCATGTTTATATATATATATAGTTCTCAAGAATAAAGAAAAATCATAATTAGACAGGAACGGCTCTAATATCAGCACTCTGGGAGGCAGAGGCAGATAGATCTCTGTGACTTTGAGGCCAGCCTGGTCTACAAAGTGAGTCCAGGACAGCCAAGGCTACACAGAGAAACCCTATCTCAAAAAAAAAAAAAAAAACAACAATAACCCAGGAAATTATAACATAATTAAAGATCAAATAAACTGTTCCATCTTGTTGATTACAAACCAGTGACGTTTTCATACCTAAGAAAAATGTGACTTTTATTCATGTCTTAGATGAAATTATACTTTAGTTTTCCTCTTTGCAGGTGGAAGTTTATTAACTTTAACATGTAATGGCAAAGCTTGAGATACTCTTTGGTTTTAGGATAAAGTACAAAAATTCTCTGATAAACACAACCATAAAAGGCTGAAATAAATTTTATTAGATTACATATCCAATAAAATTTCGTGTAAGCAGGAGAAATTGAAAATGTAAGAGTATTGGGGTTTGCCCTCAATTTATTTTTTGTATTCCTTGTAGTGAAACTGATTTCCTCATGTTGTTTCTGGATTAAAGCCAGAATCAACTTTGCCTGTTTCTAATCAAATAACAGAGGAGACAATTTAGAAATTCTGACTTCAGTTAGAGGTTCCTGGGAGGCTGTATCTGCACTGAGCATAGCTGAGCACTGATTCATTTTGACTGGAGGTAAGTTATTATCTCTTGACTGGTCTGGGATAATGCTGCCTTTTCCATGAGAATGGCTGGCAGTCACCACAATTCAAAAAATACCCATTGGCTTTTGAGAGAGGTTAGGATGGTTGACAATTATGCAGATCTGTAATTTGGGGGAGAGATTTAGAATTTAATTAGCTTCCAGCTTCTTTATATTTTGAGTGAGTTGGATGGGAATTCAAAACAGAACTTTCCATCTCAGCCTAGAAAATGAAAAACAGAATAGACCACATTGTAATTTGGGCTTCCCAAATGCTTTTCTTTACTTCAGCTATTTGGAGAGCAAATATGTTTAGCTTGTTAGAGCTTTTTTAAAGTATAAATTCTTAATATAAATAACAAGGATATAGTTATACTCCATTTTCAGGAAATGAGGGCAAGTTTGGAAAAAGTCTATCAAGGGTCTCTCAGCCTGTGCTTATGGGTAAAATTTTAACTGTCTATCTTAAGGTTTTAGCCCATATGTGGCTTCTAACTTAGAAAACACACTGCCTTCAAAAACTTCTTTTTCTTCTTTTAATTTTCTTATTTTACTAAAAGGTTTCCCCTAACCCTCTCTCTACTCTTCCTGGGGTTCCTTCCTACCTCCCATCCCATGTGGATCTACTCTCTTTCTGTTTCTCGTTAGAAAACAAGCAAGCTTCTAAAGAATTTATATAACATAATGTAATATGGGAAAACAAAAACTAACATATTTATAGTTGTATAAGACAAACAGAAGAAAAAGAGTCCAAGAAAAGGCACAGAAAACAGACTCACTTGTCTGTACATTCAGAAATCCCATAAAAACATTAAACTGGAAGCTGTGGTCTAAGCGCAGAGGACCTAGTGCAGCCCTGTGCAGGCCCTGTGCATGCTGTGTAAGTCCTTATGAGTTCAAATGTGCATAGAGGGCCTTCTTTTCTCGGTGTCCTACATTTCCTCTGGCTCTGACACTCTGCCTCCTCTTCTGAGGTTCCCTGAGCCCGGAAGGGAGGGGTTTGATGGAGACACACTGTTTTGTGCTGAGGGTTTCAAGGTCTCTCACTGTCTGCATAGTGTCTGGCTGTGGGATTCTGTATTTCTTCCCATCTGTTGCAGGAGGAAGCTTCTTTGATGATTGCTGAGCAAGGCACTGATCTGCTTCACTGTCAGAGTCCCTTCTTTTAAATTTATTTTATCTTCTGTCCTCTCATAATGGTCTAATCAAAACAGAACATTAAAAAAAATTTATATGTTACTAACATACTGTGTTTTGTTATTCTACTTATAAAAGGCATGTATTAACCATGGCTGATGTTATTTCTAAAGTTAGACATTTTTTCCTTTAAGTTTAATGCAAGTACACTTTGTCAAGGTTTAGACTGTCAGAAATGGGTCATGGTGAGTGGCACATGCAGGTACTACAGCATTTGGCAGACAGAAGCAACAGGGTAATAATCCTGTTTTTGAGTCATACCAGGTCTACACGTTTCAGGTTAGCAAGAAATATGTAGGGAGACCCTATCTCAAAATGTCACAGACACAATCTCTCTCTCTTACTGGGTAATGAATTAAAATTTGTAGCCTTAAAACTACTTATTTAGGTTCTGGAAACGGAACCAAGAGCTTTACTCACTCAAGGCATCTTGTGCCACTGAATTACATCCCCAGGCTCCTTAAGATAATTCATATTGAACGATATAGCCTATCTGAGAGCAGCTATGTGAAGATGATTTCAAGGGATAATTAGTGCTATAATAATTCTCAAGTATAATTACTTATAATTCAAAATACCTAAAGCAAAAATACTATAAAAGAAACATAACCAATCATGTGAATGATAAGGAATGGAATGATATTAGTATAAAGTAGATGTGCAGAATAAAGGTGGTTTACTATCATGAATAATGAAGACTAGCTTTTCATTAAATCTATCTATCTATCTATCTATCTATCTATCTATCTATCTATCTATCTATCTATCTATCTGTGTATAAGACAGACACAGATGGACAGACAGACAAACAGACAGATAGGTGATGTGTGTATGAGTGCAGCCATGTCTGTGATCATAGGACAGTTTTCTGAGAGTCATTTTTTCCCCTCCAACCAGGAGTTCTGAGAGTCAAACTCAGGTAGTAAGGTATGTTAGTTACTTTTCTGTTGCTCTGATGAAACATCATGATCTTGGCACCTGATAGAAGAGTTTATTTGGGCTTATGGTTCCAGACTTAGAATTCATGATTGTAAGGTAGGACATAGGTGTAGCTGAAACAGTAAGTGGAGAGCTCACATCTTGAAACACAATCAAGAAGCAGGGAGAACAAAGTGGAAATGGCTAGAGGCTTTAAAACCTCCAAGTTAGCCCCCAGTGGTTCACCTCCTTCAGCAAGGCCACATCTTCTAAACCTATCCAAACAATGCCACTAACTGGGGACCAACTATTCAAATGCCTAAGACTATGGGGGGTGGGGGGCATCTCTCATCTAAACCACCACACAAGGCTTTCTACAAAGCACTTTTATCTCCTAAGCCATTTCCTTGCCCTTTGAAAATCTGCCTTTTTCAAAGAAAAATTTGGGGGAGGCATTTGGGAAGCAGAAGCAACAGGATAATAATCCTGTTTTTGAGTCATACTGGGTCTACACTAGAAGTTTCAGGTTAACAAGAGTTATGCAGGAAGACCCTACATAACTTTTTCAGATTTTTAAAGAAAACTTTGTAATACTTCGAAAATTCTTCCATAATGAGGTAAATGTTGGGTAAGATTACAAATCAGGACACACAAGATTTAGAAGACTTAGCATATTCCTAATAATATGCATGATAGGCACATTAATATAAACTCTTTGGAAAAGATATGACATTCTGAAATGTCTTCTTTTTTTGAAGATCTGCCAGACAAGGGGCTGCTTTTCAGTTGGTAACACTAGTCCACCAAGAGACAGAAACCTGTCAAAATGTTTTCATTGGCTTTAAAGATTTTTTTTCTACTAAATATAATGCTAAGCAGGAGTTCTTTAATTTGGAAAACCCTTTCTATCTTTGTTTATTTACTTATATGTGTGGCGTGTGTGTGGTGGATATGTGTGTGTGGTGGATGTGTGCATGCCTGCATGAATGCAGGTCAGAGGGCAAATTTTAGCTATCCCTCCTCTCCTTCCACCATGTTTTAAGGATGGAGGGTCTGTCCTCCAGCTTCTTAGCAATTGTCTTTGACTGCTGAGCTATCTTTCTGGTCCCCTAAGCAATTTTTATATGTTAATTAATATACAGCTTAATAGGTGTAGATGCATATGAAACTATATATAATAGACAAATATATCTTCCAAAGCACTTTTATTTACCTGTTTTTTAGTTTCTATTTAATGTTTATACATTGTAGTTCTCATGCCCTAACCTCCTGAGAGACAGGATTACACTCTACACCAACGCTCTATAACATCTCTCTATATTTCTTAAAAGTTTATCAAATCTATCTACAATTCTCTATACTCTCTTCCAATTCCTTCCTTATTCCTGCCTCTACTACTATTCTCTCCCAATTTCATGTGTTTTTTTTTTCCTACTGACCTTTTATAAAAACCCTCTCCTCTATGTCCACGGGTGCAAGACCACCTATTTAAGCCTATGGAGCCTCGCAGGGGCCATGCCTATGAAGAAAGCTATCTCTTTTTCAGTAGCCACTAATTGTCAATAGTTCCTCAGCAGAGGGCAGAACTTTGGGACTCTCTCTCCTATGCATGCTTGGACTTTGCCAGGACTAATCTTATGTAGGTTTTATGCATGCAAACATAGGCTCTATGAATTCATGTGTATATGAACTCTCATGTCCAGAAAACACAATTTCAATGAAGTCATCAACTACCTCTGCCTCTTGTAGTCTTTCTAGTTCCATTATTCTATTCCTGGTGGCTAAACGTGTTGAACGTTAAAAAAAAATTCTCATCTAGATTTATATTTCACCTTTAAGAACTCTCTGTTTAGTTCCATGGTCCACTTTTTAACTGGGTTGTTTGTTCCATTGATGTTTTGGTGTCTAGAGTATACAAAGAACTAAAAAAAAAAAAAACCACTAAAACTGTATAGTTAGCAAAGATTTTTCCTATTCTGTAGATTACTTCTTCACTCAAATGAGCAGGTTCTTTGCCATGGCTTTTTAGTTTTGTGGAGTCCCAGTTACCAATTTTGGTCCTTAATGACATCACTTCTGGTATTCTATTCAGAAAGTTCTTTCCTGTGCCAATGATCTCTTTGAGATCCATGGTATCAGAACTTATGTTGAGGTCCTTCATCCATTTGTAATTGAGTTTTGTTCAGGGTCAGCGATAAGGATCCAATTTTATTTCTCTACACATAGCTATCCAGTTTGGCTAGCAACATTTTTTGAAGATGATGTCTTTTCTCAAATGTTTATTGTTGGCACCTTCATCAAAATTCAGGTGTCGATAGGAGGCTGGGTTTTTATGTAGGTCCTCAATTCTATTCCATTGATCAATGACCTTGCCATTCTAAAACCATTTTTATTGATTCCAGGGGAACTGAGAACTTCCTGATTTGTAGGTGTGGACTTGAATAATTGTTTCAATGTTAAATCACTGTGCTCAAACGTTGCTATTCACTGGAATCAACTGGCAGTCTTCAACACATTCTACTGTCTCACACCTGTCATCCTAGTTTACACAGGAGGATTATCCCAAGTTCAAGGTTAGCATGGGAAACAGAGTGAGTTCCAGTCTAGTCTGGGCGATAGAGTGAATCTTGTCTAAATAAATAAGTAAACAAACAAATACATACATACAAAATAACAAGAACATAAAAAAAAACAGAACAGAACAAAATTCTAAGGCCTTAACTACTGCCACCTATAAGTCATTGAAATTAATCTTTGAATTTTGAGCCCCTCCCCCACCCCTGATCTCAGTGAGTAATGCAGTTTAAAAACCATTTGTTTTGCTACAAAAAGGTAGAGAACATGATTGGTGAAAAGATCAGCAGTCATATGTTCTATCGGAATACAAATGGGCCAATAAATAATAATAATTCCTGACTCCCAGCAGGAATTATATATAAAACTTAAAATTGTACCAACATTTTTCAGTATTAGCTTCTAAAGTTTATGAGAAACTCACCATTGTGACAGCACCCAGAAGTTATTCTGAGCCTGAGCAAACGTTTTCAACAGGAGTCATGACTTCAGGATTGATTTGAAGAGCTTGAGGTATATAGCTTAGCGGGAGAGAGCTTCCCTGAATGTTCAAGGCTCCTGGGGTTTAACCTTCAGCCCTGAAAAAGGCAATCTTAAGGAATGGAAGCTAGGTATTAGGTAGAAGCAGGAAAGTCTTGAGTTTGAAGTCAGCCTGGGCTGTATAGACCTTAGAGAGATCTCAGCTGCTGAGACCTTAGAGAAAGAGGGTGAGGAGGGGAAGAAGCAGGAGGGTAAAGAGGTGGGAGGGGAGTGAGAAGGAGGAGAAACAGTAGCTGTAATGTTAGCTTTCTTTCACAAATTCAATAAAGCTGGACTTAACATTTTACATCATCATGATTTCTTGTTTACATATTAAGGTATCAAGACAGTGTACAACACTTGGGAATCAGTGACAGGTTGGTCTGTGTGAGTTCAAGGCCCAACTTGGCATACATTCCTGCCCAACCAGGGTGCTACGTAGTGAGACCCTGTCTCAAGAGAAAAAGAAAACAGTGTTGTACACCAACGTCCTATTATAACTTTCTTGTTCTAAAACTAAGAAGAGTTCCTCGCTTAGAAGACATCATTGCCTGGTATTCATTTAGCACATGCATGCTCAGATATCTAAAATGTCTAGACTTAAAATGTCTGCTATGAGGTGGATAGGAATCTGAAGGACCTGTCCATTTCGGCACTCTCACGAAGCAGCACACTTGGGCCCTTGATGAAACTGAAGCCCTATGTGTGCTTGTGTCATCAAGCAGGTTCAATTATTTCTAAGCTTTGATGGAGTTGTTTCCTATCATTCCGTGTGACAGAGGGCTGAATGGTAATCAGGGTATTTGTTTCTGGCTAACCCTCAGGTGCTCTAGAGCTTTATCTGATGAACCAGTTGAGTCTGGTCTCATGAGGAATTCTTTTTCTTGTAGTTCTTTCAGAAGGAAGAATGGGGGAGAGTTGCAGCTTTGTCCTCGTCACCATTGCTCTCATAATGGGCAGGGAATGCTGGGTAAGCCTCTTGTGCAGACCATTGTATCTATAAGACCTGCTAGAAGATGGAATTTCTCCTTAATTTCTAGAAACCCTTTTATTAACTTTCCCCTACTAAAAACTAAAGGCAGAAGGAGTGAGAAAGTTCTGTGGCAATGTGTGCACATAGTAACATTTGAACACTTTAAAAATGAAAATCAGGATTTACAACAAATCAGTGAAATATTTTTAAGCAGCTGTGCTATTTCCTTTTTCACAGGATAATCAGGCACTAAAAGCAGCCATAGTAGTTAGCATTGGTCTTGGGTCAGTATTGAACATTATTGCCATTTACTACCAAGATTATCTGCAGGTCATTTCAGTGAACTTGTGTCTTCATTTAAGAGTCCCAAAGGACGAAACACTGACTTATTCGAAATTCTGGGAAAAATAAAATGGCTTTCTGGTTGAAATAGCATTCTGAAATGGGAGAGGGAGACGGAATAGAGTCAAAGACTTAGCCAAGGTTTTATTTAAATTATTAGCTCCATTTCTTTTCCATCAACATGAGATACACATTGCCTTGCAGGCCTTCAAGAATGACGACTGTTTGCAGGAGCAGGTGAGACTCAGAGCTCAGGTGCACCAGCTTGAGACCCGGGTCAAACAACAGCGGGTCATGATCGAACAGCTCTTGCATGAGAAGGAAATCCAGTTCCTGGATAAAGGACAGGAAAACGATTTCTTTGATCTTGGAGGCAGGAGGTATTACGCAGGTAGATTTGGTTTTTCTTAAACATTTCAACCATTTGTTCGCACATCCATATGTAATGACGGTACTAGACATTTAGTAACTTTGGGCTTTTTCTTTGTTTGGTTTTTGATATTTTGTTTTCAGTTTCAACTCTGGTTTTCACTATGTAGCTCAGGCCGACCTGGTTCTTAACCATCTTCCTCAAGTGCTGGGATTTCAGGTGTACCCCCCCCCCAGCTCATTTCACATCTTGTTAAAAAGCTACACCTATTCCAATTATAAACAACATGACTCATCCAACAATTTAAAATATCTTCTTCGATATTCTATACTTTTTTCTCTAGATGTGCCCAGAGATTATTTGATATGACTACTGAATATCTGAGAATTTCTGTATCTTAATCAGAAATTAGGACAACATTGTTAAATATTCATCTATAAAAGGCAGATTATAATTGAGAATATTTATACTTAAATTATGTTTTTATTTATGTTTTCCCCCCTTACATGTATGCAAGTTCCCCTTCTGCATATTTTGAACTAGGTCTCTCTGTGTTGTCTTGTCTAGTCTTTAACTTCAGAGCGAAAGAGATTCTTCTACTTCAGCTTCCTGAGTAGTTTGGACCACAGGTGTGTGCTTCCATGCCTGGTTATTTCCTCTGAATTCCACAGTGAAAAAATAAATTACTGGAATGAGAGGATAAGAAAAGAAAAAAAAATCACATTTTTAAGGAGAATAAGAGTACTTTTATATATGTCTACTTAATGGTTTGGTATTTTTCTGATTAGGCCAACATTTATCTTGTAGAAATGAAATTATATTGAACTGTGAGCACAGTGTAAGTATCACTGCACACATCACAATTTCCTACAGAAAAATGTCCCTTTGATTTCCTGTGCATGTGAAAGGCTTCTGTAAGAGGAAACAGTGATGGTTAGAAACAAAGACAATGCTGTCTAGAACTTTATTCACAGTCTTCTCTATGCTGCACTGCTATGATGTGTTTTACTCTCTCTGCTTATGAATATGTCTAACTTGATCAATTAACTGGTGCTGTGTAAGGTTTAGAAAACTATCCAATGCATTTAAAATATTTATTACCATCCTATACGTATGCTTATGTCTGTGTACTGTTTGCATGCTTGCTGCCCAGTGCAGGCCAGAAGAGAGAGTCAGATCCTCGGAACAGGAGCTGCAGATAGTTATGAGCTGCCATGGTGATCCTGAGAACTGAACCTGGGTCCCCTTGAAGAGCAGCCAGAGCCCCTAACTGCTGAGCCATCTCTTTAGCCCTAGTCGACGCATTTTGTCTCGCCATTGACTATCATAGTTTTGAAACACAGTTGTTCCTCGTGTTTACAGATGAAAGAAATGGGAAATATAAGAAAATACAAGTGGAGAAATTTATCTGACCATAATCAATCCCAATCTTCCAGGAGTAAAAACTCCTTTTTTGTGCAAGTGAATACACTTGCTAGTGCATTCTACAATTTTTTTCATCACCGAGAAATACCCCTGACTAGGAACAATTTAAAGAAGGGAGGACTTATTTTCATCTACAGTTTGAGGGGAAACGGTTCGTCGTGGCAGGGAAAGCACAGCAGCAAGAGCAGGAAACCTCTTGGCCACAGGCATCTGTAGCAGAAAGTGAGGAGAAATAGGGTGGGGCTCTAAACCTGAAGTCCATCCCTAATGACCCATTTCCTGAAAGTTCTACAGTCCCCAAACTGGGCCACCATCTGGGGAACAAGCGTTTAAATGCATGGACCTATGGAGACAGTTCACATTTAACCTAGTCACAACTATAGAACTTAGTCTTGGGGGAAAGTGCTCACCTTCCCCAGCTTTACCCAGATCCTAATCTTTCTCTGCTCAAACTGCTTTGCCCTGGATGCCTCACTTTTGCTGCCCAAACTGACTTAGTTGAAATTTCCATTGCTGTAGTAAAAGCATCTTGGGGAGGAAAAGGTTATTTCAACTTACAATTTACACATCACAGTCCATCACTGAAAGAAGTGAGGACAGGAACTCAAGCAGGGCAGGAACCAGGAGGCAGGAGCTGATGCAGAGGTGTGTTTGTTTGTTTGTTTGTTTATATTTATTTGATTTACAGCCTGATCCCAGCTCCTTCTTTCCTCTCCTCCCAGTCCTACCCTCATCACCCCTCCCCACATTTTCCCATCTCCATCTTCTCAAAGAAGGGAGGCAAGGAGTACCAACCCACCTGTAGCCTGCTTCCTTTATGCCATCCAGGACAGCCTACCTAGAGGTAGCAATACTCACAATAGGCTGGCCCGCCTACATCAATCACCAATCAAGGAAATGCACTGTTGGTTTGTCCACTGGCCAGTCTGGTTGGGGACATTTTCTCAGTTGAGGTTTCTTCTTCTCAAATGATTCTTGCTTGTGTCAGGTTGACATAAAAAATAGCCATTACATGAGGATCTTAATATTCAGACACCTGTTCCCCAACCTGGCAGTGTTTCCTCTGCTCCTGTTAAAGGCCAGAGAAGGCCAGCGCCATTGGCTTGCATAGCTGGGGCTTCAGAACATGTCACAGAACTGAAAGTATTTCAGGCTAAAGGGGCCTGGGAAACACACATGGAGAGTTTGAAAAAGTTCCACAGGCAAAGCCACAGAAATTGCATTCCAAGACTGAAAACGACAGAGAATATTAATGAAGACAGCAAATGAAGAGTCAGGCAACATCTACAAGGAATCTGACATGGTCACTCATTCAAAGAAGTTGGGGAGCTTCTAAAGTGCTGAATCTTAGCAAAAACCAGAAGGGACTTGAGATCTCATTCTATTTTCAAGGTAAAAGCTTGCCTGCATGGACCTAGCAGAGAGCTACAGCTAAGGAGTCAGTGGTACAAGTTTTATGTTTGCATTAATGTTTCATATCAAATACCAACAGCCCATGTGAGCAGTTTAACGGGGCGATTTTACAACCCGACAACCTGAGATTAAAAAACTCCAGTATTGTATAGTGGGTTAAAAGGTGGCTCATCTTTGCCTCCAAGGTAGATGTTATCTTTATTTTAGTGTGCAAACTGTCTGTCCAGAGTAGGTGTTATCTTAATATCTTTCAAAGCTGTCTACCATACAACTTTTTTTAAACATAGTCTAGGATATAAACTCTGTATTGAAAAAATATGATTTATGGGCAGTTATCTATAAACATTGCTTCCACCCTACTCTAGTCTAATTAATGAAGCATCACTGCAGGCCAGAAAATAATTTGTGAATTTGCTATTGGATGTAGATGAAATTGTTCAAGAACCAAGCCAGACTTCTTATCAAATTTCTTTTCCATGGACTGAGAATGGAAAGGGACAAGATTTGGAAATTGAGGCACAAAGGGTCAAAATACACCACACACATGTATGAAACATAATGAAATATTATTTCATATATTGTATCTATACATATATATTTATGTTTATATGTATATGTATATATATATTTTTTTCACATTGTTAATTAGCTTTTTTATTTGTTTTTGTTTTTTTTTTTAATTGAAGGTCCCTTACTGGTCCTGCTTCTATGAGTGGCCAAGATCACGGGAAAGGGGGGGTAACCAGACAGCGCAAGGAGGGTCATTTCCACATTTCATTTACACACAGAACTAAACAGACAAGCACAGAATCACTATTGTGGTTAGAAGTTGGCAGCATGGGAGGGGTGAGGAGTAGGGGTGTCGTTAAAAAAAAACAAAAAAAACCAAAAAACCCAAAACAGGCTCCCCCCAAACTGGGTGCCTGGGACGGAACTTGGTCTGCTTCAACCCGAGAGGAATCAGAAGATCAAAAGCAGTTTGGGAAGGCCAGAACCGTCAGGGATGGAGGGAGAGGACAGTCCAGGGGAAAGGAGGGACATTTGGCAACTGGGGTGAAGGAATTGCCCTCCCCCTGCTGGGTTCCCCCCAGCCCCTCCGGTCTGGCAGGAAAGGGGCAGCCTGCAACACCCAAGAGCAGGTCTGGGGCTGCTCGATGTTCCAGGCGGGGGGGGGGGGGGC
>CM053764.1:89312038-89444702 GCA_028658305.1 Pachyuromys duprasi
AGGTCCTCCTTCTTGCTCTCCTTGGTCTCATAGGTTGCATCATAGAGAGCATAGCGGCAGTCCTTGTGGGGCAGCATCTTGACAAAAGTGGTGTAGGGGTCATCCACAGTCTGCCCCACATCTCCTACCAGGATCTCCTTGCCCTCCTCCAGGATGATGTTCTTCTTGTCCTCACTCAGGCAGAAGAGCACTGCCTTCTTGCGTTTCTCCACTTCTTCTGGTGTTGAGGACTTGCGAACTTTCATGTCATTGAACACCTTAATGACACCATCAGAGACAGCCACACCAGAGGCCATGGTTCCGGAAAGTAAAGGGAGACAGAGAGAGTACAGGAGAACTAAGCCACCGCAGCTGCTGCCGGGATCCGACCATATATGTATATATATATATATGTATATATATATATACATATATCCGACCATATATGTATATATATATATATGTATATATATATATATATATATATATATAGCATATGTAATCCAGTCTCTGTCTTAAGAGTGCTGGAGACCAAATCTGGGAAATAATAGGTACTACAGAATAAAACAAGAAATCAGTTACTGGAAAATTCAAATCTAAATGGCAAGGTCAGAGCAGGATTGACTGTACAAGCCAGAGTGAAGTAGGTAAGTTTTATATGATAGGTTCTGTGTGTGCATGTGTATATGTTATGATGAATAATAGATATTCTAGATGATTTTTTCTGGATATAACAACTAAAACAAATCTAGAAGTCAGTATATTTGCATTTAATATTCTCCATATGTTGTCCAAACATGAAATAGAAAAGGGAATACAATCTGAAATATAAATATGGTTTGATTATACTTTGGTTTTTAGCATAGTAGCAAGGACTGACTCACAATAAATATATAAAACTAATTTTAATAAAAGTGTAATATAGGAACAGGACAGATGATTCAGTGGTTAAGAGCACTTTCTTTCACAGAGGACCTGGATTCAATCCCCAGCACCTACATGGTGGCTCACGTCTGTCCACAGTTCCAATTCCAAGGGATCTGACACCCTCCATGGGCACCAGGCATACACATGGTACACATTAAATCAAACTTTAAAATTAATTAATTAAAAACTGATTTAAAATTCATTATAACATTCTATGTAAGCTCATATGAAACATTTCATATTGTGCTTGCATCAATATTTGCATGTTGGTGCTTTTAAATTTTAAACTCTGTTTATGCATATGATTTGCATAAATTAAATGTCTTTGTTCTTATTTATAAGTCACTATACTGTTAGTAAATTAGTTGTTTCCCTGAATTATAATTTATCACATGCTAGCAAACATCTAATTACTTACAACCTAGTAATTTTTCCAAGTAATGTATAAATCACATATGTAAAGAGCATATAATTAAATTGTCTTTTTTAAGCACATGGGGGCTAATGACTTATGAATTAAGAGTTACTGTATCAAACTCACATTCACTGGTGACAATTGCAACATATCTGTTTAGCTAATGATACCTGCTGCTCTAAGATGGCTTCTACAGAAGCTTCCAGTTTCTATGGCAGTTCTTCAAGGCAGCATGGGTAGTGGTTAAGGTGTATTCTCAAGCACCAGGTACAAAGTCCAACAGCCCTTTGGTTATCTGTGGCCTCTGGACAAATTACTTGACCACTGCATTTCATGTTCCTCCTCATAAAATGGGAATGGTAAACCTTATTTGTTGTAAGGACTGAATGAGTTGCTTTGTTTTTTTGTTTTTTGTTTTTTCTTGAGACAGGGTTTCTGCATGTGGCCTTGGCTGTCCTGGACTAGCTTTGTAGACCAGGCTGGCCTTGAACTCTTAGTGATCCACCTGCCTCTGCTTCCTAGAGTGCTGGGATTCTACTTGCCTTCTTACTTTTCTTCTCTGTCACCTGGGAATGAGGATGACTATGGTAAGGCTGGTTCTGGCATGTCTGAGCATGCTCTGTAGTCTGGTACATGACCCCTGTTGCTAGTCTTTGAAAAACAAGTTAAGATCGCAACGTACATCAGGAATGATGGTACATGCCTGTAATCCCAGTGCTAAGGAAAGTAATACAGATTGGGAGGCTAAAGCTAACCAGAGTAGCAAAAATAGATAGCCTGGAATATACACTCCTATTCTCTCAAAAATCAAACCAAAACAACATGGTTGCTGGGGATTGGGGAGGGAGCCACTTTCAGTTTTTAGTTCTCAGCCTTGAGCTTCAGCCACCATTCTGAGAACAAGGAAAAAAAATTACTCTTGTTTAGCTGGTATGTTGCTTTGTTAAGCTGAAACACATAGTCCTTTTTAAGTGGCTTGCTTTCTATGCATTAGAGTAACTATCCATATCACTAAGGGGAACACACTGTTCGTCAGAGAGAAGCTTTCTGTAAATAGCATCTGGGCCTTCCGAAGTCTTAAAAAAAAAAAAAAGCACTAGCTTTTTGTGGTGGTATATGCCTTTACTTCCAGCACCAGGGAGTCAGAGTTCAAGATCAGCCTGGTCTACAAAGTGAGTCTAGGACAGCCAGGAACACAGAGAAACCCTAAGTCAAACAAATAAAACAAAACAAAAAGGAAAGAAAAATAAAAAATTCTATAAAAGGCTGGAAATATGGCTCAATGCTTAAAAGCATGTACTGTTTTTGGAAAGGACCTCAGTTTGGTTCCCAGCAGCCATGTTAGACAGCCTGTGACTCCAGCTACAAGGAATGCAATTTCCTCTCCTGGTGTATCCTCATTCTCTCATTCATGCTCATACTAATCCCCTGCCCCATGCACAAGATTTTTAAAAATTAGTAAAATATATTAAAAGTCCTATAGATTCACAGCTTTCCAACCTGTCCTTCTACCTGTATGCCAGGGAATTGAGTGGGTTGACATGCTTCAAACATAATGTCTGGTTGACATTTTAAAATTTATTTATTTTTAATTTATGTGTGTGCATGTATAATTGCCATATGCATGGGTACCTCTACCTCAAGAGGACAGAAAAGGGCATCTTATGCCCTGCGATTGGAGTTTCACCATGTGGGTGCTGGGGACTGAACCTAGGTTCTGTGCAAGAGCACCAAATGATCTTAATGCCGAGCCGTCTCTGCAGCTCTCTAATTGATTTTTTAATTTTTTTTATTATGTATACAGCATTCAGACTTCATGTATATCTGCACTCCAGAAGATGGTTGTGAGCCAGCACCTGAGTGCTGGGAATTGAACTCATGACTTATGGAAGAACAGCTGGTGCTCTTAACCTCTGAGCCATCTCTCCATTCCTCTAATTGATATTTTAATCTCTACTTTGATCAAAGTTCTGCTATCACAGTTTAAGCCATGCTTCTCCCATGACAAGCTCCTTAAATTGTTTGTTCTGTATACGCTGTTAACTTTTTTGATTTTTTTCTTTTTTGATTTTGTTTATTTTCTTCCATTAAAAACTTTCCTCGGGATGTTTAGTTGGGTTTGGCATTTTCTTCTAGGGAGAAGAAAATTTAAAAACAAACAACTAAAAAATGGCACAAAATAAAAACAAACAGAAAGTGTTGGCAGAAATCCCCAAATTAATGGAGTTTTTTAAAAGCAAGCTAGAGTTAATCATTTCCATATTTGCCTGGAAAAAGAGCTTGAACTTTCTGAGTCTTCGCTGTTCAGCTCTTTGGGAGGAGAGCAACTATAAACAAGGGAGCTCTTTCCTAACCAAGGGAAAATATGCTGACTTTAATGAAAGTCTTCTGTGACATACTTGACCACAAGACATAAGCTTTTAAATAACATTGAGTTCGATGTACACGAACATTTTCTTCTTGTTTAGTTACCTAACAGAATCCCTTTTATAAAAAAGGGACACACAAAAAAAACACTGGTGTTGTTGAACCTTGAAAATAAATGCATGAACAAAGCCTAAATCACTACAAAGATCCATAGCTCACCAATGGGAGTACATGATTGAAGCCAGCCATGTGAAATCTATTTATTTCCTCTTCTGAGTCCCACTACTCACTGAACTTAATAGGTTATGTTTCATATTCGTTGATAATGTGGCATCAAGATTGTGGACTAAAGAAAGAACTAAAAAACACTCTGTAAGACTTACATAATTCAGCCAAACAACAAATTTTAAAGAGGAAATTAACAAAATGATAAAAGTAAAATATGAAAGAAATTTTACATAATTGCTTTCAGAAGCCTGTGCCTGGCTAACTCCTGAGACTGCTTTTCTGTAGTAGGCCTGCTCCAGTCTTGTGCAAGCTGCCCCAACATCTACATAATACTTAACCACACCCTCTGCACCCGCTCAAATCAGCCTAGAACAGTGCCTATCAACCTTTCTCATGCTGAGACCCTTTAATACAATTCCTCACATTATGGTGACCCTCAACCATAAAATTATTTTTGTTGCTACTCCATAACTGTAATTTTACTACTGTTACAAATTGTAATGTAAATAACTTTGGAGCTAGAGTTCTGCCAAGTGGGTCATGACCCACAGGTTGAGAAGCACAGGCATAGACTCAGACCCAGTGGGTATGAGCTTATCCCATCTCAAGTGACTTAAGAAGCTAATATTACTTTTTTGTGTGATAAACTAGTAGCTATTTAACTTCAAAAGCCAAAGAAATACCCTTGCAAAGAAAAATGCAAGCATAAAAAAGAAAAAGGAAGCATAAAAGTTTACAATTTTTAACAAAAGCATCGAAGAATGTGTGGGTTATTTTTAAAAAATACAGTAAAACTTAAAGATTATAAAAAACTTATCAAGATTATTGGACTTTCAGTACCAAATATTCAATAAGATTTTATTTAAGTCAAAGTAGTTCGTATTACAATATTTGTATGCCGTCACATTTGTATTTTCTTCTTTCTGTCTGTCTTTGTTTCTTTTGTTTTTGTTTTTGAGACAGGGTTTCTCTGTTCTCTGTGTAGCTCTGCCTGTCCTGCAACTCGCTCTGTAGACCAGGCTGGCCTTGAACTCCAAGGTCCATCTGCCTCTGCCTCCCAAGTTGCATTCATATTTTCATTGTCCAATTCGTTGGACAGGTAAGTGTCAGTAAGCTGTCCAATAAGTGACAAGATTCACTTAAATACAAAACAATAAACTAAACACAGATGATTTGTTTTTTACCTGCTTGCTACAAAAATAATAAATGTTTCTTATTTCATTCATCTTTCCCTCTCCCAATTTTATCAAGAAGTCAATGAAAATTAAATCATAGGAAAGAAAACAAGATTTCTGAATATCCACTAAAAGATGTACAATATGGCATTTAAAAATGTATTTATTTTTTATGTGTTTAAGTTTTGCCTGAATTCATGATGCCAATAGGGTTCAGAAACAGGTGTCAGATATCCTGGAACTGGACTTACAGAAGGTTATAAGCCACCATGTGGATGCTGGGAACTGAACCTGGGTCCTCTGGAAGAACAAGTGCTCTTAATCACTGAGCCATCTCCCCAGCCCTGATGGCATTTTAAGAAGTACTTTTGTATTCCATGTGTTTTTATCTGTCTCCACTGATATTGGATTTCAGGAGCAAAGACATATAACCAATATTATATTACTTTGTTTTGTAAACAGATTGTTCAGAGATTTACAATGATGGGTTTAAGCAGAGTGGATTTTACAGAATCAAACCTCTCCAGAGCCTGGCAGAATTCTCTGTTTATTGTGACATGTCTGATGGAGGAGGATGGACCATAATTCAGAGACGATCTGATGGCAGTGAGAACTTTAGCAGGTAACTGCTTTTTCTTTGTTTGTTTTTTGGTTTTTTGAGACAAGGTTCATCCATGAGGTTCCTCCTCACAGAGATCCATCTGCCTCTGCCTCCCCAATGCTGGAATTAAAGGCATGTACCAACTACTGCCTGGCCAATAGATAACTGCTTTTAACAAGTAATTATTTGGCATAGCAGATGTGAGATTTATAAGTGAAGCCTTCTTTTGTCTCAAATTTATTACTGCAACAAAATTTTACTTTCCCATTTTTAAGTAAGAAAACAGTGAATGAGTGAGCTAGTCAAGAGAGTGTTGGAGAGAAGAGAGCGTGAGTAATGCCATGGGCACTGCATGTGTCCATTCATATTTTGCTAAAACCAACTTTCAATTTAAACATTTTAGGGGTTGGAATGACTATGAAAATGGCTTTGGAAACTTTGTCCAAAACAATGGTGAATATTGGCTGGGTAACAAGAACATTAACTTACTGACTATGCAAGGTAAGCTTTGCACTTCTATTCAGGAGGCAGAGGGTTGTAGATTCAGTCCCCAGTACTACAAAACAAACAAGGCCCATGTAGTATTTTCCCCTAAGTCATAGGCAATAGAACAAAGTCAGTATCTATCATGATTTTTTTTAGATGTAACAATACTTTCTGAGCCATACTTATGTAATATGCTACTTAAAACAGGGAAGAGAGGAAGAGACTAGGTTGGTAGGGAATATATATTTTCTCATATGTGTTTTCCATTCCTTGAAAGGAAATGTGTTGTTAAACCATTTTTAAAGATTCAAGTGAGTGGCACATATGTATAAAAAATTTATCAGCACAATAAAGCTTGTGATAAGCCACTTCAAAACAGTAGCAGTTTGGGAGGGGTAGAGAAATGACTCAGAGCTCAAGAGCTTTATGTTGCTCCTGCCAGCACCCACATCAGGTAGGCCACAACAGCCTATAACTCCAACTCCAGGGAATCCAGTTCTCTCTTTTGGCCTCTGAAGGCACCCATACATGTGGCATTACTCCCATAGACACCCACCTATGCACATAAAAATAAATCTTGCAAACATAAAGCAGATACCTTAAAGTAAATTATGAACTCCTATACAATTCTCCCATACATGTCCACTTGTATGTTTATAGCTAAAGTTCAATATTTGTCTAAAATTTTATGTTCGATAACAATTTTTCAGTATTTTATTTTTTATATTCTTTTGCACCCATCCATCCTCCTCAGCTTGCTTATAGATTGAGCCTGTAGTCAGCCCCCTTTAGGTCTGGTACTCAATATCTCATAACGCCACAGTTGCATTGCCCAAGAAAACATGCTAAGTCACTTGGCAGTGCAAAGGCTTATTTGTTTCAGCCAAGCTCAGGCAACTACTGGTTATTCTATATTCAAAATAGTAGGGTATTCATTACAAGGATCTTTGAGACCTGAGAGTGGTAGCTAGAGGGGCTGCTGAACTATTGTGTATCATGCGTTCTCTTGTGATCAGTGTTCTCTAAGTCTATAGAAAGTTTCCTATCCCTCAACATATAAATCATCCTAAACTGGGTGTGGGAAGGCAGAGGCAGGCAGATCCCTATGAGTTTGAGGCTAGCCTGGTTTACAAAGTGCGTCCAGGACTGCCAAGGCTATACAGAGAAACCCTGTCTCAACAAATCAGGAAAAAAATTATCCTAGTTTTAAGAGTTGTGTGGGTTTTTTGTTTTTTTGTTTGTTTGTTTTTTTGTTTTTGCCAGATACATAACACTTACCATAGCATATTCTGTTTCATTGGCATATTAGTATTTCCCAAGTGGAATCTTTGTGTCATTCCAAGCATATGAAATTCAATCTTATTTCTCAAGTTGTTTTTATGTGTATATTTTTTGCCCAGATGGGCATTTTCCACAAATCTGATTCCCCTTCATCTTTTCTTGCTTGGTGCTGGGCGTGGAAATGGGGCCCCCACACATGGTAAGCATGCATTCTAACACACATCCATGTTCCCACACCTTTCAACTTCTCATTTGGTGTTCGAGCTAATTACTCTTAAGTAGTATAGAGGAATGGGTCTATCAAATCCATGCCTTGCATCCTATCATAGCTTAAACAATAGAAATTGCCTTTTTCCTTATGTTCTTTAATTTTGACAGCAGTTAAGGATACTCACATTGACTCTAAAATTAGATTTATTCTTATTACCCAAGGTTTCCCCCTGCTTAGAACTGCCAGCAATAAAATTAATTTAGAAATTATTTCTAATTACAAGTTTATTCATTTATTGACAAAAAATTTAGACAGTTATCTTTTTCTTAAAAAAAAAAAGGTGACATATTCTCTATCCATTAACACATTCACTTGGGGAATAACTGTCATATCTTTCTGTGCCTATCCATGTCACAGACTTGGTCATATGAGCTAAGGTAATACTTTTAGAGGTCTCCGTCTGAAGAAAAACCCTGAGAATCCAGAATTCCCGGCCAAATAGCTTTGAACTTTGCTCCTGAGACACATTTGATGCTCTACTCCTTCACTAATTTGTTTCACATGACAATTTTTATCAGCTAGAATTTTTACAGTCTTCATGGTACCTCATTTTATATTTAGAGATTTGTTTTCTACATATATCATTTTTAGCACATGTAGATAAGAATGTATGCCAAATAAATTAAGTTAAACTACTTCTCCATTGCATAGAAACTTCAGAAAACCCTCTTGACTCAGAATCAGTGATATGAGTGACTTCCCCACCATACGGACTTTTCAAGGATATGCCCCTGTTTTGTCTTTTCTAATGTCATCTGTTCCACAGGCTTTGATGCTATCGGGAAGGTAGGTTTTCATAAAACAACCAGGATCCTTATTTCTTCTTCAACTGGGTCTTAGATAATTTGCTAGCTGATCTTTCGTTCTACCAGTAAAAACAAGCAAGTTCATCCACAAGCAGGTGATGATGACTATAATATGAAACATAGCCCAAAAACTAGAGATTATGTCATTAATAGTAATTATTCTTAAGAATGAGATTATTATTGAAATTAAGAAAAAAGGAATAAAATTTATAATTCTTAAAACTATGATTTTCAGCAGATCTCTCCCTTTCCCCCTCTCTCTTTTGAGTTTTTCAAGATAGGTTTCTCTTGTGTAGAAGGCTGTTCTGGAACTTACTCTATAGACCAGGCTGTTCTCGAACTTACTGTCTCTTCCTTCCTAGTGCTGGTATTAAAGGCATATACCACCACTGCTAGGCTAGGTTTGTTTGTCTCTTCTCTTCTCTTCTCTTCTCTTCTCTTCTCTTCTCTTCTCTTCTCTTCTCTTCTCTTCTCTTCTCTTCTCTTCTCTTCTCTTCTCTTCTCTTCTCTTCTCTTCTCTTCTCTTCTCTTCTTTTTTGAGACAGGGTTTGTCTGTGTAGTCTTGGCTGTCCTGGACTCACTGTGTAGACCAGGCTGTCCTCGAACACAGAGATCCACCTCCCTCTGCCTCCCTGTGTACTGGGATTACAGGTGTGTGCCATCATGCCTGTCTTGGAATAGATGTCTTAATCTATTAACTACAAAAGTACAGCTCTTTACAAAATGAATCATACTGTTATTTTCACATTCGTTTTTATTCTTTAGACTTAGCAGAATTTTTCTACTTTATTTTTTTACTCTTTTGCTGTCATTGTTCTCAAGTAAAATAAATAATAAAATGATCATAGTGTATGATGCTGGAGTCACTGTTTATTCTTTGAAAACTGATTCATGGCAGAGGAAATGGTAAAAGCAGAAGAAAACTACAATTTACTTTTAAACCTAAATATTGTCATGTCATATATTAAAAAAAAAACCTACAGTTTCTTATTGTTTCTGTTGGATTTATTTATTTATTTTTTTAGGAGACTACACTTTAAAAATCGACATGACAGATTTTGAGAGAAATAGTCGCTTTGCACAATACAAAAGTTTTAAAGTTGGTGATAAAAAGGTACTAAAATTTTTATATTAGCAATATCTTGAGTTAATGTTGAAAATATGCAATGACACCCCAAGGTCTGTAGAAATATAAATGTTATATAACCTGTTTTGCTTATTTAATATGTTTTTAAAATGTCTCCCACTGATAGTGAAAAGTGCCTCTTTCTCCTTTAGTATTCTTATGAATTGAGAATTGGAGAATACTCTGGAACAGCTGGAGACTCCCTTTCTGGGACTTTCCACCCTGAAGTGCAGTGGTGGGCTGGGCACCACAGAATGAAGTTCAGCACGTGGGACAGAGATAATGACAACTACAAAGGGAACTGTGCTGAGGAAGAGCGGTCTGGCTGGTGGTTTAACAGGTTTGGCGCTTTACACACACAGTTGTAATGACGCTTTACACACACAGCTGTGTTCTATGAGTTCTAGGCCAGCAGGACCTTGCCCTTAAAACAAAACAAAAAACAAAACAAAACAAAACAAAACAAAAAACCTCAAAACATCATGCACCAAAATTAACCAGACCCAAAGTGGTGTTTTTAATTTGCATGTTTTTATAATAAAGTTTATTTTTCAAAAAAAAGAAAGAAAAAAGAAGGAAAGAAGGAAGAAATTTGTAACACTCTATTAACCAACCAGCTCTTCATCGTCTCATATCTTACAAGATAACCACTATTACTGCTGTAATTTTAATACTACTTTTCATCCACTGTGACTTTTATTAGTTCATTGAATGCAAGCCTTCCCAACATAGGAAAAAATGCTACACTATTCTTGAAACTAAATCCTCCCCCAGCAGCTGTTTGAATAATTCAACATTGTTATCAAGCTCATTCTTTTGAATGTGGAGGGGCTAGTGAACTGAGTTCTGGGGATCAAATCTAGGACCTTGTACCTAGGGCAAGCAGTCTACCACTGAGGTATACCCTAGCTTCACTTTATTTTGGATGATACAAAGTTCTTTGTTTTATGAGTATAAGGTATTTCCATCAGTCAAAGTAAATGTATATAGTTGTTAAAGTAGTAGGCTTCCTTCTGGGTTGTACTTTTCCAAAAATTGAGTCTATTTAACATTTGGCCACTTATTAAGAAAACAGAGTAAATACAACAATGCAATGGGACAGAGAAGAAAAATCATTAAATCACTTTCTCCTACTGGGCAAACTTGAAACATGGGAGTAATCTTTTCCCTCTTGGCTTTTCTTGTTTTTTTTTTTATTGTTGTTGTTTTGCTTTGTTTTGTTTTTTAATGTTCTAAGTAAGCATTATTTAAGATTTACCTATAATTAACAACATCATTAATGTCTGATTTTGAATAGACTTGAAAAAAATTTTTAATATTTCTGAGGTCTTAAGTGTGAACATTATCCTGTTGGTTAGTTGTTCTATGCCTGAATAGCAGTTGCACACACATTAAAGAAGGCAAATAAATGATATAGTTGATAGAAATAGGAGTTGGGGACAACAATACAGGCATTTCAGTAGCAGGAAGTACCCAAGAAAAATAGGTCAACCTAGAGAGAAAGTAAATTGTTTCAGAAATGTCTCTACTCTTTGTTTCCCTTGTCACATCTAACTTGCGTGAATTGTTGACACCGGTTTTTCTCACTCCTGAGGCTGCAATTGCAGGGCCCCAACAGGTTTGTGTATTTAGAGCCAGCCCTCTTCCAGGTTAGCTCCTTCTGTTTCCTAGTCACAGTACATAAAAAACAGCTGTCCTCGTTTCTTCCACTGGCATACCCTGTGCTTTTCCACCAGGTAAGAGTCCAACCTCAGGAATCACTGGCCAACATTAGTTTTCCTCCCTGAAGTTGTGTTTGTTTGCTATTTGGTCACAACCAGGAGAAAAATAACTAAAATCTTCAATGCTGCCTCATCTGCCTTACTGGTCTAGTGCGGAAATGCAAGGGTTGTGTTAACCCACCTTTACCAGCGGCCAGCTGCTTCTTTACCACGAAGCACCAATCTTCAGTAACTAGGGTCAAGTCCAGGCTAGAAACTGAGGGATGCTGAAACACTGGTCTCAGAATACTAAGTAGGCGACCCTGTAGCCCATTTCTCAATAGGCTCCAAATCAGAGCAAATAGAAAAGTTTATGTAGCAGATGTCTACATATAAAGATATGTCCAAATATTTACCCTGAAAGTTTTTTTCTATTTAAATCTTATTTCTTGTGGTACTTTAAAAACACAGTGGATACTGAATCCCTGCAGATCTAGTACGTATGGTTCCAATTAGTCCTAATCATTTAAATTAGGTGGACTGCCAGGATAGTCAATAAAAGCAAATCACAAGCTTAGTAATGATCCAAGCCTGCTACTTTGCATTTATGAACGAATTATATGCTTTTTGGATTCAATGACTAGCTTTTTTTTTCAGATTTTTTTCAGACTGCTTCTGAATATTCTTGTAACCTAGAGTCTGCTATCTTTTCATTAGTTACAGCAATAACTAAATCTACGGTGATTAATATAACAGGAAAATTTGCACAAAATGTTACATGAAAGTTTTGTATGCCAAGGACAGATGAGTGTACAGACTCCAAAGGAGGAAAAAGGAAATGTTTAAATTTTATGATACCCTAACAAGCCTATCTAGGTTGGTGCAGTATATGTAAAAAATTAACTTGTCAACTCAGACAAAAGATTGTTTGCTGATAGCTAGGACATTTTTAAAAGGAAGTTTGGGTCTGTGTGCTTATCTTGGAGATGAAAATAATTGATGTGCTAACAATTTAAAGATGGGGGTCTGAGTTGTAAAAGACACATCTTGGCCGTAGACTGATGGGCCTGGACGCACAAACTACCCAGGAAGCTGCAGTAGAGCCCCTCAACCCACGCGAAGGTTACAAAGCAGTTTCTCTTTGCTTCTTTTTCCTTTTTGTTTAAAAGTTACTAAGAACTGAAATACTAAGCCAAGTAATGGTGGCCTACGCCTTCAATCCCAGCACTAGGGAGGCAGAGGCACAAGGACCTCTGAGTTTGAAGTCAGCCTGGTCTACAGAGCAAGTTCAAGGACAGCCAGGGTGGCACAGAGAAACCCTGTCTCAAACAAACAAACAAACAAACAAACAAACAAACAAACACCAAAATGAAGGGCTGGAGAGATGGCTCAGAGGTTAAGAGCAGTGGCTGTTCTTCCAGAGGTCCCGAGTTCAATTCCCAGCAACTACATGGTGGCTCACAACCATCTATAAAGATATGTGGTGCTCTTTTCTGGTGTAAGGTGTACATGCAGACAGAACATTGCATACAGAATAAATAAATCTTAAAAAGAAAAAGAAAAAACCGGAATGCTTACTTTTCAACACACTCCAAGTAGCCTGGGATGGACCTTCACACTTACTATGGAACCAAAACTCACCTGTTTAAACATTTCCTTGTAGAAAAGTCTCGGGTTTGGTAAAATGATACTTTTCTGAGAAATGGCAGACGTTATTGTCTAAATGTTTTGATCATTTTTTTAGCAAGATAACGTTTTTCCAGTGTATTTTTCTTCTGATTGTCATGTTTTCTTTTGTTCTCCCACTAGGTGTCACTCTGCAAACCTGAATGGTGTGTATTATCAGGGCCCCTACACGGCAGAAACAGATAATGGTGTTGTCTGGTACACCTGGCATGGGTGGTGGTATTCCTTGAAATCTGTGGTTATGAAAATTAGACCAAATGACTTCATTCCAAATATCATTTAGTTGTCCCTGCTGGGCTCTCCTTTCTGTAATTCATCTTGGTGGAAAATATTTGAAAAATACAATGCTGACTAATAGACGTATGGTGATGGTAACTGTGTGTGAGTTTTCATTCTTCACACTGCCTTTATTCCTTAATATACTTTGATTTCAGCAGATACCCAATATCCACCAATAAATGCAGCTTATGCTAATGTTTACTGAGTACCTATGTGCATAGGGGTATGATAAGAGTTCAAACTGTATTACAAAACCATAGACTAATTAACATGATTACATTTGTAATAATAAATCATGCATATCTGGGTGTGTTAATGCATGCCTTTAATCCCAGCACTTGGGAGGCAGAGGCAGGTGGATCTTTCTGAGTTTGAGGCCAGTCTGATCTAGAGAGTGAGTTTCAGAACAGCCAGGGCTATACAGAGAAACCCTGTCTAGAAAAAAAAAATAAATCAATAAATCATATATGAATGTAACTGACAGAGCATGAGAAAAAGCCCAGCAACTGATGGTATTTTGGTCAAAACAACGGCATACATAAGTATTACAGGTTGGGCTTTGAATTAAGGTCTCTGGCTATAGAGTTAAGATGTTAAGCACAATCCAGGTTCTTAAATAGTATAAACAGTATTCATATCTTCAGGACATTTCTGTAAAACTACAGAAATTCACCTTTTGCACTTTTTACACTGATGTTATTTGATGGTGGAGAAGCAAGTAGCGTCCTCATCTTCATATGTCAGCTCTGGGAGATATCACTGACTGTTGCCACTTAACAGAGCTGAGAATTTCTGGATGTGAGTTTTGGTTAATGCTCAAAATTATTTTTTAATTTTTTAAAAATTTATTTTTTGTATATGAATGCTCTATCTGTGTGAACACTACAGGCCAGAAGAAGGTATCAGATCTCATTATAGATAGTTATGAACCAGCATATGGTTGCTTGGAATTGAACTCAGGACATCTGGAAGAGCAGCCAAGTGCTCTTAACTGCTGAGCAATCTCTCCAACCCCTAATGCTCAAAATTATAAGGGTAATAGAGAAAAACTCAAATCTAAGTTGTTTGGTGCTAAGTAAAATTATTTGCCAATATCCCATGACTCTTCTGGAATAAATCTAGATTCGTATTTTTTGTTTGTTTGTTTCTTTGAGACATAGTTTCTCTGTATAGCTCTGGCTCTCCTGGGACATACTCTGTAGACCAGACTGGCCTAAACTCAGAGATCCACCTGCCTTTGCCTCCCAGAGTGCTAGGATCAAAGGCCTGCACCACCATGTCCAGTTAGGATTGGTGTTTTTAAATGAGGATAAAAGAAAGAGCTTTCATAAACTATTTGCATGCTAACTCTGCTCCAGGCCCAGAAGATATGCTTCAGCCCACACAGCTAAGTTAGGGAGAAAAGACACACACCAATCACATAAACACAAAATTGTTAGCACTTTTTTGGCCACTGAGGTCACCATAGGCAGGGTAGCAATATGGCAGCCTCCTGCTGGTGTCAAGAGAACCACTTCCATAATTTTACTGCCTCTGAATAATTTGACGTCTTCAACCTATTGGAACTTGGCAAGAATGCCTGTCTTCACTCTGTTCTGTGATCCATTCGTTTCGGGCATATTCAGACAGCAGTGGTTTCGTAGGCTCCCAGACTGGTCACTTCGGTCAAAAACCCCAACATGCAGACACACTGAAACAGTCCTTCATACAATGGGTGCCTTGGTGCCCAGCATCCTCACTGCCTGTCAGAACTACAACATATAACCTGATATGAAAAGACAAGAGAAATATGGTAAAAAGCAGCTATTCCTCCCTTTCCTCACCTTTATTTTGACCGTTGCCTATGGAGAAAGGCTATTTATAAGAAAAATTATAGAAAAAGTCAACTCCAAGAAGGAAATACTTGAGAGGGTAAGTGTTCTGCAACAAGACCCACAGTAAATTCTTAGATAAAATAATGATGACTTTTTGGAAGACTTTGCTTTGCTGACGACTCTTATTAAAAGTACTGTGATATAATACACCTGAAGGCAGAGTTGAGAACTTTTATTACAGTTTCCAGGTTGTAAACTATGGATATCTGTATACAGGATAATATACAGGATGTCCTCGCAAAAGTGGTTTGTGTTAAACTTGGTGTAAATTGCATCAACTGATAAGTAAACATATAATACCGACTTTGTACTTATGAAGGTTTTAAAACTTAATAGCGTAAATATTCCTAGAGTTGGTCAAAAATCTAAAAAGGAAAATTAATATTTTCTTTTTCTTTTTCCTTTTTCTGAGACATGGTTACTTTGTGTAGCCTTGGCTATCCATTTTCTTTTATTTCCTCCACCCTCAGCAAGCATGTCAGTGGGTCTTTACCATATTTTCACTCTTGGAGGGTCTTGGTTATTTACCAGCCTGCTTATATTGGGCTGTTGTTTTCCAAAGACTTTAATCACAGAGCACGGTGACACCACTAGCTGCCCTAAGGGATCTTCTGCATTCTAGACAGTCTCTTCTTTACTACTGTTGTGGAGAAACAACCCAATGACCTCCTGGTAATCTGGATCAATCACACCTCCTAACATAGTTAACCCTGTTTTTTCTTTTTCTTTCTTTCTTTCTTTCTTTCTTTCTTTCTTTCTTTCTTTCTTTCTTTCTTTCTTTCCTTCCTTCTTTCTTCTTTCTTTTTAAAGCCAGTTGACTCAAGGATATCAGAAGCCCCAAATGCACAACGCACAAGGTCAGCGTTCCATAAGAACTGGTGGTGGTCATAGTGAAAGAGGCACTGAAGAACTGCGCTTGATGTTTGTGAAAGATATCAACATCACGGCATGTTATCCTCTAAACAGTCTTCCCACAGTGGCACTTTTTTTTTTTTTTTACCTTCAGTGTAATCTGAATCACCAGGGCTCTTCTAGACATGTGAAAGCTGATTCGAGGCAGAGCTTAAGGTTTTGGTTTTCCAACCCCACACTTGTGCATGCCTATAATTCCAGCACTCAGGAGGCAGAGGCAATTCATTTTTGGGACTGAGGATAGCCTGGACCACACAGTGAGATTGTGAGTTCTAGCCTGGAACACGTAGGGCAATTTTGTCTTGAAAATTCTGAGAAGCTTCCAAAAGCTGTAGATGTTTCTGGTCTAGGAATGAAGTTCCAAAGAGTATAGGGAGATCAGAGTTCCTTGGAATGTTGATTGGTATCTAGTACAGGAGAAAAGGCTACCTAAACAAATGTAGGAGATATAAGAAAACTCAATAGCTGTCTCAGATCCTTAAATGTGCTAACGTACATCCTGAAGTTCTAATTCTGAGTGGTTCAGCTTCAGGATATAAGTCACCTGATTATAGATGTCCAACAAAGAGCAATCTATTCTTCTTACTTAATAAGACCTCAGACAGTAGTTGGTTGCTAGGTTGGGTTCAAAGGTCTGTGGGACAGAGGCTGACATCCTTGCAATGCACCTAGCCCCCTCTTCAAAACCCAATTTGTCTACTGTAGTTCTACCTTCAAATGTGAAAAATAACCAGAAATGGACAACACATCTAATTTGTGTCTTGCTGGCAGACTGGAACCACATTATTGAGAACAAATAATCTAGGTGTCGAACAAAGGAATATATGAATAAACCAAAAGTAATTTGGCAAGATAATTTCTTTTTGTAAAAAAGGTATAACAGAACCCAAACTAGACTAGTGGACATACTTTCCTTTATGGCCTTTGTTTTGTTTTGGTTTTTTCCTTACATAGGCAGTATCTATTAGTGGAAACTCAACTTCTCAATCTGATGTGATTGGCTAGTATGAGCAAAGGAAATGGGATGGGGTTCAAGAACTATAAACCTTTATGGGAAAACTACCTTTGATAGAAACAAACAAATAAAGACCCGTTTTTTCACAATATGTTCATTCTGTCTCAAAATAAAGACTACAACCGTACCCCATGTTCCTGGTACCATAATTTAAGTTGGTTAGGGTTCTCTAGAGGAACAAAACCAAGTAGATATTCCTATTTTGAAAGAGAAAAAAACAAACAAGTGAAATTGTTAGCAATAAACAATCACTACAAATCAAAATCAAATCCAGCAAAGAAAACTCCAAATCTTGCAGCTGTCATGACCAGCATTGTAAAGTTGGAATGTAATCTTCTGGGTTCCAAAGAGCTTGTGGAACAGCATCCTTAGAAAAAATGTTTTATCTTCTAAAATCCTGAAACTTAAATACAATAGTGAAGATTAACTATGCTTGACTTCTAATATTATTTTAATTGACGTTACATTAAAATAAAACCACGGATATATACTCAATATATGTACAAGCATATTCTTAGCAAATAGAACAAAAACACTTGTGTAAATTACAATTCTCATTCTACAACAGGTTATGTGGCCTTAGCCAGTATTTATAACTACCTTTCTCCTACTATCCATTTTCTTTTATTTCCTCCACCCTCAGCAAGCACTTCAGTGGGTCTTTACCTGGAGGGGTGTCCCATATTTTCACTCTTCGAGGGTCTTGGTTATTTATTTATCAGCCTGCTTATATTGGGTTGTAGTTTCCCAAAGACTTCAGTCACAGAGAATGATGACACCACTAGCTGCCCTAAAGGATCTTCTGCATTCTAGGCAGTCTCTTCTTTACTTCTATTGTGAAGAGACAACCCAATGACCTCCCGGTAATCTGGATCAATCACACCTAACATAGTTAACTCTTTTTTTTTTTTTTTTAATGTTTTTAGCTAGTTGACTCAAGGATATCAGAAGCCCCAAAGAACCAGGAGGGAGTCTTAACTTCCAACTCAATGGGATATTTGTTGTCTCTACTGGCAAATGACTCCTCCTAGAACTAAAACTTTTTAGGCCTGAAGGACACAAGGCTACAGGAAGAGAAACCTTTTTTTTTTTTTCCTCTAGTACATCTAGTACTGTCACCACTAGCGGTGACAGTGAGTAGTTCTGGATATATTTTTCTTTAATGTAGAACATTAAAAAAAAATGTTCCATGGGACACACTTTGATAAGTCATAAGGAACTGAGGTCTGGCCAAATTTGAATAGTGTATTACTTGCTTAAGTAGCAGCCTGAAGGCTCATTCAATTAGGAGATCAGAACAGGAGAACTTTTAAGGAAAAAAAAAAAGGCGGGGGGATAATTTCACAGAGAAGAGGAAGGGGAGCTTAACAAAGAGTGTTCCGTAAATCTCAGTAGAACAGTCTTCAGTACAGAAGGGGTGAACAAGAAGATTAAGATGTCAAAAAAAGGCTGAGGGTGCTGGTGACTGACTGTGGGACTGAGTGAGAAGGCTGTTTGTGTTAAGTCCATGTCAGCAGAGTGGGAGAGAGCCTGCGGGTAAGGAGGACATTTGGGAGCATGCGCGTGAAAGAACTGGGCTGTTTTCATCTGAAGCCTGCACACTCGGAAGACCTGCACACTACAACTCTTCAGCTGCGCATGTGTACTGGGCCATGCTTGCTTGTGGTTCCAGCATATAGGAGGCTGAAGCCTGAGGGAGAGTTGGAGGCTAGTCTGGATGGTGTTTAGACCCTGACTTCAAACAAAACAAAAATTAGGAAAAAATAGTAAAATAGTTCAACGTCACCATAGAGAGTTCTTTACTAGGGTTTACCACTTTTTGCGTGTTTGTGTGTGTATGTGAGCCCATATGTTTGTAAAAGTGTATATGTGTGTGTTAAGGGGTAAAGTTGACATTGAGGGAATTTCTTGATTGCTTTCCACCATATTTATTTAGACAGGGTCTCTCAATTGACTCTAGAGTGTATTACCGCGCATGCGCGTGTGCACACACACTTGTTTGTTTGAGACAAATTTTCTCTGTGTAGCCCTGCCTGTCCTGGAACTCACTCTGTAGCCTAGGCTGGCCTTAACTCCCTAGTGCTGGGATTAAAGGCATGAACCCAGTGATTTTAGCACTTATCAGGGCTAAAGAAAATTGACCAGCATACACACGCAGCAACAAACAATGGCAAAAGAAAAAGCAAGTTTGCTTTCTCCGAGTCTTCATTTTTGAAGTTTCCTTGCCATAACAATCTAATTGCTTTATGGTTTTAAGTGGCTGTCCTTAAATAATATGTTTTTTAAATTGTTTCTTTTTATGGGGGTGGGTAGAGAAACAACAAAAACCAAGTTTGCTTTAAAAAAAAGTGCCATAGTAAAATTTTATTCTTTGTAAGCTCATAAAAAATAAAACCGAAATAAATTCTCATTAAATCGTTTATTTTTATTTGATAAGAAAGTAATCCAGTAGGAAAAAATTAATTACAGAGCTGTTCAAGGAGAACAAAGAGAGAGGGGATTGGAGGTTACCTCTATGTCCAGTGCTTTCCTGCTTGCAAGTAAGACCCTGCTTTGATCTCTAGCATCAGAAGAGTACAGTGATGGAGGAGGAGAGGGACAGGGGGTGGGAGAGTACACAGCCAGAAAAATACTATTCATTAGCCATAAATTCCTTGGCTTTGTTTTTCTTCTACTTGGTTACTAATAGCTAAGAAACTGTAGTAGATGAGACTGATTCCCCTCCCCCCCTTGGTTAATATTGTATTTTGAGTACATCCTTGAGTTATTTAAATGGTTTCCTATACAAATTTTGAAAGTGATCAATCCTCACTCAGAAAGGCAAACGGGATGGGCATCAGAAGGAGAAAACAGGAAACTGTACAGGAGCCTACCACAGAGGGCCTCTGAAATACTCTACCCAATAGGGTATAAAAGCAGATGCTAAAACTCATAGCCAAACTTTGGGCAGAGTGCAGGGAATCATATGGAAGAAGAGGGAGATAGAAAGACCTGGAGTGGACAGGAGTTCCACAGGGGGAGAAACAGAACCAAGAAATCTGGGACCAGGGGTCTTTTCTGAGACTGATACTCCAACCAAGGACCATGCACAGATGTAGCTTATGGCAGCTCAGCCTCCAAGTGGGTTCCCTAGTAATAGGGACTGTCTCTGACATAAACTCAGTGGCTGGCTCTTTGATCACCCCTCCCTCCCCCGGACGGGAGAGCAGCCTTACCAGGCCACAGAGAAAGACAATGCAACCAGTCCTGATGAGACCAGATAGGCTAGGGTCAGAGGGAAGGGGAGAAGGACCTCCCTTATCAGTGGACTTGGAGAAGGGCATGGGAAAAGATGAGGGAGGGAGGGTGAGATTGGGGGGAATGAGGAAGCGGGCTACAGCTGTGATACAAAGTGAATAAACTGTAATTCATATAAAAAATTAAAATTAAAAGTATAAAGTGGTACAAAAAAATCAATTAGTTTTTAGTGCATGGATTTTAATCAAACCTATTTTCAGACTATTTAGGCTGTTTCCAGTCTGTTGCAGCACACAGTGTTGTAACATTTCCACATGTAGGTTTTATTCATTTTGCTTTTGAATTACTTCCCAAGATAACTGGCAGAAGCAGAATTGCTGCATTCCCTTTCCCAAACTGTATCAATCTGTCCTCCCTTATCTCTGAAGTTTAGCTTTTACCACAGGATTATCTTCATTCTGAAGGCTAAAGGTTAGTGTTTTCCATTGGCAATTATGTTAAGTTTACACCACATTAAACTCTATTTGGCCTTTATTCTAATGCATGTAATATCGTTCTCTGAATAAACATATGAGAAGTTGTTTTATCCCTTTGGGAAAACATGTTGCTACTTTACTCATGTGACACTTATTAAACCCCTACTGTGTGACAGGCCATATGCAAAGTTATAGTAATGAGTCATGGACACTAACAGAGCTCCTTCCCTTGACGAAGTGACAAGTCCATATGGGAGACATGTAAACACACAACCTATACCAAGAAATATACTACACAATGTCAAGTTTATTTGCTAACCAAGATTATCATCAGAATATTTGGGTTTGCTATCTGGATATTTGGGGCAGGGGTGTGTGTGACAGAGCATAGAAAGTTTCTTTACATGTCTCTGATGAGTGTTTTTCATTTGAAAACATAATGAGATTTGTTTTTTATCCATTAAAGCACTGTGAGGCTTCAATGACATAACACTGGTCTTATACACTGTAAGCACTCCAGAAATACTGCTTTGATGATGGTGACGCAGGGTATAGTAAATTGATGTGCTGCTATGTGGCCCTCGCCCTGAACTGAAATGTCAGGAGACATTTCATTTTACATGTAATGATGAAACCCAGTCTGCGTAAACGATACTGACAAGAGCCCTGCAGCCTAGGTCTTTAATGCCACTGGTATCCAGAACACTCAACAGTTTGATGAAGAAATGTGCTTTAGAGATTAGCTGGTACAGTGGTCAAGGAGCCTTGGGATCTGACCACATGCACCATGGTCCTTCCAGAGATCCAAAAATCTCCCTTTCCCCCTCATTCACCCCAGCTCAGTTTTTATCTCTTTGTGTACTTTGGCTTCACATGACCCTTTATGTTTTGTTTGAGGGAAAACACAAAGCCTTTATCTATTAAAGAAGCCATTATCTATCTACTCTATCTTATACATCAAGAACATATCTGCATTTTTGACATATCAGGCATCTGGGCATGGGCTTTCAAAGTCTCTTGACTCATATCAATTAACTATCACTGCAGACCGAAGACTGTATGTACTCTGTGTCCCAATGCTTGCTGGCTCTTCATTTTAAATCCTGGCTTGAAAAGCACATCCACCCAGTGAAAACTACATACCACGATAGGCAAGTCCAAGACAAGCTTCAACCTTTCAAGGAAGATAAAAGAGGGAACTAAGTATTCAGTCATAGCAAAAAGCTCACTGAGTCCCATGCAGAAAATGACACACAGTATTGCCTTCCAAACTTAACCCCAGGGGTTTTGGCACCAGTTGAAGTTTCTAGGTCTTTCTAATTATAGATGTGCTATGTGACATTGCTTCCACCTGCACCTATAACAATAATACTCAACACATAGCATTATCAAAGACCTTTCCAGCTTGAGCTAATTAATTCACATAATTCCAGCCATCTGGGACAGATAGTATTATTATCCAGGTTTTACAGATATAGAAAACTTCAAAAGAGATTCCTCCGAGGTTATACATTGACTGGGCCTGGGCCAGGAGTGGATCATAGAAGGACTAGTTTTTTCTTTTTCTTTCTTTCTTTTCTTTTTTTTTCTCTTTCTTTCTTTCTCTCTTTCTTTCTCTCTCTCTTTCTTTCTTTCATTTCATTCAAAGATGACAGCCTTTCACAGACTGTTTGGATTTAGGGGAGGTTTTCTTTCTTTTTCTGCAGTATGCTAAACAGACACCCTTTGTGGGGAAACAGTGCAGTCCTGGTGTTTCTGCTGTGGCTCCTTTCCAGAAGGAATAATTATGCCCTCAGGAATTGCCACACGTGTCCTAATGCTTTGGGATGCCAGGTAATTTTGGAGCCTTTCAAGCTCGCTAACATATGCCAGCTGTTTCATCTCTCTTACTTTCCCCTTCATTGTACCTACACTATCTCCTTTTAGTTGAGAGATATTTGAACACAGAGTTCTTGATTGTAAAGTGAAATCTTAGACAGTCAGCTAGTTACAAAGTCTCCCTTGTTCTTTTCTGATGATCAACTAATTGAGATTCTTAGGGACCACATACACCTTGGAGAAGGTTCTTTATAGACTTAAAAATGACTTTTATTGTCCCAGTGATAAGAAAGTTACATTTGGAACACCATTAAGTGGCCCACTGGTGGACAGTCATGACTGTTGCTCTATTCTAGGGCTTGTGGTTTGAAAGGCTTACATCCTTATGTTTTCACAAATGCAGAGCCAGGAAAAAAAAAAGAAAGAAAGAAAATCTCTGCTTAACATTCCTTTTGGGGGCTAGAGAGATGGCTCAGAGGTTAAGAGCACTGGTTGTTCTTCCAGAGGTCTTCCAGAGGTCATGAGTTCAATTCCCAGCAACCACATGGTGGCTTACAACCATCTATAATGAGATCTGATGCCCTTTTCTGGCGTGCAGGTCAACATGCAGACAGAACATTGTATACGTAATAAATAAATAAATCTTAAAAAAAACATTCCTTTTGTCCAAAGCATATAAGCTTTTATGTAGGCAATAATGACACAAAACAAAATAATGCCAAATTAAAATGAAATATCAATGAGTGTTCCATGTTGACTCAGAGACCAGCAGAACCAGGCAAAAGGGTAATTTGAAAAACTCAGAAACAAATTTAGTGAATATGACTAAGAACTTTTCAAAACCCAGCTCTTTGGAAACTGAGGTTCAAAAAGCATCTCTCTGTTGTCTGTGTAGGAGTCACCACATAGAAGCAGAGTGAGTAGCTCGACTAAGAATGAGAGACTGTGTGTTGTACTCTCAAGGCTAAATTGTTTTATATATATATAAAACACTTATAAACTTGATATATATATATATATATATATCAAGTTTAGGTCTGACTTGCTTTGTTTTTTTAAAAAAGTTCCATAGACTAGATATTCTTTTTTTTTATAAATTTATTTATTTTTATATCAATCACAGGTTAGGTTTTTTGCATCCCATGCGTAGCCCCCTCCCTCATTCCCTCCCACCCTCCCCAGAATAGATCTTCTTACCCCAAAGCATAAAGACCATTGGTGTCATTTCTCTAACCACTTTTAAATCAGAGAAGTTGTGTAATTCCTTTCCAGGTCCTGATGGTGATAAATGTTTACATGAACACCTTGTGCCTATATGAAGGAACAATGCAGTGGAGACCTCAGCTTTCGGACAGCTATCCAGTACACCCCAAATGACTCATCAGCCTGTAGAGTATCAGTTACCACCAACAAGATGCTCAGGCAGCCGGTGAGGTTCCCAAAACTCATTCCTTCAGTCATCAAGTTTGGATTACAGTACCTGCCAAGAGGGCGTGTGTGCCAACTGTTTCATAATTTAATAAAAAGCTAATCTTTTGAGCTCAGTGAACACTCTAATCTTCATAGGAAAATATTCACTAAGCTCAAGTTGGGACAACACCCCAGTTTTATTCCATCTTCACCATCATCCAAAACTTCCTGGAGGAGTCTATTTAGAGCACAGAACTATGCTGGATTCTGGCTTGGCATTTAAAAAAATGTTTTGGAGTGTTTTTGTAAAGTGTGCGAGAGTCCATTGCTAGATACTGTTTTGTTTTAGATCCATAAATAAAAACTGCCAAAACACAGTTCTTAATACCAAGATGACTAGTGTTCCATAAAAAATCTTCTGTGAGCCCAAGAGCATTTACAAATACTAATATTTTCAAATGAATAGTTGTGTATTTTAATAGAAAAAATTTCCAGCCAAATATGGTAGTTTATGCTTGTAGTCCCAACACTCAGGAGGCTGAGACAGGAGGATTGCCTTGAGTTTGAGGCCAGCCTGGGCTCAGAGCAAGACAAAAACAAAATAACAAGTGAAAGTTTTGTTCAAGTTTCCAAAAGTAGCAGAGAGATGTCGGAAAATTTCCTCCATGTGAGGAGGAGATTTTAAGAAACAGTTAGCCCAAAAAATATTTGAGCAGTGGCAGGCAGGATGTGAAGACACGCTTGTAACTTTTGCCAGCACTGGTGTTTAAGTTGGGTAAAAGAGGTGCCAAACAGGAGGACCTACCCAGGGCGGCTTCCACCTCTGTGGAGTCATTCTAGTAGGAAGACACTGTGTTCACTGTCTGTGGAGTCAGCTGCCATCTGTACACTTCCTGCTTCACAGCCTGGTTCTTGGGGAGGGAGACGGTCCACCAGCTGGCATCTGTGCGGCTCCTCCCATTCCTCCAGGGCAGCACTTGACTGTGAATTCATAGCTTGTCTTAGCTTTTCCCTGGCAAAGCTAGAATTGCAAAGGATCTAATTCAAGTGTGTGGATGCTTCCTCTTCTTCCTTCAGCTCTTTCCAAGCAGTGCTGGCAGGTGCCCTGGGGTTCGCTTGACCTTGGCCTATGTCCTTCACCCTTCCCACACACAAGGCCTGACCTTGTGCTTTGTGTCACACACTGCTCATGGTGGGGGCTGCTGAACCAAGCTTCGCCACTTCAGGTACTTTCTCTCTGGAAAGTCACTGTCAGAGATTTACTCTGAGGTGAATTCTCTCTTGTGCCTCTTCAAGTGCTCACAAGGCAGAGTCAGAATGTCATCCCTTATATAGTAGTAGAAATGCTATGATAAAATATCAACTTTGTTCTTACTGTTGGTTTGAGACAAGGTCTCATGTAGCCCAGGCATACCTTGAGCTCCTGATCTTCTTGACTCTGTCTCCTCAGTGCTGGGATTACAAGTGTGCATCACCACACCAGACTGCCTTAATTCTCCTTAAATTTGTTTCCCCAATCCTCAGTGAGAATTGTTGAACAGAAAGGGAAAGATCCATGAAATAGCCAAAAACACCAGTAGTCCGGGTCTTCAAGGAGTGAGGCAGGAAGAGAGGTCAAGTCTAGCAACATGGTGTGACTCAGTCTGTTTACATTGAGAAGCAGGAGGAGGAAGAGGAAGTGGCAGGGAGAAAGAGGAACTGTGTTTGGATGACTTGGAAAACTACATAAAGACTGGAAAAGAAGCTGATATTTCAGGTGCTTGGTGTTACTTAGTACCCAGGATCTGTGACATTTTCTATCATTTACAAGTACAGATGTTCAGGCTGAGATGTAAATTGAATGTCAAAAGTGCAAAAAAAATCCAGATGAATTAACATCCCCTGACATTGTTACTTTGTGCTCAACATTGCAGCTGTTAGCCAAGAATATGGAGGAACCAAGGACCAATTAAGGAAAGCCTTGTACCACATCTCAAACACAAGCAACAAAAATAGTAACATAATCTTTGAGGCCCCTAGTTTAAGGTCAGGCTCACTGCACTCTCCTGAAAGGCATGCTTGTTCCCTAAATAATTTTCTTGTTCCAGACTGCTTGATGGTGTGTAACTGCCAAGGCAGCAGAATTCCCTGCCTGTTTCCAGTGTCAGGTTTCCTTTGGAACAGGCTTGTGTGTGGCCTCCGTCTTCTGCAGCTTTCTGCTTTGCTGTGGTGGTGCTGACTTTGCGCAGTAACCTATCCAGGCTCTTGCATAACATTTCCAAAGGTTTGGCTGGAGGTGAATGGAGCTAAGATTACTGAGCTATTGAGCTTAATAATTCCCTCTTCTGATGGCTGTTAGGCTTCAGTTCTTTGGCTGAATGGTTTAAATAAATCAGCTGCTGGAGAAGGAGATGGGTTTATTAGTCTCTGTGGGCTTGGTTTGTATGTGGGAGTTTACGTCTGTGTTCATGTGGGTGTGTGGGTGGGTAGAGGTCAGAGATCAACATTGAAAGTCTTCCTTGATCAATATTGATCTATATTGGAGGTCTCTAAAAGAATAGACCTAATAGAAATATATGTGTGTTATATATGTATACATAATATGTGGGATTTATTAGAATGGCTTATAGGCTGTAGTCCAAATGGTTTAACAATAGCTATCTACTGAACGAAAGGGCCAAAGACCTAGTAGTTGTTCAGTCTGTAAAACTGAATGTCTCAGCTGTCCCAGTCTGGTGGCTTTCCAGAGAGAAAGTATAGTCCTAGGGAAGGCCTAGAGAGCTACCAGTTGCAGTGTACAGAACGCTGAATAAATAAGTTCTAATGCTAATGAAGCAGGATAAGATGAACAGGATGGATGTACTTGCCAAGAGAGGGAGGGCCAGAAGGCAAAAACCAAAACCTTCCTTCTTCAATGTCCTTTTATGTAGGCTGTCATCAGAAGGTGTGGTCTAGATTTAAGGTGGGTCTCTCTACCTCAAAAAAAAAAAAAGAATCCAATCAAGAAATATTCCACACAGACATGCCCAGATGATTTGACTTTTACTTTATTCCCAGTGTAGTCAAATTGACAACCAAGATTAGGCATCCTAGAATGGCTTTCATTAAACCTGGGGCTTATGTATCTAACTAGATTCACTTGTCTTCCCTCAGTAGTAGCGATAGACTGCTCTGTTATACCCAGCTGTTACATTGGTGCAGGAAATCTGAACTTAGGTCCTCATGATTGCATGGTAAGGACTTACTGAGATATCTCTCCAGTCCCTATATAGGCTTCTGATATCAGTATTTTTTCATGTGTTATATAATATAATAGTACTTACTAGCTAGTGCCACTTTTAAAACAGTCAAGGGATTAATTCTATGTTTATTTAACAAAAATTTAAGTTTCATTTATTATTATTTGTGTGGGGGGGCACATGTTCTATGATGCATATGTGGAGATCAAAGGACAACTTGTGTTTGGTTTTCTCCTTTCATCTTTATGTGGGTTCCATGCACAAAATTTCTGTCATTAGGCAAGCATCTTTAGCTACTAGGGTACTCTCGACAGCACACAACAAACATGTTTTAAGCAAGAGCTTAGTTATTAGTCATTACAAGGAAATATTGAAAAATCTGGCACTATTCATAGTCAAACACAGGATAGGTAACTGCTGACAATGAGTTAGAAGGAAGAAAGGATACCTCTTGCATTTTTTTCTCATAACAGGTAGCAAGCTATATAAAATGCTGCAGCTGTGTGTGGATTTTCTCCTCCCACCCTTAAACTCACAGAATAACTCATTAGACTCAAGATAATTATTTACAAATACCTAGGCCATATAACTATGCTCACAACTAGCTCAGAACCCAAAATAACCCATTATACCAATCTACGTTTTGCCACATGCATCGTGCATTCATCCTCACATTTTGCTAGCTGAACCTTGAGCTCCTGGCTCTATCCCCTAATGTTTTCTGCCTGGCAGATGTCCCACCTCCTATTTCCCGTCTAAGTTATAGGCCAACAGACTTATTATTGAGAGGTGCTACATCCATGCAATACACAGGATATTCCTTCCACAGCAACCTCTAAAGAATTAATTACTATATGGGTATGTCTTAGAATGGAGGAAAAGTGAACTTCGACAGAAAATTACACATATATATGTGTGTGTATATATATATATATATATATATATATATATATATATATATATGATATTCGAAGATGTTGCAGCTGCCCAAAATAAGCTAATCTGGTCTCAGGGTCCACTAGAGAAATGTGATATATAGAAGCTGGAACAGGTTGCAGGCAGCCACGCTCTGAACATAATAAGCTCTATGAGAGCATGGACTTCATTTCAAAACCAACCTTAAAAGCACATTAATAAACTCTGATCTCATTCTGGAAACCATACATCAGAGACCATCCTCACTACAGAAGGTGAGTAAGACTTAGCTCAGCTAGGATATCCAGAGACAACTCTAGACAGCGGTCAGGAAATATCTGATGGGTTTTTCCTGGAAAGATTTGTTGGATTTGGTCTAACACCCCATGATTAAAAAAAAAAAGTTGAATAAGCAAACAACATGGCAGGCACCGTCCATGTATGCTAATTATTACTTAGCTTCCAAGAATCATGGCAATGGAAAGGCTAAGGAAGATGCCTTCTCCACCACATCCCCCATAGGGTTTCTCTGTGTAATCCAGTCTATCATGGAACTCAATTTAGAGACCAGGCTGGCCTCAACTCCCAAAGATCCATCTGCTTTTGCCTCTCCAGTGCTGGGATTAAAGGTGTGTACCACCACGCCCAGTTTAAGATACCTCTTAAAATGTTAAGATTATCATGGTGGAGTTTGCTTTATTGAGCCTAAAACTTTTTTTTCCCCCTTTGAGACTGAATGTATCAGGCTGGCCTAGTATATTAGAGCCTAGTATATTAGAATGATCCTCACCTCCTGATCCTCTTGCTTCTACTTCCAAAGTCCTAGAATTGCAGATGGTTGTCACCATGCCATATATATTCAGGGTTGAGGTCTAGCCTGGACTTCCAGCATGCTAGGCAAACACTTTACCAACTGAGCTACAGCCCCACCTCAGGGATGTAATTTTTACATAGTTCTGCAAATGCACATAAAAAGCACGGTGGTTAGAATATTTGATCATTTGATTCTTTCCAACTTTAGGTATTATAATTTGGGGGGTTAGTTTTTAATATTTCATATTATTTCCTAAACAGTAATTAAAATAAAAGTTCTGCCCTGGCCTTTAAAGGAACTCAAAGAACTTCAAAGAGTCAGAGAGAGTGAGGAGAAAGATGTGAGCACATAGGTAATACCACTTTTGGTAAAATTGTTAACATGTTAGAACTGATCTTTAGCCAGAGAGTTCTCCGAAGCTTCTGAAGAGATCCTGAGGCCTGTCCAGTGCCAGGGTTGCAATTGCTAATGGTCACCGCCCCATGACATCATAGATAGAATCCATGGTGGTTCAGTGGAATTCCCAGCTAATTAAGAAGTACAAACATTTCAGTAAGGGCTCATCAAACAACCAAAAATAATTGAGAATAAGTAGATGTTCTTTTCATCTTTTTCTTTTAATTGTCTTATGATCTGACAGTAGTGGGTAATCAGTGAATCACTTACAAAGTGGCAGTCTTATTCCTTTGCTTCTTTAAAAAATAAGCTGTTTTAATTGGCATACAAAATGAAGGATTCCAATGTGGCATTACACACACACAAAAAAAATCTGTCTGTCTGTCTATCATCTCTCTCTACATGCACACACATGTATCTCTGGGGAAGCAATGAGACAAGGTCTTACTTTGTAGCCATGCATAGAGATCCTCCTGCCTTTATATCTCCAGTGACGGGCTTAAAGATGTGCACTACCAGCCAGGCAGGGTGGCACACGCCTCTAATCCCAGCACTCAGGGAAGCAGAGGCAGGTGGATCATTGTGAGATTGAATCCAGCCTGGTCTACAAATGGAGTCAAGGACAGCCAAGGCTACATAGTGAAACCCTGTCTCAAAAAAAACAACACCCCCCCCCACCAAAAAAAAACCAACCAACCAACCAAAAAACCCATGAAACAAAACAGATATGCACCACCACACTTGGCCTTATATCTTGTCTGTCCCAACTCTCCTCCCTATTACATCATTTTTTTTCTGCGTGTATATATGTGGGCATGTTTTTGTGTGTATGCATGCATGCTCGGAGCTGACATTGGATATTTTTTTGGCCACTCTCAACCTTTTTTTTTTCTCTAAGTCTGGAGCTTCCAGACTGGCTAGACTGGCTGGCCAGTGAGCTCCAGGGATTCTCCTGCCTCTGCCTTCCAAAGCCATAGTGGAGACTTCTTTCTTTTCTTTCTCTTTCCCTTTCTTTCTCTTTCTTTCTTTCTTTTCTTTTTTCTTTCTTTCTTTCTTTCTTTCTTTCTTTCTTTCTTTCTTTCTTTCTTTCTTTCTTTCTTTCTTTCTCTTTCTACATATACTAGAAATCCAGACTCAACTTTAGTTCTTATTTTCATTGAGTTCAAATGCCTCATGCTTGGACCAAAACCACTTTACTGCCTGAGCCATCTCCCCAGCCACTCCCTATTTATTTTGCTGGTCCCCTTCATCCTGTATATGGTACATTCTTTGCATCCATGCCTCAATTTTTTTTTAATAAACAGAAAGTTTGTCATATCAAATCTGAATTTTATAAAGATTGCTTTTGGGGGGGGTTGTAAGTAGTTCTTTTTAAATTTTTTCTTTCTTTTTTACATTTATTTTTAATATATATACTCACTTTACATCCCAATCGTAGCCCCTCTCCCTTCTCTCCTCCCAGTTCCCCTTCTATCTTCTGCCCCCTATCTCCCCTCCCCTTCTCCTCAGAAAAGGGGAAGCCCCCTCACCAACCCACTCCAGCACATCAGAACTGAGCTCATTCTCATACACTGAGGCCAGTCGTGGCAGCCCTGTTTGAGAGAAGTGATCAAAAGCAAGCAATAGAGTCCATGTCGTAGACAGCACCTGCTCACCTTACTAGGGAACCCACGTGAAAAGCAAACTCCCCATGGGTTATATATGCATAGGGGGCCTAGGTCCAGTCCATATATAAGCTTTGGTTGGTGCTTCTGTCTCCGTAAGGCCCCATGGGTCTAGGCTAGTTGACTCTTGGTCTTCTTATGGGATGATTAAAAGACCTCTTATGTGATCTCAACAAATCATTTCCTGTGGATTAGATGTCAAATGTTCATATCCTACGCCAAACTTCAAGGATGCCACAGAAATTTCAGATTATGTGATACATGTGAAGTAGTTTCTGAATGTCTTCATAGGAATTGAAAACGATTCCTCTCAGCATAATCAAACTTACAGGGGCTTAAGTTTATTCCATGCCTCATATTTTCATCATTCTCTCTTGTTCTCTCTACACTCCCTTTAGACCTCCTCCTCCTATCTCTACATGCTCATACATGCTGTGTTTGTGTGTGTGTGTGTGTGTGTGTGTGTGTGTGAACAGGCACACATACAAATGTCACAGATTCTGCTGTATTTTTCCCTCAAATGACAGTCTAATTTGGACTAAGGTGTGCTCATAGTTACAAAATGTGTACCAATAAGAATGTCTTCAAGCCTAGCTCAGTGGCGCAAGCCTGTAATTCCAGCACTGGGGGAGGCAGAGGCAGGCAGATCTCTGCGAGTTTGAGGCCAGTTCTATAAAACAAGTCCAGGGCAGCCAAGGGCTACACAGAGAAACCAAACGAAAAGAAAAAGAAAATATATCCTGCATGTGGCTGGTGTAAGGCATGGAGAAATGTGTATAATCTCAAAAGCAATGTTCTACCATGTAAGTGCTAATCTGTATTAGATGCTATGGATGGAGATAACATAAAGTCCAGTTCTTTCCCAGGATCCTAAATATTTCTGTTCTTCTACTCTGGTATAGTCAGTGCTGAGTGCTGAAATAACTTATGTATATCTTTTGTTGAGAGTTTGTCATGAGCTGGCCTTGCAAAACAAAACAAAACTAAACAAAACCCTTGCGTAGAGACTCTGTGCAGAAAATTTAGCTGTTCCCTCTGCCATTGCAGCAGAAAGTGTCCTTGAACCTGAGGGTAGGAGCTGACTGGATGCCTTTTATCGGTTGCATTATCTTCTAGTTTAGTTTTACAGAATAAAGCACAAGGTACGCTAGTATATTGTTAACACATATGGAGATAATAAACCAAAACACAAATTTTTTTTTCTGTTTCCAAGTGTGCTGTGAGTTGCAGGTCACATTGCAGGCTCCAGTTACCACAGAATAGGTCACAGCTGCCACGCTTCCCCTGCCAAGAAACCGTGAGCCAAAACAATACTCCCTTAAAATTTTTCATGTTTATTGCTTATTCAGCATAGATAGCAATTGGAAACAACCTAGTGTTCCATCAACAGATGACTAGATAATGAAAAAAATTACGTAACACAATCTTACTCAGCTCTTTAAAAAAAAAATGAAGTTAAAGCGGGGCACAGCGGTGGTGCATGCTTGTAATCCCAGCCCCTAGGGAGTCAGAGGCAGGTGGATCTCTGTGAATTGGAGGCCAGCCTGGTCTACCGAGCGAGTTTAGGACAGCCAAGTCTACACAGAGAAACCCTGTCTCAAAAAAAAACAGAAAATAAACCAAACAAAAAAGTTAAAAACTTGCAGAAAATGAATATAATTTACAATATTCTCTCATATGCATAATCTAACCAATAATCTATGTGTATATGTACAGATGTACACAGGGGTAAAATATACTTTGAAGAAAAGAAAATAAGAAAGGCTAAACAGAAGGGTCCAGGAAAGGACTGAATGCAGGTAACACAAGTTATGAAAGGAGATAAAAAGCTAATTGTTTTCTATTCCTAATTCTGTCATAGATTTTCATTTTGTTTTGGTGGTGTGCAGGTGTACTTTGAAAAAACAACTTTTATGAATGTTTCTATATTTTTTCTCCCTATTCCACCTCACTCCCTTCCAACACCCCAACACCAGGTAGGGGAGAGAAAGGGTTAGTGGGAGAGGGTCGGAGTTCTCTTAGCTGCTTCCTGCTGGATAGGGTTCCTTGGAGCCAGTCTAATCCTTGTTTCAGGAGATCTCCAACTTCTTGTCTCACAACAGCAACCAGGAGCAGCAAGGGGGAAGCAGGAGCAGCCTTGTCCTTTCTCTGATCTCCACATACTTGTGCCCTGGTATTTATTCTCTCCAGTGTCCTCAGATTCAAACTATGTACAGCTGGCAAAGAGATCCTCTCAGAATACACGTGAAGCAGAGTCTGCCCCTGTGGACCATCTGAATCAGTCCCACATTCCACACCTGAGACCAAAAACAAAAACAAAAGAAAAAAAAAACAAAACCAAAACATGTTTATATTCACAACAGCAGTGGGTGAGTGCACGAAACTGTAAAATTTAATGTGAGGCTTCACTACTTCCATTCCAAATACCTATTCTAACTGTATAGCAGTTCACTGAAGGCAGTTGTGGTGGCACACGCCTTTAATCCCAGCTCTTGGGAGGCAGAGGCAGGTGGGTCTCTATGAGTTCAAGGCCACCTGAGTTATAGGACATTTGGGGCTACATTGAAACACCATGTCTCAAAAAAAAAAAAAAATCCTAGAGAGTTTTTGGGTCTAGCTAACTGGCATATTTAATATTTTTATTTATTTGGCATATTTAATATTTTTGCTTATTTGCAAGTTTTTAAATAATAAACTTTATAAAATACTTCTTTAAAGATAATATTTTTATTTAACATTTATCTAATATTTTTATTCTTTAACAATTTTCATATATGTACACAACATATCCATCTCTCTCTTCCAACTGACCTGGGGCTTCCCCCAACACATCTTTCTCCCAACTTCAATGCCATTTCAGTTTCTAAAAGTTTTATTAATTATAGTCCTATGGAATGTACCATAACCAAACCCCACCCAGAACCACTGTAACCACAGACAAATCGAATTTGAAAGTAAACCGTTCCAACTGCCTGCCTATTCATTTAAGTCCAAATGCCTATTCTGTGTCACATTATGAATGGAGACGGCTGAGCATCAGGAGGACAGAGAACCGGCCCACAGGGCAGTTCAAGGAACGTCTGAACACATCTGAGGGTCTGAAGTAGGTGTATTTGTTCATACAACTTGTATTTTAGGACTTGGTTTGCGGTCGGTAGGGATGCTAGGTAAGAGCGTGGGGGAATGGTTCCATGCCCTCTTCCTTCAGATTCTGACTCACAAACTTAAAGCCACCAGAGACAGAGTATTCAGTGTGTAAAAGTTCTTAATGATTTTTTTAATGTTCCACTGAGCATTGGTGGCACATGTGCCACCAGTAAAGTATAATTTTACCATGTTCGTTTCCTCATTTAGCTAACTCAGCAGGCTCCCTCTGGCTACACTATGTGCACTACTTTTCTCTCTCTCTCTTTTTTTTTAAACCTAACCAAACTAGGAGTCATTTCCCATGGAAATTTATATTTCACAGCATCAATCAGAAAGATTGGGTTTGTTTCTTATTTTTGTTGAAGCATAACACACACACAAATAAGGTGCATAAATCACAACTGTACCCCCAAATGTGTTTTCCTTTGTAGCCACTTGTGCAACCCTTTAAAACAAGATACAGAATATCCCAGCACTCTGCAGACTCTCTCATACCCTTCCCCAGGGGGCTATTGCTCAGGCCAACTTTGGAGGGATTTTATAGTTGGAGGTTACCACAACATGAGGAACTGTATTGAAGGTTGCAGCATTACGAAGGTTGAGAGCCACTGTTTTGGATAAAGAAACACAAGAGAAGCTTAAACAACCTTATTGGCATGGTTCATTTATTTATTTATTGAGGCAAGGTCTCATGATGTTTTTTTGTTGTTTGAATTCAGTTTGTTGTGGAGGCTGTCCTTGAACTCCTGGCCCTCCTGTCTCTGCTTCCCAAGTGCTAGGATGTCTGATACAGGCCTGCATGCCTAGAGCTATGGCTTCCCTTTAAATCTACATCTGTCATTTATGCTTTTAATCTACGATCTGGAAATTGTACATTGCTTCTTATTTGCCAACACTGACAGATCTAAACTTGGGTAAGAGCTAGTGAGAAATAAATACAAGGAATACCAAATATGTTAGAAAATACCTTACACGGTTCACTATTGGGACATTTAAATGGGTCATCTGTCAAGAACAGACTTTGAGTTTTCAAATCTAGATCCAAAGCTTGTTGGTGGCAGAGCAGCATATTCTACATGGGGATATTAGTCATAATAAATACGGGGCCAGGCATGGTGTCGGCTTACCAATCTTCTGGAAGGCTGTATGGAACCATCATTGAAACGCTATCATCCATGTGACATGTGAGATCACGTTACACGTGAGAAGTAAAGTTTGGCTTATGTTTCCCACTGCATGGTGGTTCCTAGTTTATCAGACATTCTCATTTCCTGCTCCGGGATTCAGAATTCTTGATGGGCCTGTGATTCTTTGTTGTTGCAATGGTTATGACACAGCTTTAGAATTTTTGGTCTCCAGACCACCAGCAGTAGCTACCTTCCATAACCCATTTGATCTAATTTTAAGCCTCTGCCTATGGCTTTCTGAGCTAGAAAACCTGGGCAGCAGAGCCAGCCAATCCTTTTAAACAAAGCTCCATGTACTTGTGATACATGCTCAGGACAGGGAAGACTGACCCAGGGAAGGAATATCATTTGGCATCGAAAGTATGCTGACTTAGTTATCAATGAAGTGACCTTTGAGCCTCAGGAAGTATATTGAAGATAACCGATATATTTGAGAGCACTTGATTTATTTGTCTGTCTGTACTATAATTTGTCTGTCTGTACTGTAATTCATTTCTACAATTTAAATTCAAAGACTACAAAGGGCCGGAAAAAGAAAATTCCCTACTTTAGCCTGCATCTCAACGACAACCAGTTTCTCATTTATCCTTCAAGGGTTATTTTATTTTAATTAAAATACATTTTATTGCTAGGTGTGATAGTGTAAAGCTTTAATTCCAGCACTCAGGGAGGCAGAAGCAGGTAGATCTCTGAGTTCAAAGCCAGCCTGGTCCAGCTGTCCAGGGCAGCCAAGGCTACACAGAGAAACCCTGTCTGAAAACAAAAAACAAACAAAAAAACCATTTTATTTCTATCCATCTATCTATCTTTCTGTGCGTGTGTACACACATGCAAAAATGTTTAGATGTTTATGCAATCCTGCATGTGGAGGCAGTTTTTTTCTTGTACTGTGTGGGTCCTGGACTCAGGTTGTCAGGTTGGGCAGTAAGTGCCTTTATCTGTTGAACCATCATGCATGCCTCCAGGGTTACTGTATGCATATAGCAGCAAACACACATACTCTCTCATTGCCTTCTTTTCTGTTCAAATTACAGTGTACACTATACCCTTTACAAATGCAGCCATCTTTAGTTAGATTGAAATACATATGGCTGCAATTTTTAGTATGGTTGCCTTTTCCGTGTTTTGCAAAGGAGTATGTTTTCTAGGAACTTCTTAGAGATCTGGTTTTGCGCCTAAAGTCTTCGATTAAACAAATATTAACAGTGTGTGTTACCGATGCATGTTTTTGTTAGTTGAGTTTCATTCAGTAATCAAATATGCAAAGCTCTCTTCACCAGGCATTATAGTTCCTGCATTAGCAAGCTCAAACTCCCAAACCACCACACTTCTTTCATATCAAATTTAGTTTTCTAACTACGATTTGAGTCATGGTAGTAATTCAATAATAATGAGATTTACCCTAAATGATGCATTAGCCTCTTGCTTCCAGCCTTCCTTACAGAGTCATATTGAAGCTCCTTTTGGAATTTGTGTGTTCTTTCCTGAATTTGGCATGGTGCCACCTCACTTTTCACTAAAAACAGGCAATCATATTTTCCTCTGTAAGCAATATTACCATTCTGACACTTGATCTCTGCGAGCAATTCCCTGTTTCTCCAAGTCTCCCTTTAACATCCTTTAAAGGAGCTGAAGCATTTTAAATGGCCCTTTAGTCTGTAGAAAAATGTTCCCAGCTGTGTCAAAATATAAACCAACTTATTCCAAGGGACTTATCTTTTTAAAGGAAACCCACAGAAGTGATTCTAGTCCCCCTAACTTAGAAATAGCTTGAGCTCCATGGTATTTGGCTCTTCGGCTCTTTCAGTTGGACTTTCTGCTTCAGGACATGGCTTCTTTTAATTTCCTGTATCTTTGTGGTAGATTTTTTTTTTCCTTCTATGACTTCAAGATAACCATCCCTAATGCTCATCTGTCCATTCATTTCCTACCTGTATATTGAGGGTCTTAAATACAATCAAAACTCTTCTCATTACTTAATAAAAGCTAGCTCCCATTTGTAGGTGGACATGTTTTTGTCTTAGAGTGTCGTAACCATTCTGTGAGAAAAACATGAGTATTGTTTTTTCCTGGGGCTAGGGCGCCCCGTCATTCTGAGTTCTTCCAAGCTGCTCTGCTTCACCCGTGTTCTAGTCTATCTACTAACACTGTCTTTTAATATGTGTATGATTTGTGACAACCCTTCTGTTTTAGGTGGTCTTCTTGTTTCTATGGCAGCATATCTGACTTGAAGCAACTGGTTATAGTTCAAGGTCGACACTATCCATCAGGGTAGGGAAGGCTTGGTGGCAGGAACAGGCTCTCTCTTCTGGGTGGACTAGGGAGCAGGCAGAGATGAATGCTGATGTTCAGCTGTCTTTCTCTAGTTCCTTTTTTTTATTTAGACCCTAGCCCATGGGATGGGTGCCACTTGCATTCAGGATGTGCCTTCCTTCCTCAGTTAAATTTCTCTGGAGATATCTGTATGGGTACAGCCAGGAGTGTGTCTCCTATTTGATTTTAATATCTGTCAATGACATTGAAGACTAACTGTCACTCTCCTTCCTTCTTTTGTTCCTGTGCTAGGAATCCAAACCTAGGCTTTTCACATGCTAGGCAAGCACAGAGCTATATACCTCCACCCTATACCCAATTTCTTTAAAGGCAGACAGTTTATCTCATTATTCCTGTGTCTTAAACATGGCTTAAATATTAACTGTCTGACTGTAAAATGAAAGAACTGTAAAATGAAAGAACCATAATACGTTGAGCTAAAAGGGATAAGGGGTTATTCAATGTTTTTCTCAAACAGATCTGAAGGTTGGGTAGCTGAGGTATCATAGGTAAAATTTTATTAATTTTTTTAGATAAAATTACTCTAGTATTAAGTAAATACTAGCAATGCAATATTAAAGAAATAAGCACAATACCATGAGATACAAATTTTAAAATTTAAAGATGAACCACATTATAAGTTTTCTTAAAAAGGAAACATGAATATTCAAAGAAACACTTTAGAAGTGTAAGAATGGTGAAGGGCTGCCTCAGGCTACCTAGACTTCAGACATAGGGGGCTACGGGAGTGACCTCATTTATCCCCTCCTCTTTTATCCCCTTCTGTTACAGGAATTAAAGAACTTGAGCAAATCAGCCCACATCCCCTGTTAACTCAATCTGTAGTGACACACACCTGATATTATGCGTGCAAACATTAGAGTTACAGTGATGAGCAAAGCAGACAGAGACACTGACTTCAGAGAGCTGTCTGGAAGTGATAGAAAACAAAGCCATTAGATTAATATGCAGTATGCAGACATCCTATAAAACAGCTACCCTCTTGGTTAGTCCAACAGAAAGAAAGCTAAAAAACTGACACTCTTAACTGTTATTGCAGCAATCTAGCAAATACCCACCAGAGATCTTTAACCTGTTTTTCCTGCATTGTACATTTCAAAATTTCTCTCAGCAGCTACGCGTTCTTAACTGCTTTTCCTAAAGTTCTGACTGGCCTATGGCCTGAGAAGCTCTTAGCTACTTTACCTCCTACTCCCCTCTCTTGCTTTTATCTAATTGTATTTATGTTTAAATTCTTCAATTGGATTTTTCAATCTGTTTATCTTGTATCAAGCTCCCCACCTCCATCCCACTCACAGCTATAAATGTCCGTCTTAGAACTGCTCTTATTATATACTCCAGATTATGGCAGTTTAGAAATCCCATTTTATTTGACTCTAGGAATTTGTGTGTGTGTGTGTGTGTGTGTGTGAGAGAGAGAGAGAGAGCGAGAGAGAGAGAGAGAGAGAGAGAGAGAGGTGTCAAGATTATTAGTAGAGGAAGTGTGTGCGTAACCCAAGGTAGAGTCACAGTCCCTCTGCTTGCTTGTGTCACTCATATATAACGGCAGACTTAAAACCCAAACCAGTCAGGACAGTGAAGGAAAGTCACTACCTACTGATAAAGGTAACTATACCTGGAGATGGTGTGATGTGATGTTTGTAGATAGACATTTACTGGATAGTGGGGCCTTCAAGCGATTTTTTCTTTCTTTTTCTTTTAAAGATTTATTTATTATTTATTCAGTGTGATGCCTGCATGTATATCAGCACACCAGAAGAGAGCACCAGATATCATTATAGATGGTTGTGAGCTGCCATGTGGTTGCTAGGAATTGAACTCAGGACCTGTGTAAGAACAGCCAGTGCCCTTAACCTCTGAGCCATCTTTCCAGCCCATCTATGGCTTTTTCTTTGATTGATTGGGCTTTAGAGTCTCTCCTGAAAGTTCTGCTGTTCTTCTGATGGCTTGCCCGTTAAAGGTTGCAGCAGCTCTCTCTTGCAGCTGTCCATATTCCTTTTTTGTTCCATACCTTTTGAAGCTTAACTCCAAATGTTTGGGCAATGTTCTTTTCTGCTCATGTCTGCTTGAAGTACTAGATGTCCATGCTTTCTGAGATTTTCTGTTATAATCTCTCTGATGAGGTTTTCTGTGTCTTTAGGTCTATACTTCTGCATCCATTTTACTCATAATTTTTGTCTTTAATGGTGTTCCATAGAACTTGGATGTTCTATTTACAATCATTTTTTAAATCACTATCTGAATATGGTAACTTCTCAACCTTATCTCCAGGTCCTGATATTCTTTTGTATTGCTTAATCTAGTCTGTTACTGAGACTTCTAATTGAGTTTCTTATTTGACTTACATATGCTTTTATTTCAAAAATTCCTGTTTGGTAGCATTTCATAGTATCTCTTTATTGGTTTACTATTTTATATCCTACACTGCATCCTTATTCTGTCAGATGTTTTATTTGTATCTCTATCCTCTCTCTGGTCACTTTAAAATATTAATCTTTTGAGTTCTTTGCCATTTCATCTATTCCAATGTCTATATGTTATTTTAGAGAAAGTGAATGGACTTTCACTTTCACTTGGAGGAGGGATAGTCACCTTGTTTTTCTCCATCTTTCTTATGTTTATGGGTTAAGATTTACACATCTGTTGATCTGGGTCTGTCTTCTACTTTTACATGAAGGTCTTCTTAGGGAACATTGTGCTGAGAGGTCTGTCCCTGATCCTGTTCAGAGAAGGAAAAACAAACAAAGTAACCATAATGGATTAGAAATAATAACTAAACTACCAATGACAATAGAAAAAGAAATAATGAAGATAACAACTTGTATGATTGATAAACCTAAGATAAAAAAAAACATAAGAAGGGAAAATGAAAAAGTTCAAAATAAAATAGGGAAACAAAAAAAAAAGAGACAGGAGAAATGAATGAGGAAGGAAGCAACTGAGAATGGGAAAGAAGAGACAAACATTTAAAGAATGAAAATAAGTATGTAAAACGATGTAAGACCAAAAGTGAGTTAGAATCCCCCCAAGTGGCAGCATTGAATAAGGAAGCTTCTTACTGGGCCATCAGATACTAGATTCTGTTGAGTGTATTGGGGAGGAAGTGGGTCAGAGCTGAAACCTGTTGCAATTTCTTTCTTAGCTCCCGGCAAACAGGTTGGTGCTGTATGTCACGGAGTCTTGCCCATGTTCTGCCAGGTGGGCTAAGGATATATTGTCTGGGGCAAGGCTTTAACTCCAGAAACTTTTTGCATTCACGTCCCGAATAGTTGGGGTGATATGTGGCATAGGTGGGAACCCACAAAGTCTAGAGGTCCTCTTTCCTTTTGTCTGGAGGGTTTTGTGAAATTTGCAGCCACCATGAGGTCCAATGAGTTTTGGCTGTAACTAGGCTGGGCAGGCCTCCAGGGGCCCTTGTAACCAGAATCTGTGGTGTGACCATATCCTAGCCAGAGAGTGACTCAGAGAGTAGAGGGAAGCAAACAGATCACTGAACCCTGTACTGTGGGGTAGGAGTCATGGCAAATGAGCAATCCACAGGCCTTAGTCAACTGCTCTCATTCACCACTTATGCCCTAAACCACTTGCAATTGGTGTCCCTCCTCGCCGTCGATGACGGGACGACTGGCGGTGCCTTTCTGGGAGCATATGAGTTTGCGATAGGACCGCCCCGCTCTCCAGGACTTTCATGTGGCAGCTTGCCCCCTCACAAGACCCCCGAAATCATTGTAGTGTGATGCCCTCAGGTATTCTGAATTGTGATTGACCTATACTTCCTAAACTCCAAAGTAGTTTAGTCCCAGGAAACAGCACCCTGAAAAACCTCAAGTAATGGAATGGACTTCTTCCCTATGGCTTGTATTATGTGGGAGGCACCACGGGCCAGAGTTAGGACTGAAAGGACTATAAACATGGAAGTCTTGCAGATTTACTGTCGAATTTCTTCCTAAGTACTTTATTTTTGATTCTGGGTCTCACCATGATTTCTTGTATTCAAATTATCTTCCTGTCCTCTGAAAGATTGGAATTATAGTCAAGCTTCTTTAATATTATAATACTATTCTTAATTTTTATTAATATACTATTATTATACCTTTATTTATTTATTTATTTATTTATTTATTTATTTATTTATTTATTGAAGCTAGGATATTGGTTAGCTCAGGCTGAAAGAGAATTTTCTATATAGCCAAGGATGACCTTGAGTTTCTGATCTTCCTCTCTCTATCTTCCAAGTACTGGGATTACAGGTGTGCACCACCATGCCTAGCAAGAATTATTTGATTTGAAAAATTACCACCACCGTTAAGTTCTGAAATCTTGCTGAATTCACAGATTAGTTTTTGGTTTTAGGGTTTTGTTGTTCTGTTTTTTTCTTTTTGTTTTCTGAGACAGGATTTTTCTGTGTAGCCTTTGCTGTCCTGGATTCACTTTGTAGACCATGCTAGCCTTGAGATCCACCTGCCTCTGCCTCCAGAATGCTGGGACTACAGGTGTTCACCACCAGGCTTGTTGTTCTGTTTTTCCAGACAGGATTTTTCTGTATAGCCCTGGATGTCCTGGAACTGACTCTGTAGACCAGGCTGGCCTCAAACTCAGATTCGCCTGTGTTGGGGGTTGGTCTGATACTTGTATTTTGATGCTAATTACTGGTCCTCAAGATCAAGTTACTGCCTGGATAAACCTTTCCTTGTTGTGTAAACCTCCTCAAAATATTATACGTGGTTGATTAAAGGCCTAAAACCTGGGCAGGGCAGAATGGGGTAGGCGTGGCTAAGGTTCCCAGGCTTAGAATTCAGGAGAATCCCATAGGAAACAGACACACAGGAAGAGAGGAGGCAGGAGGATGTGAAGATAGGTTAGCATGGAGTAGGAACAATGTGGGTAGGGAGGAAGGACTTCAAGGATGGTGTGGAGAAAACACCAAGATGAGAAATATAAGCAGTATCTTGGGATTATGTATGGTCGGTAGCCCAGATAGGAATAGTTAAGGTGGCTTGCTTCGGATAGGAGTTGTGAGATGGATAGTGAAGTTATTGCGACAATGTAGGTAGATTATCTGCCCAGCCCAAGGTAAATAAGGCAATTATAAAATCTAACAGGTGTCTGTGTCTTATTTAATTGCGATAGTGGGTTAAATAATATCACTGTGATAATCATAGGGCAAACACCCATTTATTTACAATAACACACCTGACTCTGTCATCTGAGTGCTGGGATCAAAAGAGTGTGCCATCTTGCCTGGCCACAGATTTGTTATTATTATTATTGTTGTTGTTTAGCAACTTAACACAAGCCAGGATCATCTGGGAAGAAGGAGCCGCAATTGACAAAAATGCCTCCATCAGATTGGTCTATGGATAAATCCTTAGGGACATTGTCTTGGTTAATGACTGATGTGGGAGGGCCCAGCCCATTGTGGGTGGTGGCAGCCCTGAGCAGGTGGTTCTGGGTGGTATAAGAAGGCAGGCTTAGCCATCCATGAAGAATAAACCAGTAAATGGCATTGCTCAATGGCTTCCGTTTGAGTTCCTGATTCCAGGTTCCTGCCTTGAGCTCCTGCCCTGATTTCCCTCCAAGCTGGACTGTAGTCTGAGATATATAAGCCAAATAAACCCTTTCTTCCCCAACTTGCTTTTGGTCGTGGCCTTCATTGTAGCAGCAGCAAATTAGGATAGTTCTGATGATTTGTTTGTTGGTTTCTTAGTATTTTCTATTAAAAGTAGTGTTACATTTACAGTGTTAGGCAAGATTATCTAGAGGACTGAAGCTGAGACAGTATATAATGGATATGTTTATGGATATAAACACGGTGCATATATGTAATATATATTAGATTATAAAAGGGGATTCACTAGGTGGACTTGCACTGTAAGTTCTTGGTCATCCATCAAGGATGTTTACAGGCTAGAGAGTCTGAGACCCTGAGAGCTGCTCCGTCTGTGACTCTGGATGCCTCAGTAGTCCAAATCTGGTGCTAAAAGTCTATACGATTCCTGGAGTGTTCCTGGTGTTCAAGTTACATTTGAAGGCAAAGCAGTTGGAGTCTGGTGTCAGTGGAGGATTGCAACAGGAGCAACAGCAGCAGCAGCAGGACAAGGAAGAGGAACAGATAGATGCACTCACCAGCAAGAAGTGAAGACAGGCAGGCAAGACTGCCTTCTCTTCAGGCCACTTTATATCTGGGATGTCTACTGAAAGGAGCTTCCATGCTATCAATCCTCCCCAGAAACATTCTCAGACAGTGTGTGGTATAACTCTTAGTTCAGAGGCTCTCGACCTTCCTAATGCTGTCACCCTTTTATACAGTTCCCCATGTTCCCACCAACCATAAAATTATTTTTGTTGCTACTTCATAGCTGTAATTTTGATACTGTCATGAATTGCAATGTAAATATCTGTGTTTTCTGACGGTCTTAGGCAAACTCTGGGAAAGGGGTTGCGATCCACAGGTTAAGAACTACTGTCTTAGTTGATCCGAGGTCCTGTCAAGTTGGTAAGAGTGAGCGCTCATTTCTATTTCTTTTTTGGTCTGTTTGTTTTTCTCCTGTTTGTTTGTTTGTTTGTTTTGTTTTTGAGACAGGGTCTCACTATGTAGCCATGACTGGCCTGGAACTCATCGAGATTCTCCTATCTCGATGAGTTCCTTCTGGGTGCTGGCATTGAAGGCATGCACCACCTCCCCTGCTAAGTTCCATTTCTTATTTCACCAGCTCAGACTTTATTGGGCTGAGGAAGCTCATTTTTATCCCTTACTAGTTGATTTTTCTTCTAAATCCATCTACTGAAATTTTCCTATGGATTTTTCTTTGGAAAATCCATATGGTGAATCACGAAAACTGGTTTTAAATCTAGTACCCTTGCATTCTTAGGAGAAAGCCTACTTACCATGATGAACTTTTAATGTGTTGCTAAGTTAATTGATAAATGTTGAAGCTCAGAAAACAATACTTAAACATCTAAAGTATACCAGCTTTTTCTCTGTTTATTTTTATTTCTTATTTAGGTTTGCTGAGTTTCTTAGCTATGGATATTTACGTTTTGAAGAAATGTAGTGATTATTTTTTACAACATTTTTTTTTTTTACTTCTATTCCTCTTAGATTCTAAGAATACTTGTTTCAATCTGTCTGACTTTAGTTTTTCAATTTTACTGTCTTCTATGATCTTCAGATTGGGTTTCTGTTTATCTCTCCTCAAACCCATGGACTTTTTCTCAAGTTGTTTCTACTCTCCGTTTAGACCCTCTTAAATTTTTTCATGTCTTGTAATTTTTCATTTTTTGTTTGCATTTGGTTCTTTCTTTTCTGTCTATATTCATGACACCATCTTTACATCTCTTAAATATGTTTATAGAACATCTGCTTTCAGATAAATTTCTCTTCTAGTTCCAACATCTGGCACTTATTTGGGCTAGCTTCTAATAACTGAGTTGTCTTGTCTCAGGGTCGACATGTGCAGTTTCTTTGCCTGAACGCATTGTAATTTCTGATTGCATACCATGCATGGGATGATACTCTGTAAAGACTTCTGACTGCTTTGTACTTCTCTGCCTAGTTTTTGTCCCAGTAGACAGCCTGGCTACATCTAAACTATAAACTGTCTAGGCATTGTCTGAAAATTCAATTCAGTTTTTTTTCAGCCTTCAAGTTGGGTTCCTTGGAGGACCTCCCCTGCTCCCCACTTCTCCCCTATTCAGCAGTCTGTGGAAATGAGGAGAATTTACACACATAGGTCTCAAGGCTCTCATCCTGTAGCTATCTTTTTCCTGGAATTCTCCTTGCTAAATCCAGCCATTTTAGCAACCTAAAACTGTGTTTTCTATTCCAATTAGGATTGTGCTTTCCTGCCAGAATTTGAGTTTCTTGTTCCCCAGGGCTAGGCAGTCTACTCAATTGAGAAACCATACTTAGGTTCTTCTTTCAAGTGTTGACTTCCTTCCAGTTTCTGTCTGCTTTTGGTCACTCTCCAGTGCCTTCAAATAGACATTGTTTGTATTCTTTTCATAGTGAATAATTGTTTTCTGTTGGGGCTTTCTTTAATCTAATACCAATTATTCTGCAATAACAGAAGTGAAACTCAGGAAAGATGGTTTAGTGGCTTAGAGTACTTGCTGGTCTTTTAGAGGACCTGGGTTTGATTCCCAGCATCCACATGGTGGCTCACAATATTCTGTAACTCTGGTTCCAAAGTATACATGCTCTCTCCAGGCCTCTGAGGGCACCAGGCACACATGTGGTGCTGGAAAAACACGTATATGCATAAGATTCTTTTTAAAGCAAACGAACAAAAAAAGGAAAAAAATTAAAAAGAGCACTTTTTAAACTTAGCTAAATCTGTAATAATTTTCCTGAGGTGATACGAAGATTACTTTGAGAGTCTGTCAACAAACCTCAGACTTAAACCACTCATAGTAAATCTTGTCAAAGCGATTTTAAAATTATCTTTATTATTAAATAAAATGATCCGGTTATTTCCCCTCATAAGACAAAAGTATAGCTGGCACCTTTAGCTTCAGGCCATTCTTCCGATGCCATTCATTAGCTGAATTACAGAACTTCCTTTACAGGCAATTAAAGTCATGTCTGGTAAAAGCACTGGAAGTTTCTTTGTTTCCTGCTTTAATATTCCTCTAAGTAAATAGGGTACAACTGAGAACAAGTGTTACTTGAGGACTTCACTGATAACACGGAGCAGGTTAAGAAAATTTCAGATCTATGTTCTGTTATCCCATGACAGAAACAAGAAGGAAGGAATGTTATTTGCTAGTCCTGAAGTATTGAAGCACACTTCCTAAAAGCATTTTCAAAGGACAGCCCAGGAATCAATACAAAACAGTAAAGTGGCTACTTTGTCTGCGTTCCAAACAGTACTGGAGACAATAAATATTTAATGGCAGATACACCAATATGCTGAATGTGAGGGATAATGGCCTGGGGAAGCAGCTGGGTGGATTCTGTTACATTGGAGGATCAAGTGAATTCCAATTAGCCTAATGATGAAGGCTTTCAAGTCTTTGCTTCAAGGCTGTTGTCCTGTGCTTGTTGTAAATCCCATGGTCATTGGACCACAGTCCGGTCACATACACAGACATCACACACTCATCACTGTCACACTGGACCCATGAGCTCAGGGTTGGATTTAAATGGGTTTTCCTTGGCTTGCCATTTTTTATCTGGACGTAAAAGGCATGCTAGTAGTCCTACAGGTTTTTACTTGGTTCCTTATTCACTGAGTTCTTGGCATGGGAGCTAAGGAACAATCAGGTCAGGCATCAACAAAGGAGCATGACTGCTCAGAGTAGCTTGGAACAGTTGACCTAAAGCAGGTTTGGAGTTATTCCAGCTGGGAACATTTTCTCTTTTACCATCAAAGAATGAGTCAGTCATTTTCTGAAATGAAATGGCCATTCTTTCTATTCCTTGAGATTCCCCACTCCCCAAGAATCCTTACCACCATCACCACCACCACCAACAACAACAATTATTTATTTACTTTATTGGGGGCAGGCATGCACACCATGTCTGTGGAGGTCAGAGAACGGCTTGTGGGGACCTGACCCACAGGTTGTCAGGCTTGGCAGCAAGCACCTTTACTGGCCAAGCCACCTCACAGGCCCAAAAGTGCTAACCGTTTTATGAAAGGAAACAACTTGGTTTGCCTTAGTATTGTTGAGGTGTGTGTGTGTGTGTGTGTGTGTGTGTGTGTGTGTATGCTCATAAGCTACTGTGATTGCCTCTGCGTGTACACATGAAGGGCAGAGGTTGATGTGGAAATGTCTTCCTTTATCACTCTACACCTTGCTGGGTTTTAAACTGGGTCTCACTAAACCTGGAGTTCAGCGATTGGCTAGGCTGGCTGGCTGGCTGGCTGGCCAATGGGCTTTAGCAATCAGTCAGACTTCACTTACCAGTGCAGGGATTACAAGCACCCCAGGGTTCACTTTTACGTGAGAGCTGGACATCTACACTGAGGTTTTCAGAATTTCACAGCAATTGCTTCCCCAACTGAATCATCTCGCTGGCCTCCTAAAGACCTGGATTTATGTTTTGGTTCGCATCAAAATTAAGACAAAGATGCAGAGATTTCACATGTATCACCCACTCCCTTAAGCACAGCCTTGCCTGTATCACCACCTATCACTTTCATATTTACCTCCTCAAATAAACATGTTTTATAGAGCACTATTTTTTTTTCAAATTTTCTATGCAGTGGTTCACTGTTTTGACTTCTTGGAATCCTCTTGAGGTATTTTTATTTATTTATTGTTTTTCCAGAAGAGAGACATGAATGACAATGTAGACAAGAGATATAAGATGAAGAATCTAGGGGTCAAAGAAAACAATGACCAAGTAGAAGCCATCTGTTCTTTTAAATTTTTTGGTTTTATTATTACTGTTTTTAGTTATGTGTGTATGTAGGTCAGAATAAGGTATCAGAGACTTTGGAGTTATAGATTCAGCTTTGAGCCTCTGATGGCAAATGTTGGGAGCTGAATTCAGTTCCTATGGAGATATAGCATTAGATTGAGCCACCTCTCCAGTTCTCATCTACTTTATATTTCTCTTCTTCCTCTTAATCCTTCTCCTCCTCCTTATTTTTGGTTTTGTTTTCTAAAGACAGGGTTTCTTCATGTAGCCTTGGCTGTCCAGGACTCACTTTGTAGATCAGGCTGGCCTCGAACTCATAGAGATCTGCCTGCCTCTGCCTCCCTGAGTGCTGGGATTGCAGGCATTTGTAATGATTTAGTGTAAATTTTCTTGTCTGTAAACTTTGCCTATTTATCAGATAGAAGGTAGCTACTGTTTAAACAACTGTTTATTTCCTTGTGTCCCTGGGAGAACTTGGCTATCAGATTATGCTTGTAATAAATCTAGTCTATATTCAAAGTAAATTTTCTTTATAAATTTTATTTTACATTTAGCTGTATGGTAGTTAAAATGTAAATATATTTAATGAAGCTCTTTTGCATTCCATAAAAACTTCCATCTACTTTAGTGATTAGAAGTGCATGTTCCCTCTATACCTAGAATTAAAAGAGAGAGAGAAATGTATTTATTCTTTTAGTTTTTGCTACACCTGGAATTCACTGCACTGTTTGATCACTTACATTTATGCCCTAAGTTGATATTTTTGACCTACTAGCCAAGTATGTGGCAGACAATTTAAGTGGTTATCCTTTTCCCTGTGTTTGTTTTCTGTGTTGTAGTTAGGTTCAAACCATGATAAGCAAATACTATATGATTCTGATCATTGTTGCAGTATGCTTAGTTTTTCACAGCTGCTAAATCCATATTCATTATCCAAGGAAATGGATCTATTTATTTTCCATCATCAATTCCCACAAGAACTTTATTGTTATTGAAGTAAAATTTCTCTGTAGCCATGCATTGTGATGGGGAGAAGTGCTGAGGTAGGGTTATCAGGCAACTTTGCCAGCATGCACACATTGTAGAGTGCCCTTGCACAATGTCATGCCCTTGCACATGTCATTGTGTCTTACCTCTTCCACGCAGTTCTTTTGTAGCTATAGTGTAATCATATGTACTAGACTATCCTGCTTTTCATCTTTAGTCTTTCTAAAAGAGAGCATAACATTGTGCTTCAGTAATGTTTAATTTAATCATTAGACTTTAGTCACAAAAAACAATGTTTCTAGTTAAGTCTATGGAATCTCATGCTTTTTTTGATAATGTGAATTCTTTCATTTTATATTTATATAATCCTTTCATATTTCAATTATGATTCACATAAAGTAAATTAAAACCCTATTAAATTTGTTTACTTGTTTTGTGATGTAATGGCAGTAAATTGGCTTAAGTGTTTCTGACTCTTGTTTTTTTCAATCTTTTTTTTTTTTTTTTTTTTTTTTTTGAGATGTAGCATAGTATGCTATTCACCATGCCCTCAGACAGAAGGTCTCAATAGATCACCCGGCTTCAGCCTCCCAAGTCTCAGGACTGCAGGCATGAATGTGCATTTGATTTTTAAGCAAAAGATTTGCATTTCTTTCATTAAAAATAATCTTTATTGTTTTAAAGCTTTTATTATGTTGGAGCTGCACATCTGGAGAGAGTATGCACATACACAAACACACACACACATACACAGCACACCCACATACCAAATCAAAACAAAATTATGAAGAGATTGGGGATCAGTGTTTTGCGAATCAGTGTATTAGGTGGTTCCAAGGTTACACTGACTTGGGTTTCAATCCTGTTAATTATTATCTATGTGACACAAACCAGCATTTATTCATTCATTCATCCTTCCTTTATGTATGTATGTATTTATTTTTTGTATTTTTTTTTTTTTGAGACAGGGTTCCTATGAGTAGCCATGGCTGTCCTGTAACTCTATAGACCAGGCTGGCCTCAAACTCAGAAATTTGCCTGCCTCTGCCTCCCGAGTGCTGGGACTAAAGTGTTTTTGTTTGTTTGTTTGTTTGCTTGCTTGCTTTAAATGCAAGACTATTAGTGAGAAAAATGGTCTTGGGTGGTTGGCATGTTTTGCTTAATTGGAGTTCAGAGTCAGTATTCCCTGTCAGGAAGGTCATTGTGATGCGGGGTAGCCTGCCTCCTGAGTACCAGGATTAAAGGCATGCATCTCCACTGCAGAGGCATTTCTTTCTCTCTGAGGCTGGCCTTGAACTTGCAATCCCTATTTTAGGTTCTCAAATGCTGGTATTATAAGTAGGTGTCACCGTAGTCCTTACAAATGCTTACAGTTAAACTTGGTTTCAATTTTATAGTTTATTAAACAAATATAACATTACCAAACCAGGTTGCTTTGACTACTTAGACAATTAACAGATTAAAGTATAAATTGCTTCAAAAGTGCAGACTGCTCAACCAAGGCTTGATATTATTATCTTTGTCTGCATAATTAAATGTTATAATTAAAAAATGTAACAAAAATTTCTGATTCCATAATACTTGTCAAAATGCTATTTACTGTTGTCTAACCTGTAAGTTGTTACTGTGTCTATAGGTTCAAAATTGCCTACATTATTAAATACATTCCTTCCACATTTTGATAAATGTATTTTTATATCTTTATTTTAAAATCATGTTTGTTTCCCATTTTAAATGATTTTTCACAAGCTTTAAATGACCTTTAACCAAACAACAGTTAAAAAGCAAGCAAGCAAGCACAAAGGCACTTCCTGGTCTTCCTTGAGCTGAAGTAGCTCTAGTCCATTGCACGTTAACAAAGTCCCGTGCTTTTACAGAGAGCAAGTTCCAAGCCAAAGAAGCCAGTTCTGAAGAAAACCCAGGTTTAAATTCTAACCAAGGACATCAAGTCAAACCACGTAACGAATGTGGAAACTATCAGCAAAAGTAGGGACCACGGTAGATCTTGAACAAAAGCTGGGAGCCTTCTGCTCTCTGCTCCTGTCTTTGTAGCATCCATACAGAGTTTCTGCTAACCATTTTGAACTCTATTGTCTGTGTCCACAATACAGGGCTTGGGGCCAAGACCTTCCATTTGCTTGTCATCTGTATCCAAAGGTTGTTGTTTCTGAACTTCCAAGTTATCCGACAACATAGATGAAGGACCAAAGATAGAAAGCCCATGGACAAGATCTGTTAACATAGTTAGACATTATGGTCCCTGCATTAACCTCGAAATACAAATAATGAAAGGAAATCATAGGCAGATCCAAGAGCTCTGAATACCTATGACTAGTAGAAAGTACAGGAAAGGAAGGGACTCTGAGAGAGCCCAGAATCTCAAAACAGCCAGTGGATGCTCACCAGAAACCCCGAGGCTCTGTTGGAGGCCAGCTGCTTGAGGTGGAAGAAGTCTTGCACATTCCAGTGTCAAAATGGTATGAACTGTCTGGAGGGTGCACTGGATGCTCAAAACTAAGCGGCCAAATTTCCACTCTCATACAAGCACCGCACCAAGAAGAAACTTCTAGAAGAATGCTCACTAAATGAAACAGAAACAACAGAGACAAAAGGGCAGAGAAGCTCCAGATAAAAGTAACAAGGAAGAACAGAGCCCGAAACTCACAGGAGAAAAGCTGCTATGTTATCACTCGGCACACATACAACAAAAAAATAGAACTGTAGAATTATTAAGCCAGAAAAATTCTGCTAGATTCTGTCTCCTTTCAAAAAGGTTAGGAAAGTGATTTCACATTTAAAAAATGACCAATCACTGGGTGTGGTGGCTCAAGCCTTTAGTACCTGAAGGTGGGTGTCTGAGGCAGGAGGATGGTCATGAGTTCAAGAACAGTCTGGGCTACACACTGAGTTTCAGTCTATCTAGCTTGGGCTAGAGTGTGAGACCTCTTTTTAAAAAAGCAAAACCACAAGCGAAAGAATGTGACCAAGAAATTTAAAGTCCCTTCTAAAATTACAGTGCAGATGGGCTGGGAATGTTCAACTGTGGAGTGCTTGGCTGGAATGTCATCTTTCTAGACATAAGGATGAAATTATGCTCACACTTGAAGGGCTTCCTGAAGGTACATACATTTTAGCGGAAAACTATTGAGAGTTGGCCTGGAACATCAAAACTATTAAGATAGATAACTCTTGGTATTCATGCTAAGAAATAATTTTGTTGTGTTTTAAACTTTTATCAACAGAAAATCCTTTTATACTAAATATCATTAAGAGGGAAGTGGAATTGTTTCTTTCTACCAGAAGGCAGCTAGTGAAATACAAGAAAAAAAAATGAGATCCATCTACTTACTTATATATTTGAAAATAGTGCTATTTTCTATTTTGACTCATTTACAGTGTGCACTGTACACAAAACTCCAGTGCTACATACAATTTTTAAAAATGAATGTTTTGTATGTTTGTTTGTTTTTTTCTTTTACAGATAAGGATGTATCTGTAAGTGGAAGGATTTAGAGGTCACTTGATTGTTCACTTGAATCAGGATATGAACTAGAAGTCTGAAGGGAGACAGGCTAGAAGCTTTAGTAGACTTCAAGGAATATCATTTTGGATGAATGTGAATCTTCCCGTTGTCTGGGGTTTGCAGAACAATGAGAATGAAAATGAATGAATCAGTAATTCAAAACATGAGATAATATTATACAAACAATACAAAAATAATTATTAATAACACCTGTATATCACCCTCATGGTGAACCTTCGAGAGCTAAGGAATTAATTTTATAAAAGAGAAATTAAGATCTGAGCCAGCAAATCAGTTGTCACATATGTGGGTGGCAAAAGTAAACTTTCCAGTATGAGTCTTTAGGAATGACAATGAAATTAAGATTTGTGGAGAACTGGTTTGTAAATGAATAGGGATTAGTCATAATTTCATAAGTATTTAAAAAGATATCACAAGTATACTTTTCCAAAAGAGATAAATCTTTGGTTGTCGCATCCACCTCGACCAGCAAGGAAAGACACGACACACGAGCTCTTCTTCAAGCAGTTTATTCAGGAGTTTTGAACAATCTTCCTCTTCTTCTTCCTCTTCCTCGTCCTCGTCCTCTTCTTCTTCCTCTTCTTCCCCGAGGAGAGCCCGTCCCAGGAATAAGTACCCCTGAGCCAGCCAACCCCGGGTAGCCACGTCGGAAGTGCGGATAGGTACACGCAAGAGAAGGCAGATCATCAGACACAGCACAGCCAAATAAGGAGTTGTTTATCACAAGGGCACTCACCATCGGGGTGACAGAAGGCGGAAACCAGCGCCATCTTTAAGGTGCAGCACACGCAGCTCTCCACATTTGGTGATGTTCAGTTTCTGTACTGGATTAACAAGCGGCCTTCCCAGTGTTCAAAGCTAAGATCAACTTACTTTCTGGTAACTCATTTGGTACTAATTTACAAAGTAGGCTCACTGCATTTTAAATTGGGCAGGCATAGTCAATACTGATGTGCAGAGAAAATGATGACCAGGCTGTGGAAGTTTCAATGATAATGGCCTCCCCCAAAGCTCACATGCTTAAATGCTTAGTCTCTAGTCAGTGGAATTGTTTGGGAAGGGGTAGGAGGTGTGGCCTTGCTGCACTGTAGGTGGGCTTTGAAGTTTCAAAAGCCCACACCAGACCCAGCCTTGTTTTCTCTTCCTCCTACTGCTGCAGCACCGTGTCTGTCTGCCTGCCCCCACATTCACTGCCATGCTGATCATGGCCTACCTCTTTAACTACAAGCAAGTCCCCAATTAAATACTTTTTCTGTAAGTTGCCTTGGTCATGGTGTCTGGTCACGGCAACAGAGCAGTAAACGAAGCCGGATATTTTCAGTGGCTCTTTGATGAACTGCCTGCCCAAGCTTGGGAGTAATTAAATTTTGAGGAATTCCGGGTAACACCATGTGGGCTAATTGTTGCTCATTGCTGTTTCTGGCTCTTCATATATGATTTGCTGAGGCAGAAAACACTTTGGTCCACCTGACTGAATACCACTTGCATAGGGAAAGGATTTCAGAGTTAATAATCTATCAAGAGCCATAAATTCTCAGGGCCATCATTGTGCATGGGATGATTCTGCACTTTCTCTTGGCTACAGAGAAGCAAGATTGAACCCACTGGGTTTTGTGATTGCTTATACTATTTTCAGGTGATAACTGATCCAACAATGTGGTTTAGGATGCTGGTTCTCAACCTGTGGGTCACAACACCTTTGGGAGTTCTCCTGACCCTTTCATAGGGGTCACCTGAGACCAGCAGAAAACACAGAAATTTACATTGTGATTCATAACAGTAGCAAAATTACATTTACAAAGTAGCAACAAAATAATTTTATGGTTGGGGGTCACCACAATGTGAGGAACTGTATTAAAGGGTCACAGCATGGGGAAGGTTGAGGACCACTGGCTTAGGGTTTTGTGGGCAAGTTGAAAAAGTGACCCACAGCTCTCTGAGAACTCACATTTGGGTGAAGGGAACAAGGGAAGAAGTTCACATGTTGAGCAAATTCAACAAGTTTAGGCGAATAATCTCAGGTATGAGACTTGAACAACATAGATTTTCTGTTAGTATTTGTCAAGAAGCAGAAAGCAGATGAAACTGAAAATAAAGGCTCTTTTTCAGGGAACAGTCCACCTGATCGTAGGGAAGCCTGAACAGGCTCCAGTGTGACACAGTTATGAGTCATTGTCAAGAGCGGGTCACACAGAGCAGTGTTTTCTTAGTCATGACATTTTAAGCACTCAAAGTAAACGTTTTCAAAGTGTTTGTGTAACAAACTGGCACTGCTGTATTTTTCTTAATTTCTCCCTAATATGACAAGGTCCATTGCAGAATTACAGAACAACTAACTTGTTTATGTGTGAACTAAAATAATTTTGGCATCACGTTAGAGGAACATTTCTTTCTTACATGGTCTATAAATGGCAACCCATGGTTGGGGGAGGGGAAAGAGGTTCTGAGATGGTTTCAGGTCATTTTGATAAAAAGGAAACATCTTCCTTCAGTGCTACTGTTGCTGTGAGCCTACAACAGCCCTTCCCAGGCATGCTTCGTTGACAAACTGGCAGACTATTGAAAAAGAAGCCTGACTCTGTTAGGCCCCATTCTAGAACACACACTAGAGAATCTAACTGAGTGTGCAAGCCCAAATAAGAATAGGTGAGCAGAACCCCCAGGAATTGTTAGCCAATCAGGACATTTCACAGTTCTCATGCTCCCATTTTCTTGCTATGTAGCCATTGATATAACTAGTCAGTTTTAAATACTAGATCCTATACCTTATCGTCTCGAGACACAGGAGTTAGGCATTTGTAACGTGCATTTTCTCTAGGCCACCAACACTCTCACAGAATCCAAACACACTTGGCCTTTTAAAAATTATCATTATTTAAGCAATTACTACAACTTGCAACGTTTCCTCAGCCCCTGTGAAATGGCGGGCTGGCAAGTTTGTGGAATGTTGGAGAAAGCCACTGTTTACTTTTGAGGCAAGAGATGGGTGGTGATGTGATAATTGTATTATGAGCATGTCGGAACGTCTGAAGTCTATGTGAAAGAGCTGCTGTCCCTATTCATATCTATTTATAGACAACCTCTGATCTTCTAATGCTGCTCCGAGGCCGAGATGAAATTAGTCTGGTTCCTGACTGGAATACTATTTTTGTCCGTGTGTGCATGTCCTGGGGATCGAACTCAGGACCTGTGGCCTCATACTTGAAAGGTAAGTGCTCTCCCGCTGGGCCATAATATAGTGTCTTTTCCCTCCCTTTGCCATCCTCCACTCACTAATCTTTATCTGAAAAATGAGAGACTTTTTTTTTCTTGGCCCTTAGTGATTGGCAGTTTTCCTTCCTTTAAGCAACATCTTTTGAAAATGGTAATTATAAACTGGCTGGGACACTTGGATACCTTAATTTGTTGCTCAACATTCTATTTACTGTTTTCCTGCTTTATGCTAAAAATATGTATCCTTCTCGGTGGCTGATTTTAAGAATTTGCTTTCTTTGTCTTTTAGAGATGTCCAAATCCCTGGTCAGTGGACCAATGTTGGAGAGGCGGGCAAGGCAGTGCACGCCTGTAATCCCAGCACTCAGGGAGGCAGAGGCAGGAGGATCGCTGTGAGTTTGAGGTGGGCCTGATCTATAAAGCAAGTCCAGGACAACCAAGGCTACCCAGAGAACCCTGTCACGAAAAAAAAAAAAAAAAATAAGGATGAATTGGAACAAAGTGAAAATGGCTCCAAGGATTTCCCATGAAATTACTTTGTCACTACTCAGATCAATTGCTGAGGTTTCCCCTTGAGAATTAACCCTGGGTTCCTTTTTCCCTTTTGACTTAATGACCCTGGGAAAGCTGGCTCAAGCTTTACCCTGGGTGATGTCAATGCTACTAAAAGGAATTTACAGTCTCACGATTTTCAACATTCTCACAGCACATCTGCTAGACTTTGAGGCTAAAATCTTTTTATTTAAATGAACTAGAGAAGAAGCAAGGTTAAAAGCAACAACTGAACATTTTGCTTACACCTTATTAAAGTACTAGAAATGGGATCATTTATCTCATTTATAGAAAAACTTAGTCATTCTTTACAGCAGATTTCAAGTGGGAAAGCATCTTTAAAATGTCTACTATTATTAATATGGACCAAAATGCAAAATATGTGAAATTATATTAAGTAAAAACCTTTTCAAAATTGACCCTCCAGCGTCTGGACTCCCCTTTCATGATACAACTCACCTTATCAGTTTCTGGAAGTTTATTTTTCGAGTTTATCTTGGAAGTGTATTTTTACATATTATTTTGTTTTATGATCAAAATATGTATACAACGTAAGTATATAAGCTTAATAGAAAAGACAGCATGCTAGTTGATACTTGTTTTGCATTTAAAAATTGCACACAATGTATCTTAGGAAATTATTTAATAATGATACAGTGATCTGACTGCTTCACTTTCAAGTCTTAATAGGATGTTTATGGTTGTGTCATAACTTTTAATTAATGAACTTCTTATTAATGAGTTCTCCATTAATCAGCATGCTGTTTTTCAATGTTATCAACAAAGTTTTGTATACATGCAATGTCTCAGGTGTAATAATTTTCCGACTTTTTAGTGAAAAAAAAATCTGTGCATCTGTACTTTTGTTAGGTTTTTGAATTTCCCTCAGCGGAGGTCACTGTAAGTTACATTCACATCTGCATTGTGACTGACTGTCTTTACATACACTAATACCCGGTGGCTATCAAATGTTCTAATCTTTGACAGTTGGCCAAGAGAAGCAGCAATTTTTAATACAGTCTTTAACTTTCATTTTTCTCCCAGAGGGGAAAAACATGCTAACTTTTCTTTAGAATATAGGACCACAGGGTTATGCAGAGTTGTTTTCTGATCCTTAATATCATTCTTGGACTCTGGGTCAGCATTAGAGTTCAGAGATCAGCAACATGGCTATATGCCCAGAACCAAGATGGATAGAGAAGCCAGTAAGCCTCATTTCATGACTATTGGCTGCACAGAGTCTGATGATATCCCTAGAACACTTCTGACTTATGTGAGTGCAATTAGAAGGTAAGGTTTGAGGGTGATGGTGGTGCATGCCTTTAATCCCAGCCCTCAGGAGGCAAAAACAGGCGGATCTTCATGAGTTTGAGGCCAGCCTAGTCTACAGAGTGATGTTCCAGGACAGTCAGGTTACACAGAGAAACCCTGTCTTGAAAAAAAAAAATCTGTACTTTAACCTCCATATGAATATGACATACATATGCCTGCAGGTGTGCACATACACTCACACTGACACACCATATACATCCACAAACAATTATAAAATTAAATATAAAATGCTAATGACAAGAATACTGACAATATTCGTACTTATCCGGGTATGGTGGTGCACACTAATCCCAGCACTCAGGGAGGCAGAAGCAGGTGGATCTATGAAAGTTCATGGCCAGCTTGGTCTACAAAGCGAGTTCAGGACAGCCAACCTACACAGAGAAATCCTGTCTCAAAAACTCGAAAACCAAACCAACAAAAAAGCTAAGATTCTGATCTTTACACCCACAAAAATATCTCTGATTACTTCACAGTGGTTTTTTAAATTTTTTTTCAATTTACCTTATAGAAATAAAAAGTAAAACTGGTTCTTTATTTATAGAGAGAGATAAACCACACAATGGAATGCAGTGAGGCTGGAAACGTGGGAGTGTGTGGATTACTTCGGGCCAAATCATCTGGGTCGCACACGTGGCTTATAAAGGTTTAAATAATATGTTTAACACAAGGAGTATTCTCCTTCGGGAGGAGGCATGTTGCTAATTAGCATAATTATCTCATGACTTGCCAGAAAAACATCCGTGTTTTTTTTTGTTTTGTTTTGTCGGGTGCCTTTTGCACAAGGGAGAATTATCCAATGGTGTTAAATGCTGTGTCACTTTGAAAATTAGTCACATGATTTTTCCTAATGTCTGACAGAGATCATGTTACAGCAGGGATTTCAAAATAAGACGTGCTATCTATTGGAATATGGATGGAAAAAAATGGGAGTTGGGTCTGCTCTGCTGGGGTTGGGACTGCCTTGCCCTCCCTCACAGCCTGACCATGTCATTTCGCCTTTCTGAGCTTCAGTTTCCTCACTTGAATGATAGAGATAATAATCTAACCTATTTACACCAGGGACTGCTGGTGAGCAAAGAATGGATCATTGTCCACGTGAAGACACTTAAAGCTATAAACAGCAATGCTGTTAGTTCACCCAACATTCAGCGTATAGGCAACCTCTGAAATACTTCTTTTCCCCTTCCCCACCCCCCAAGAAACTTATTAAAATGCTTTCAGCAACCCTAGGCCAGATAGTTTTTATATAGCTATACAAACATGCTTATGTTCTCCTTAGGGCTCTGGCTGCCGGACATTTAATGGGTCAGGCAGATTATCAATCTTTAGGAAAACGTTGTATTGAATTATTTCTTTAGTCCAAGAACAAGGACTTCCAGCTTTAAAGTCGCCTGTCCTAGAGTCCCACTACAACCTCTCCCCCGCTCCTTTATCTTGCACATCTAACAGCTGGAGTGCTCGTTTCTTTAATCTTTAATAGGTGCTCGCTAATAATCTGCTTGGAAGTCTGGAGACAATATAGAGCGCAGGTGGGACTCCTGGAGAGCAATCAGTGCCGTTTCCTTAAAAGTCCCAAGTGCTTGCAAATGTGCAGCAATCCCACCACCCAACTCCAAAGCCTTCTGGCCCTCGCGAGGGGACCTAGGAAGAGCCGATCCTCTCTCTGGCTAGCCTGTCCGGTCCTGGGGCCCAAAGCTGGGCTCCGCGGAACTTGGCTCGCCCACGGAGACTTGAGTGGTCTGGGGGCGCGCAGGACAGCCAGGTGCGCAGTCAGCAGCGGTCGCACGCCAACGCCTGTGGCAACAGGTGCAGCGCGGTCCAGGTCCTACGTGTGGGGCTTGTGGCATGTTGATGTGTACCCGGGGAGACGCAGGGGATCGTAGTGGAACTCCATGGGGCTCATCGCGTCTCTAGGAACCCCAGGAAGTCTCTCAGGTGAGTTTCTTGGTACACCGTCCCTTCGGCCCCCACCTGGCCTTTGTCTGGGCTCCGTGAGCCGCCGCGGGCGAAGGGCGAGGCCAGCCAGCTCCGGACTCTCCGCCTTTGCTCCTCCCCCTGGCGGCCCGGGGCGGAGAGGCTGGGGCGCCCGGGCTCCTGGTTGCCGGTTCCCGCCTGGCAGCCTTCGCCGCCGGGGTGCTGGTGCAGGTCAGGGTCAAGCTGCGAGCCCCAGGTACATACGCCTCTCAGGCTGGGGCCGCCGGGGGTGCAGATTGTTCTGCACCAGCTCCAAGCGGGGGCTCCCCAGAGGGCTCCGGGCTAGCTCCCGGGCTCTGCGGGCAAGTGCGGAGTGAATCCCATTCTGTCGCCCATCCCGGCTGGGACTCGGGAGGACGTGGAGGTAGGATGTTGTTGACTGCAACTCACTCACGGTGACCGGACTAGCTTTCCGGGGAGGGGGGCGGGTGTCCTGGGGGTTTCGAAGTTGGAGGAGGTGGGGAGGCTGGGCTCACGTGGGGCCCGTGCAGCTCTGCAGGACAAGCGGGTTGCGGTTGCTGTCACCTTGAAAGCGACCGAGGAGGTGGATTTAGAGTAGATCGGGCACGCTGTCAAGTTTGCACCGTCAGCTAAAAGCCGCCCACCAGGCAGCCGACTCTGGCTCAGGACCTGGCAGCCCCAGGCTTCCGGCTGGGCGACTTGCCGGGGCCCATTCCCAGCTTAAGCAGTCGGGGCAGAAAATATGGGAGAAAGGCAATTGCTGCAGTTCCTAGGTCCTCATGCGGGATTCACTCCCAGCAGCTCGCGGGTACTTACACACTCTATGGGGGAAAAAAAAACCCACGTTTATTGGTCACCTTTTTGATTATTCAATAGTGGCATTAGCTAGAATTTACGCGAGGTCTTTGCCCACCTCTCCTTGGATCATTTGTACACTTTTGACTCGTAACACTGACGAATTTAATTTTTTTTTTAACTTAGCTTTCATAGTGGCTACCCACTCTGCAAAATGCTACTTTTAAATCGTCAGTGTTCTACGAAAGGAAATCCAGTGTGCTTTGTTTGTCTAAAACCAGAGTCCGAGGCAAAAACAGGAGGAAAAGAGGGCTTTCATGTCCTGCCAGGTGATTGGAGTTCAATCATGGTATCAAATCACAGCGCTGTGGGGGAGGTGGTGGGAGTGGATTCCGGGGATCCGGAGACAAGCTGGGGGCAGGGGGGTGGGGGTGGGAGGGCGGCAAAAAAGAGGCGGGGTCGCGCTCCCTTGAACCTGTGACCTCCAGGAGGAATGTTTTACTAATAGGTTATCAGTTTAAATAGTTCATCATCTCCCATTCTCTCCAGCAATTCCTTTAGTGCAGTTTATTCTTGCGTTGTGATTTCTTACGAGCTCCATTCCTTAAGGGAAGTTATGCAGCCGGCACACGCCTGTAGGCCCCGCACTCTGGGAGACCGAGGCCGGCAGGTGGATGTCTTTGAGTTCGAGGGCAGCCTGGTCTACAAAGAAAGTCCAGGACATCCAAAGAAACCCTGTCTTGAAAAACAAAACAGAACAAAAAGTTATGCAAGGAAAAAAAAAAAAAACTTCCTACACGTTATTTTTTTCTAAGTAGGCATATAATTTAGTTTAAAATCATTTAGAAATGTAAGTTCTTTCCCCACCTGAGTCCTCCTGCTTCCCTGCATGAACCCACTCCTTGTGCTATGCATGCACCTAAAGTTTTGTACATACCAAGCACCTGGATTTATCACTGATGCCTTCCCCCACCCTCACCTGTTCATTTTAAAACTGGACTAATGTGGAAAAAAAAATAGTGTTTGGGAGAGGTCTATATCTTTTAACTAACCGTTAGGAATTCAGGAATATTTTTTGTAGTGACAGGATTATGAAATTCTGGATAAATGTCATGTAGAATTTTTTTTGGAAACTAGACTTGAGTTACTAGAAGCTTTTAAGAAACATGCCACTTCACTTGTGCTGTTTGTGCTGACTTCAAAAGGAATGAATGGCTGGTGTATACAGTTTGGTACATGCAGAAAAGTAAGCATCAATCTTGCCATCTATTATTTTTTCTTTGCAAAATATTATGAAAATTCCCCCATTATATTAAGCCTTCAAAACTAAGGTTCAGTGTTACACAGTATATTCTATAGATGTATCAATTTACTTAACCTTGCCTTATAAGCTGAACTTCTCATTTGCAGTTACTGTTACTAGATATGCTAGTGCAACATTTATCTCTTAAAGTTTTGTCTTCAAGTTATGTTTCCATAGGATAAATCCTTGAAAATCACAGTTGGCGATTCAAAAGTTTCTTTTAAAATTATCGGCCTTTTGGTTTCCAAAACTTTAATCAGGCTAAGCTGGCCAGAACTAGGCTCTTGTGTTATCTTCTTGTTAACATAGGTAGTTACCCTTAAGAGGAAGTACTATTGCCAGCTTTGCAGGTGAACAGTGCTAACTCAGTATTTAAATTTCCATTTCTATGATTGCAAATGTTATCAAGCACCCCACCTAAGTTTCCGGTTTCTTTTCTTTTTGTTTTTGAGACAAGGTTTCTCTGTGTAGCCCTGGCTGTCCTGGAACTAGGTCTGTAGACTGAGAAGGCCTTGAATTCAGAGATCTGCTTGTTTCTGCCTCCCAAGTGCTGGGATTAAATGTATGCACAACTATGCCAGGCTAATTTTATTCCTTTATTTTAGTGCAGCATTACATTTCCCTCTTAGGATATTGGCATTTTTCTATTCATAAAAGCCTCTTTCAGGTTGTTGGCATATATCTGTTCATATTGCAGATATTTTCCTCAGTTTGTGTTGGCCCTATAAACATATTTATAGATGTGTTGACTTACAGAAGTATTGTTCAGTGTTGTCAAACATGATGATATTTCAAAATGGAGTTTTAGTCATTCTGAATCACAGTTTAAGAACCACATATGGCTGTTATTTCTCCCAGAACTCTGAGTTAGTTACATTTATCACTACAACTTCTGTGTTCTGCAGTAGCTGCTGTTGTGTGGTATATGTCAGTAGGACATTCTTAGGCTGTTGAAATAGCACAGTCTACTTCTTTAAGAGTACCTGGTTTTAGCTGGGCATGGTGCATGCCTTTAATCCCAGCATTTGGGAGGCAGAGGCTGGTGGATCTCTTGAGTTCAAGGCCAGCCTGGTCTACAAATGGAGTTTAGGACAGCCAAAGCTACCCAGAGAAACTGTTTCAATGGGGAAAAAAGTGCTTGTGTTTAGTTTCCACATCAGGAAGCTCACAACTGCTGTAACTGCAGGTCCAAGGGAAACTTTGTAAGCATCTGTACTCAATCAGAACCAGAGCATTTAGAGAATGTCTACATAAATCTTGGGTGAGAATTTTTCTAGTTCTTTGAGACCTGAGGAATCTTGAAACTGGATCATCTACTTAATTTTTAAGACATTTTTAAATATTTTCCCCAAGAAATCCTGCAGTTTACTCTAAAACTTGAGTTGAGCACATACATATAATGAAATATTTGGAATATATCAGTAAACTTAACACATTTTGCCGAGCCCTACCCTACAGCTAGGAAAGTGATAGACAGTCTAAATCTAGGTATTTTATAGTGCTTTAAACCTTCATCTAATGACCTCAACCTATCCATCTTGTCAGTGGTTACATTCAGCACAGATCTATGCTTCCTAGTATTTGGGGAAAAAAACCTTTGTAACTTGTTGGCTATTTTATCAGTATGACTGTGTAGTCTGTCCATATGGTTGTGTAATGTGAGAGCTTTTGAATTTATTGATGGTATTGTAATGTGTTCTGTTGAATCAATACAGGTAACAATTCAGAATTCAGAGATCCTCATTATTCCATAGCTATGTGGATCATGTGTGTTTGGTTAGATCATGCCTAGAGCTAGGTCTAATAATGTATGCCTACAATAGTAGCACTGGGGAGAAGAGGTAGATGGAGTTAAGATCTGGGTTGTTCAAAACTTGTGTGGGCTACAACATAAGAAAGTATGGCCAGCTTGGGTTGCACGACTCTTTGTCTCAAAATAAATTGTCAAAGTCTACACAATCTACAAATTTCACATATGATGGACAATCCACATGGACTATTCAGAGAACATCTGTAAAGATTTCTGTGTAACAGCTCAAATGGTTACAGATTTTCTAATGACCAGCAAATCTTTAGTCTTTGGACTTTAGTGTCTTAATTTGTGACTCTAGGAATTATAACGGCTATGTTTCTAATAGTCCATATACAATTTTCAGTTTTTACCAGAATTTCTTTGTTTTTCAAGACAGGGTTTTTCTGGGTAGCCGTGGCTGTTCTGAAACTTGTTCTGTAGACCAGGCTGGCCTCGAACTCACAGGGATCTGCCTGCCTCTGCCTTCCCAAGTGCTGGGATTATAGACATGTGCCACCGTGCCTGGCCCAAATTATTTCCTAACACTAGTAATAGATTAAACTCTTTTTTGAAGGGGATTAAAAGCCTTCCCATGTTTGAGATAGCTCTACTCTGGAAGATTGAGCGTACGCTGTACATCTTTGAAGACCTTACTGAATAGAGAAAGTTTATCATCAGCCCCTTTCTTTCATAATGTCCTTATGCTCTAGGGGTGAGCCACCAAGCTGAGAGTTAAAAATTGCTGTGCAAGGTTTATGTTTGGGCTTCCAAAGATGCCTCCAATAGGAGAAGATGACACTCAACCAACAGGCAGATATGCGAGAGTGAGCAGGCACTAGTGACAGCGTCTGCTTTAAAAAAAAAAAAGTCTGCTTTGACAAAGCAGGCAGACTTTGGATGCAGTCTCTTTCCTTTGCTGAGGATGGTTCAGTACAATTAGGAATTGAATGTGAGTTTCTTCTTCGAAGTGTTTATTTCTAAGCCAAATTTCATGAAAGATTGTCTTCACCTCAGTTATAGTTTTTGAAAGGACCTCAGTGTTACTTGAAATCAGCCATCTTTTTTTGTCAGCAGTCTTTCTGTGATGGCTTGAAGTATCACTTTTGTTTGCTCACTTGGCCCAAGATTTTTTTTTTTAAAAATGTGCATTTTAGGATATATTTGGGGTTTCATCTTTACTTTGTAGAAAAAATACCAAAATTTTATTTTCCTATACAGTGAACTAATTTGCTTTAGATTGTGTCTAGGCTCCAGAAGTATTGGCGTGCATACAAATCTTTAACATAACAAACTTTTTGTTAAGGGAAGTCAGTTTCCTTGGATTACATATTGAAGAACAGTAAAATTTTACTTTAAGATGAAATACATTTATATCTTGCCAGCAGGCTCATATCTAAATTGATGTTAATGTGTGTGTGTGTGTGCACCAGCACAGGTTACACAAATAAGAGAAAGAACAGGTCTCACCATCTATGTAACTTAGAAAAGATTTTGTTTTGAGGTTGTCTAACTAAACATAATCTTGGTCATTTTAACTTTCTCTTAATAACACCATTGCTTGTTTTGTGTGTGTGTGAACTTCTTTAAAATCTTGCACAGCGAAGGAATGAAGTTATGTCCCATATTTCTCAGACTAACTGGAAAGGAGGAAAGAGGCTGCAAGGATGTCACCTCAGACTAGTTCAGTGTGTGGGAAATCAGTGAGTTCCTGTGGGGAGAGCAGGCTGAGAGCATGGCAGGCTGGGTCAACCTCACTGAGATGTTTTGGAAGAGATTTCTAGGATGCCATATGTACCTTACTGTACTTTTAATACAGCTTTGTACCTTGCCAAACAATTGTATTTTAAGCTTTGCCTTTGGATTTTATTACATTGAAGAGACAACATAGCCATGGCAGGTGTTATAAAGGAAAACATTTAATTTGGGGCTGGCTTACAGTTTCAGAGGTTTACAGTCATGGCAGGAAACATGGCCGCATACAGGTGGACTTGTTGCTAGAAAAGGAGCTAAGAGTTCTGTGTCTTGATCAGCAGGCAGCAAGGGACTGTGCCTCACTGGACAGAGCTTGAGCATATTTGAGACCTCAAAGCCCACCACCAGAATGATACACTTCCTCCAACAAGGCCACACCTCCTAATAGTGCCACTCATTTAGATAGGCCAGGCATTCAAATACATGAGTCTATGGGATCCATACTTATTCAAACCACCACAAACGTGATGCTAAACTTATATTCACCATGTTAGTTTGAGGGCAGATTAATCACAATTTCCCTGATCTACAGTGTAAACATTTCAAGAAATTTTGTGTCCTATATTGGCCTTGAAAAGACATTTCTTTTTTAACTGGGCTTGGTGCTCCATGCATGTAATCCCAACACTCAGGGAGGTAGAGGCAGACAGATCTTTGTGAATTCAAGGCCAGCCTGGTCTAAAAGGAAGTCCAAGACAGCGAAGGCTACACAGAGAAACTGTGTCAAAAAACCAAAAAAAAAAAAAAATAGACATTTTTTTTTCTGGGGAGTATTTGTACTTAGAATAAACAAGAGGAGGAGGTAAGAGGAAGTGTGAAGATACGTTCTTTTGTAAATAAACATGTAGCTTAAAAATGCCTGCCAGTGATTGCTAAGTCTAGACTGGTGGCACTTAGCTTATCTTCTATGCCTTTTGTACATTGGTAACTTGGTAATATTTAACTCAGGTGTTATTTACACATACACCAATTTGGAAGAAAAAAAATCAATATTTCTTCGCTTCATTTCAGATAAGCAGTTTATGGGAGATGTTAAACAGTATTTGGTATTGCACGAGAAGTTAATTTCTTTATGTTCATGTAGTACTCTAAAAATCGAGATTCTACTTATTATATGAACGAATGTTTGCCTGAATGTTCATGGAGCCCAAAGGATGATGTCAGATCCCCAGGGACTGGAGTTACATATGCTTGTATGCCACTGTGTGGATGCTGGAAACAAACCCTGATCAGCTATTAATTTCTGAACCATTGCTCCAGTCCCTTACACATTTTTGATGGCTGTTAATGATTAATGATATTAAGTTGAAACCGTGTGTCTATTTAAAACATAACTCACTTAGCCAGCTCCATGGCATAAAAATAGAAGCCAGTATAGACCTAAGCAATCTAAGTGATGCCATTCAAACATCACTGCCCGTTTCCCTTCCTCTCTGTCAAGCTGGCTGAATTGTGTTTGCCAGAATACTAGCTAAATAACCTTGTACTATATATGGCTTACCTTTTATTAGATAGTAGACTGCAATGTTAACATCATCTCATTTTTAGGCATGTTACAGAGTAGAAATTTGTTTGCCTACCACTACTAACTTAATCCTATAGATCTGAATTGAGTGAGGTCCAACTTGCTATTGATTAACATGGACTGGTGTAAAAGTATCTTTTGTTCAACTGATTTAATTGTCCTCTCCAAGGCTTATTGTCTCCCCTCTGCTAACCTAGGCCTAGTCCAAGAAGCTTCCATGCAATCCATTCTAGGCCTAGACTGTTTTCAGCCTCTGAGACTTACTGCTGAATAAACTCACCCTTCCTAGTTCTTTCTGAATTGTTGCTGCCTGGTTCTACTCAGCTGTTCTGACTCAAACTCTTCTCCAAGCTGACTGAAACTGGCTTTTCTCTCAGCCTCTGACTGAATTGCTCTGCTTGGCTTCACACTAACTTTGGCAATATGTTCTAATTTTCTGGCTTATTCTTATTCTCTGGCTCATTCTGTCTTCACCCGTTTCTAGCTTGTTCTTTTTTTCAACCTGTCTCTGTAAAACTCTCCTGGTAAAACTGCCTTTGAATTCCACCAACTGAACTGCCACCAGCTGAACTGCCATTAACTCAGATTCTACTACGCTGCCTCCTAACTCACTCTCCATCAAACTGCCTGAACAGCACTGGCTAGAACTCAGGGATCTGCATGTCTCTGTCTTCTGAGTTCTGGGATTAAAGGCATGTACCACCACGCCTGAACCTAAACTTTTTTTTTTTTTTTTTTCTGAAACTTGCTCCTTTATATCAAGCTTGCCTCTGTCTCCTGAGATTAAGGTAAGGGTGTGTCCTGTATTCCAGCAGGCTCAGACATGCCAAGGAGATCTTTGAATGTGATCTTTTACCAGAGCAGCCAGGTTCAGAAAGGAAAAGCAGAAAAATGAGTTAGAAAGGGCCTAGTCTTTCAGGGTCTCTTGACTATGAAAACTGAAATTGCTTTTGTTAGATGCTCCATCTAGATTCCACATGTAGATGGAACCAACCGCATGTAGAACATTTATACATGTTGTAATTATGGTTACATGCTGTACTCTAGATAAAAAGAGAAGAACAAAATCCCTGCTGTTGACATACTGTATTTTGTTTTAATTGGTTTCAAGCCCTATTTGGAACTCTCCCTGTGGCCAGAACACTGCAAGGGAGATGGGCAGAGATTTGGAAGGAAATTGGCCTCAGTTTCTCAGAAGGTGTTAGTATTTGTGTTGCTAGAAATATTCCCATAAATTGTTAACACATAATTTATTATAGTCTCCACTATGTTGGAAACTTATGCTTGCTGTCTTGACCAAGTTTTGGAAAGAAATTTGGTATCTAAAGAATCCTTGCCTGGAGTTGTTACCCAGTTATTCAGGAGTTTCAGATGGGAGGCCAGAGTATTAGAGTGAGCCCTGCCTTCAGATAAAAAGTAAAAGGGGTTGTGGCTCACTGATAGAGCACTTGCCTAGTAGGCCTGAGATCCTGCGTTCAATCCCAAGATCCCACCCCCTGCAAATAGATCTTTATTTCTTATCTCATTTATTTTTTTGAGACAGAGTATGTCTGCATCACCCTTACTGGCCTGGAACTTGCTAATGTAGGCCAAATTTGGCCTTGACCTCACAGAGAACCTCCGGATTCTGCCTCTCCAAGTGCTGGGATTAAAGGAATGTGCTACAGCGTCCAGCCTACATTACTTTTCATAAGCGTTTTGACAATATGCTTACAAACTGTATGGTGCTGGGTGCTTTTCATGATCCATACAGCCTGGGGCAGTGAGTCTTGTAGATGGCATGGGAATTTGAGGTGCTTCCCACTGTCACAGATACTAGGAGCACAATAAGTCAGATGTTCATTTCCTTGGTATTTTCCTCCACATTCTTCATTTACTTCTCTTGCCCTCACCCCTCATTTATTGTTATTCAGCAGGCAAGGAATGAAGGCAGCTCAGCCTGTCTTGAGTTTTGGAAAAGGATGCATTAGGAGCCAAGTCTTGGAGAGCAGAAAAGGTGCAGAGAGAGGTTCCTGTTAAAGTTCCAACATAGTTCTGGGGAGCCACTCTCAGGACATTTGGCACCCACGGGCAGATACTTGTACACAGTCAATTCTACCTGTGATAATTTATTATCATCTCCATGTGTGCAGACACTTACAAGTTGACTATTTCTCTTGAATAGAGATTTGGGCTCTTTTCCCTGTAGAGAGCTAGGTATTTACAACTGACAGAGGAATCCAGATGACTTTGCAGTCTGAGAATGCTCTCCCTCATATTTCACTTAACAAGGTTTGTGTTTAGTTTTCGTTTCTATGAAACGTTTTGTTAGCCCATTAGGGTCTCTGATTATTGAACTTCATTTAATACTTTGATGTAGAATTGAATGCTTTGTTTCATGTTTAAGAAATAAAATATTTCTGTTGCTTTTTGCTGCTTCTTTATGAAGATCATACTATATTGATGGGGGATAGGTTTTATTAAGTGTTAAAATTCTATTGTGAATATAAAGATCCAGTCAATGAAAAGGGAATGAAGGTAGAAAAAAACTTTTATATTTATTTTTGGAAAAGCATTAGGCTATTTTGTATTATAGACATGATTGTTAAAATTGCATTATGAGCTGAAGTTGGTGGCAGCATACCTTTAATCCCCGCACTTGGGAGGCAGAGGCAGGTGGATCTCTCTGATTTGGAGGCCATCCTGGTCTGCAGAGAGAGTTCTAGAACAGCTAAGGCTACACAGAGAAACACTGTCTCAAAAGACAAACCAAAACCAAAAAAGAACTGCATTGTATTTTAAATCTCATAACATTGTTGGTTTTTTTGGGGGGGGGGTTGTTCTGTTTGTTTTTGTTTTGTTTTTGAGACAGGGTTCCTCTGTTTAGCCTTGGCAGCCCTGTCATTCACTATCTAGTCCAGGCTGGCTTTGAACTCAGAGAGCCACCTACCTCTGCCTCCCAAGTACTGGGATTTAAGGTTGTATTTAACATTGTAGAGTTTTAATTGAGAGAAAATTATCTTTTCTGTACCCTTTTGAGGCCGGGTCTTGAGTGGTCCAGGCTGACTTCAGACTTCCCATGACCTTGAATTCTTTATTTCCTGACTAAGCTTTGCAGCTGCTTTGTCTACAACATGCATACCACCTCTTCCAGCTTAGCACAACTTTTTTTTTTTTGAATGATGAGGCCTCTTAGCCCACTCTTTACTGGTTGCTTTTCTTCTTCCTGTTCTATAAAAATTGGGAATAATAAAACGTGTTATAGTCAGGTCCTGTGGCCCATGCCTGTAATTCCAACACTATGAGAGGCAGAGGCAGGCAGATCTCTGTGGTCTACAAAGCAAGTCCAGGACAGTCAAAGCTACATAGAGAAACCTTGTCTCAAATAACCAATAAACAAACAAACAAACAAATAATAAAATAAACGGGTCCTTTTTTTTTCAGCAGTTATCTTGGTTTTGTCATCTTGGCATCAGTTGAGATCTTGGAGAGACACTGTTACAGAGTTGGTAAAATGTTCTAGGAACCAGGACACTTGGAACAGGCATGTATTATAAGGAATATATACACTGTTTAGATAAGGCTGGGCTCATGGCTTCTAGCCTCTATGTTAGTGGTGTGGTTTTTGTAAGTTACCTCTTTTCCCCCTGCTCCCTCGTTGCTGGTCAGGCATTGAGGGACAGTACATGTCTCTTGTGATTCTGCTACCACTGTGTCAGGTATTCAGGGGATGATCAATAAGTGCTTATAAACCTACCTTTGTCTGTCTTAAACCTCCTGATTCACAGGTGGATTGTTCGTGTAATTAACCTGACTCAGTTTTGGTGAAGGTGTTGCCTGGCACTGCTGATTTTTTTTTTTTTTTTATGGGGATCAAACTCCAGGTACAAGAACATAATACCTTTCTCCGTTTCTTGAAAATTATTGGTTTTTATAGGGACATTTGCCCTGTTTATTCTTGGACACCAGTTTTCTCACCTCTTGGTTTTCTTTTGAGTGTTGAATTTCATGAACTCTCCTGGTGTGTTTTCTTAGGTTTGAGCTGAATCTTTTCCATCAAGGCAGATGCTCCCTTCTTTGATATAGTCTGTAAATTGTTCGTTTGCTACCAGCACATTCTAAAAGTACTTAGAATTGAGTCATCACTTTGAACTCATCATGTGCATTGACTTTAAAGTACTGAAGACCCCCCTCCCCAATCACATATTTAACCTTTAACTTAGTCCAAAATATTTATTTTGAAGACTTTCAATTGCAAATGCCACTGTTGTACTACAGGGTATGTTTTTGGGACTCCCCACCTTGTGTCTATGATTTTGGAAAATACCTTGTGGCCAAAGGACATTAGGAATATTTCTGTTCAGCTAGCACATCAGCTCTGTGTGTTGGGCATAGCCAGTCATGAGAGCTATTTTATCTACAAGGAAATTGGAGATATTTGGATAAATGTTTTGTCTTCAGGTAAGTTAAGGTGGAACTTGTCCATTCATTCTTCCTTCTATAATACAAGAATGTTCTTCCCAGCAATGAGTTACTGGTGCTAGCACCTTCTGTATATTGGCATTGAAGTGATATCAAAAGTTACATGATGATGTTGGTACATGAAAGTTTAGACAGCATAAGTTAACTGACTCATTTTGAACTGTTTTTCTATTTGTTTAAATCACAGAATGTAAAACAGAATGTTCAGTGTTGTAAGCCAGTATCACAAATGGGAAGCTGACAGTTTTAGATCATAACTATAAATTGTATTCCTTTAAACATTTCCCTGGTACTTGGGAGGCAGAGGTAGGCAGATCTCTGAGTTTAAGGCTAGCCTGCTCTACATAGTGACTTGTAGGTCAGCTGGAGCTAAACAGTGAGACTCTGTCTTGGGAGAAAAAAAAATTCCTCCTCCTTTTTCATTCACCTCCAATGCTTGAGACTCGGCTTTGCTATATAGACCAGGGTGATCTGGAACTCATGACCCTTTTGTCTCAGCCTCTTGTGTGCTGAGTAATGAAATCTATAAGATTTTGTAGTTTTCAGATTGCATTTTCGAAAAGACAACAATGCAATTCCACAAGAATGATAATCTAAGTCACTTAATTGTCCCCATTTTTGAAGATTAGTACTCCCACCATCTTGAATGTTAACTAAGGATTAATAGGTATTCTTTCCTGGAATATATATTTTTTTCTATGAAATCACTGAGTCCATTTACTTTTGAGCTGTGCAGAGATAGGTAACATTGGGACATGGAGGTAACCTCAGGTGAAAAATTAACTAGGAGCTGAGGCCTCCTGGAACTGGAAGAGGCTAATGTCCATAGGCCCCAGTTACATGAGTCTCAGTTGTGTTGTCTGGCCATAAAGATGATCAGGTCTTTCCCTCTCAGGAGCCTGGTAAGGAAATGTACAGTGTTAGGACTTTCAAAGTAGACCCTTTCTAGAGAGTGACTAACTTTGGCTGTACTGTCAGTTAAGATTTGAGCCTACATTGCCCTTCTGTTCAAAGACTTTTATAGCCAATGGAAAGACTGAAAAGAAAAGGCACAGGAAGTTGATGTTTAATAAAGGTTGGGAGGTATAAGGTGAGGTGCCAGTTTGCGTAACTGCACATACATAACGACATTTTTCAATTGGTCTTGGCAGGCTGTAGATGGAAAATTATTTCCAAGTGAAGTTTGAAATGCTGTGACAACCGCGCAAAGCTCGTGAACAGAAGCTGCTCATGGTCACTTAACACTAACAGGAAGAGATTTTAGTTCAGCCTTAAACCCTGCTCACCCTCCTCACCTCATTGACCTCAAGCAGCCCATGCTGCCTTTTAGGTAATTTCTTCAATGAGCCGGCTATAACTGACAAAGAAAGCAGTTTTTACAGGAGTCATTTTCCCAGCCTGGCTGTGTAGCCTTTGACCACACTTGATAAGCACTGAAGCGAATGGGTTGGTTTTAATTATTTACCTTCTTAAGTGCGGTTGTGTTTGTATTGGCTCAATACTGTCTTGGAACTTGATGGATTTTGACCCCTGCGTGCGATTTCTGATTTTTTTTTTCATTTTAAAAGGCCTGTTTTGACGAAATTGTGGAGATTATTTATAATATGAAATGATAGCCCAAAGAATAAAAACTCAGACTTCTGTTGATCTCTCTATACCAAGAGTATTTAGGGTGTTTTATGCTTATAGTTGCTCAATAGATTGTTGCAGAATGTTGTCTTAGATTCCCAGAAGTCTATTGGCTGGTCAGTCTGATTTTCTTTTGTTCAGGTTCTGGCTTCAGGGTGTTGAGGTCAAAGTGGAACTATCCAGGCTGGATCAGTAGAGCTTAGAATTTTGAGTAAGTAGGACAAAGAACAGTGGCTGGTTCTTCAAGTGTTTCATGTGGGTAGGAGGGATTAGTCAGAAAGTAGATTACAGAATGAGAACTAAAGAAAAAAAAAAACAAAAAAAGAACAAAACACTCTGAATACATGAAGTAGTAAGTATGTTCCAGAAAATACACTGATGCTTATTGGTTGAATGTTATTTGAACAAAAATTAAGATAAAAAGTAGTACCATGAGATTGGGCGTGGTGGTGGGTGCATATAATCCCATTACTCAAGAGGCTGAGGTAGAAGGATCTGAAGTTGGACTTTCAGATTCAGCCCAGACTACATAGCAAGACCCTATCTTTCCAAAACAGTTTTTTTTTTAAAGTACCATGAAGTGTTATGCCCCTAACTTAACAATACAGCTATCAGTTTTGTTAAATGCATAACTGAGTAACAGGTATTCAGGACTTAAAATACCTCCCTTACTCTGGAAAGTTTTGTTGGCCAGGTAAACAAGTTGTTAGCCTTTGGTCATCAGAAATATGAGGTTAATAACATTTTTCAGTGTAGTAGGCTCATGCCTGTAATCTCAGAGTCAGGTGGATCTCTCTCTCTCTCTCTCTCTCTCTCTCTCTCTCTCTCTCTCTATATATATATATATATATATATATATATATATATAATAAATAAAAAATTAAGTTTGTCAGACAAGGCTGTTAAAATAACTGTAGTAGCTAACAATTGTCAGGAAGCTTCCTAAAACTTCATTTAGCTCAGGAACAGTGGTATGAGATGAATTGATTCTCTTTTATCACTTTTTATAGGTGAGGAAAATGGGGCCATGATCATCTTGGCTTCCAAGTGTAATGCAACTATGAGTCAGTTTGGTAGTCCCATGAGGAGCAGTTACCCACGAGGTCCAGGTGGTTTGGAGGTCTGTGGCCACATACATAGACTTACCAAGTGTTGAATGAGTTTAATGTAGGAAGGATTGAAGAAAGATAATTTTGTGTGTGAGGTGGGTATGTGGTTAAATGCACTCCCAGCTACTCAGGAAGCTCAGGTAGAAGGATTGCTTGAGCCTAGGATGTTTTCTCCTAGACCACAGCAAGAACCCTTTAAAAAGTTTCCCATGATGGGTGGTGGTAGTGCATGACTTTAATCCCAGCACTTGTGAGGCAGAGGCAGGAGGTCTGTGTGAGTTTGAGGCCAGCCTGGTCTACAGAACGAGTTCCAGGACAGCCAAGGCTACATAGAGAAACCCTGTCTCGAAAAAACAACAACAAAAAGCTTAACACATTTGAACTGGATTTACTGCCTATGGCTTACATTTATTAACTCTGTACTTCTGCCTTAACATTTCTTAAAAGGGGAGGAGGAATGAGGAAGGTTACTGTCATGGGATTTGTCTGTTGGTGTGAGAATGCTTTGTTGACTTGGAATGCTGTGTGTGAATGCCATTCTCTCAGTGGAAGAAGTAGCTATTGAGTCCCCATCTCTGACTCCCATGCTGCTGCCTATGGGCAGATGAGTGGATCGACAATGTGTTAGAGAGAGTTCTGCCCATCAATCCCTTGGTGTGCTGCTAGACGCTGTGTGTTCACAACTCTAAAGTGCTTCTGACATTCAAAAGCTTCAGATCATATTTCAGTCAGTCCCATTCCACAGACTTGTGAGCTGTAGCAGAAAGAATCTTTTTTTTAACTGTTTTTATTCTGTTTATGAAAAACATATTCTGGCACAAATCGGTGCATTTGAGGTGGGGGACTTCATAAGGGATCCCAAAGTTGGTGGTGCTGAGTTCTGGGTTTGTGTATAATTGCCTTGCACATGACCCCTGAATTCTTAAAGACAGGCCTCTCTGCATGGGCCCCTCTGTCTATCTGTGTGCTTCTAGAGGGTAGGCGATTACCCCCATAGCCCTCTGCCACAATTAAAAATTTTTTTTAAATTAATTGCACTTCCTCTGCCACATTTTAACTTTAGCTCAGAGGTTCCAAATGCAGATCTATGTGCCAGGGGTGTTTGGTAGCAAAGCGTTTACTAGAATGGCTGACATGAATTCACAAAGTGCTGAGGTTTGTCAGTCTGTGGTTTATAGAACCCTTTATAGATATAAAGGAATGCTTTTTATCTATAGTTGTATGCTCTGTTTTGTGCCAAATGTCCTCTATAATGTGACAGTGGTTGTGTCTGGTTTGACATCTCAATGGTGGGTTAAAAGCTGAGATTCCTGATATAGGCTAGGTTCAGATGGAAGGGGAGGAAGACCTCCCCTATCAGTGGACTTGGAGAGGGGCATGGGAGGAGATGAGAGAGGGTGGGATTGGGAGGGGCTGAGGGAGGGGGCCTCAGCAGGGATACAAAGTGAATAAACTGTAACTAATATAAAAATAAAAATAAAAAAGCTGGGATTCCCATGTTGCCTCTCTAGAGTTGAGGAGGGAATATTCCATGAGTTCATGAGATGAGGAAGGCTGAGAAGGTCTCACAGGGCGTCCTTAGACCCAGGGAGCAACCCTGCCGTCCTCTCCACATGCAGAGCCAGAAGGTCCTCTAAGGTACCCTGGGTGCAGGTCACATCCGCTCTTCCAGCTTTTGTAATTATTTCCTTGTACTTGTTTGTTTTTCTTACTGAAATGTCTTTTTCTCCCTCTCTCTTTGAAGGTGTCTTACTCACCACTGTGTCCCCAGTCCTGGCTAAACAGCTAGTGCATAGAAAGTAAAGAAGTATTTGTTGACAGAATGAAAGCTACTGTAATGAAAAGGCTCCTCTGTTACAGGGATGAGCCAACAGGCAGCATTGGCATGTACTACTGCACCGCTCCAGAAACCATTAGCTTCTCCAGGACTGTTCTGAGTGCTCTTATGCAGCTTCCTAATCCAAGGCTCTTTAGTGCGATAGTGACATAGGGTTGATTTCCCTTTTGAAAATCCCTTATAATTAAGAGAATAGTTCTAGAGAAATGAACTAGGTTTGGATTTCGAGTATATAAAAAAAAAAGCCTACCCATTTATATAGTGGGGGAGAATGAAGTCAGTGTGGTGGTGCAATCCTTGTATGGTCCCAGCCGCTTAGGAGGATCACTCATCTAGATTTAGACCAGCCTGGGCTGCAAATCTCAAGAACACAAGTGGAGGAGATGGTTATTCTCGACAAATCGCAGGGCTCTCTGGGCCAGCTTGCCTCTGACAGCTCAACGAGGAAATTAGTACTCCAAAGGAGAAATGTTCTGCTGTAAAATGTTTTTACAGGATCAGAGTCATTTGGAGAAATACACGTGTGGACTATTGATTTAAAAGGGGGATGGGTGAGCCAGGTGGTAGTGGCCCACACCTTTAATCCTGAGCACTCTGGAGGCAGAGGCCCGGGGAATCTTTGAAACTGGAAGCTAGCCTGATCTACAGAGTGAGTTCCAGGCCAGCCAGGGCTACACAGAAGAAACCCTGACTTAAAAAACAGTGGGATGGGGCAGGGGTAAGCTTAGAATTCTAGATAGCCAGTAGTTTATTGTGTTACTGCTTCCTTCTCAGGACCCCAGGACCCACAGATGTGTGAGATTAGGGGTGATGGGGCTTTGGTGGTTTCTGAATTCATTGGGCATGGCCCAATGAGATGGCCTTTCTGCATTCTGTAGAGTTGTTTCTGCTGAGGATTTATTGCCAAGAGTAATTACTGAGTTTTATATTTTGATTAGCTTCCATTTATCAAGTGTCATTGAAGGCTGTCACACAACAATTAAGTAAAAACTCAGGGACCATTTCTATGGAGCTGAAAGCTTTCGGTTAAACCCTCAGAAATATGCATGAAGCCAACAAAGCCATTCTAAGAATTTCCAAATTGTTCTAGTAGCCCACAGCATACACATTAAATACTTTTGCTTCACAAAATATGAAATCATCAATTCCTTCATGCCTCTCAAGGCCCAGTTTTAAGATAACAGTTCCCTCTTCCTACTCCCATTTAAGAAATGCAAAAAGTAGCCATTATTGAGGCTTTGTGAAGGGAGTAAACTTGGCTAGGCATTCTGTTTCCTGACAGCCATGGTGGTTTGTTCTCCCAGAACACACCCAAATTTAGCAGTCAGTAGAAAATCCCAGCATCAGAGGAGATGTAACACCCCTGACAAGCAGGGGTGTGCTGACTTTTAGTGCTAGACTCAAATAAATGCCGGATCCCAGGGCCAGCAGTGGCTTTGGGCTTATAGTTTTGATACGATAGACTTGTCAGTTTGGAAATGTTATCACAGTTCTTTATAGAAACCCGGATGAGGAATAAAGAGGTGATCAACTCTGATATGTCAAACTGTCCTTGGAGGAAAGATGGCAAGGTAAAACATACCCTCTCCCTATATTTGAATATATTGTCGGAGAAAATTTCGTTGTTAAGATCTTTAGTACTTGGGGTCTGGAGAGAGGGCTCTGCCAGTAAGAGCATTGACTGTGCTTCTAGAGGACTGGGTCCAATTCCCAACACCAACATGCAGGTTCACAACTGTGTATACTCCAGTCAAGGAGATGTGATATCTTCTTCTGGCCTCAAGGGCACTAGGTACACACGTGGTACATAGACATACATGTAGGCAGAACACCCATACATCTAAAAAAAAAGTGAAAAATAAGGTATTTAGTTCAAGTTTGAAGGTAGTGGGTTTCTTTTGTGTATTTTGTTTTTGGTTTGGGGTTGATATAGTCCAGGCCAGCCCGGAATGTGGATCTGCTCACCACCACCACCACCATTAGAATTTACAAGTGTGTGTCATCATGCCTGGTTTGAGTTTGATGCTCTGTCACCCATTCTGCTTCATCTTGTTATGGTTGTTGTCTGTAGAGGTATAGCAGCAGGCTTAGTTTTCCAGAAGGCTTTACTAATTACAAATGATAAAGTATGTGGCTTTAAGTAGTATAGTGGTCGGATAATTTACTATATCATCTTGGTATGTTCTTTTTTTGAAGAATTTTCTTTGAACTTTTTTTTTCCTTCAGTATCTCTTTCTAAGGCTGTTACACAAAGCTGAAATGTCGGCATTGGTAATAGACATGCCATCTCAACAACAACAGATTCACGTCAATGAGTTTAAAATTTTTCCAGCCTATAGGTAAGAAATGTCTATCCAAGAGTAATGACTCTTTGAACTTCGATTTGATGAAATTCTGGGCACTGTTCATGCATTGGAAATGCAGGCCACGCCTCAGGTCTGGCTGGCTGAGGGAAGAGGGAGGTTAGATGTGGCTGTCATTCACGCTGGCTGTCCTTTGGAGCCTGTAGGAGACTCTTGGGTTAATTGACAGTTCTGAAGGATTTCTCTCTGTAGTCGGCCTCAGGATTATCTAGGGGTCAGCTCAACAATTGGAGGCCTTACTGGCCAAAAATCAAACCAAACCAAAACAAAAACAGAAAAACAACCCTCATGGTGAGGCCAAAAAGATACCTGGCACAGATCCACCTGCTGCCACAGAGCAGTCCTGCTGGGAAGGACCGCAGTCACATTCAGGTGTGCAGGGGCCAGAGCCCCATTGCTCCCTTCCTGGTTCATGAAGGGAGAGGGGAAAGTTTTAATGGTCTACTTTGAAAAGAATTTAGAAATAGTAAATATTTAGCTAATTTTATGAAGGTATGCTTATGCTGAGATACAGTTCTAGATGATTCTTACTTGCAAAAAAATATTCTTTTCTATTTCAAGTAAGTCTGAGAGTTGAAACAGTAACTTGTCTTGTTTCCTATACTGCCTGGGAACACAGAATGAAGCATTGTTTGAGCCTCGCAGACAATAGGATGTTTGGACAAAGATCCGCCTATGCATTTGAGATGGAAGATTCTGAGGAGACTATTGAACATTCTTTCTCAGGCGTCTGTCGATGCTGGGTGGTGCAAGTTTGGTTTTGAAGTTATACAGGTTTCCAGACAAATTAAACAGGACTTTAGTGGCCAAGAGCTCTGCAGCAGTCAGTTACTGGGAGTCTGAGTAAGTGAGAGCAGACAGAGTATTTAGGAATGGGGGATTGCTGCTGGTGAATTCTGCCATGGATTGTCAGGCTCGCTGTTAAGCGTAGGCAGTGGAATCTGATTTGGGGATGACCCAGGAGTACCTTGCCTTGGGAGGTATTTCTTGTCACCTGTTGTACAAAGGTTAATTACTGTTTGTGTTAGTCAGCTTTTCATCACCATAACGAAACACTGCAGGCAGTAAATCTAGAAAAGGCTTGTTTTGGCTTGTGGTTTTGAAGATTCCAGTCCAAGAGCAAGTGACCCCTTATTTTGAGCCTTTGGAATGCCTGCGGGATAGATTTGTGGGTTTGTTACAGTAGCATGTGGCAGAGGAAATAGAGCATAAGTCAGGAAATGCAGAGAAAGAAATGACAGGGAATCCCATAATCCCTTTGGGGGCATTCCCCAATAACATAAAGGCCTCCCCCTAGATCCACAGCACCTCTCAATAGTGTTGCTTTGGGGACTAAGCTTTTAAGTCTTGGGCCAGGTGGGGTTGGGTGGAGCGTGGTAGGTTGGCACTCATTCAAACAGTGGTGTTTAAAATCAGCTGGCTGCTTTTTATCCTTAGTGTGATGGGAGGTCACAAGTCAGCTTGTAGTGTCCAGAGTTAATGTAAGCAAAAGTATTGGGTGAGATGTGAGGTGGAGGGCATATTTTTTGAGGAGACAAGGGGATAACAGCTTGGCAACTAGTCTAGGAGAGAGAATGGTGCTTTGTGCCGGAGGATATTAGTGAAAGTGAGAAATGGTTACAGCGGGGGGTCTATATTAAAAACAAACAAAAACAAAAACAAAAAACCCCTAAACTTCTTTGGGGATGTATTTTAATTGCCTTTAGGTAAAAGGAAAAGCGGTGATTTAATGTTGCCTCCTATGTTTTTGGCCCTGAGAAAGAGGAAAGTTGCCTGGAACTTGAAGTTTTGAGATACCTGTTAAAATGCAAACTTTCATGTTGAATCACAGTATTCAAATCAAGAGTTCTAAGGGAGGGTCCAGGCTCTAGCTATGTGTGTGGGAGTCTTGACCAAACCAAGTATATTTAAAACAAGATGTGAAGGGAGGGAGGAAAGGGGATGAGGTCTGCCATATTGCCACCACCACAAGACAGTTTGGAGAAGAATCTCAGCTATTTGCCAAAAAACAAATGTCTGTATTTTTGTTTTGTTTTTTGAGACAGGGTTTCTCTCTGTAGCCTTGGCTGTTATAGACCAGGCTGGCCTTGAACTCACAGAGATCCACCTGCCTCTGCCTCTGAAGAGCTGGGATTAAAGGTGTGCACCACCACGCCCAGCTAAATGTTTGTATTTTGGAGAAAGACAATAGAAAACTGAAGCCAGGTGAAGGAGGTGCCTGGAGTTTGGCCTCCATAGTGTTTGCTTAGCCAGCTGCAGTTAACTTTTTAAGGAGTGTCTGAGCATGTTCCTTTAGAACCTTGGACAAGCATAGAAAAGAAATCACGGCCAATGAAGTACAGCAAATCTCTGAAAAACATCAGAACATGGGATTTATTTATATTTGGGCAATCTCATTTTAGGGAAATAGATATATTTGTTAATCAATTGTTTGATATTACCAGTGGGTGCAGGAACTGCAAATTGTTCCGGTGCCTAAGATCCAATACTTTGCACTTCTTGAGTACTGGTTATAATATGGTTAAGAATCTGTGTTCACAAGGACTCTTCCTGAGAAGGCCTCAAGCCCCAGGCAATGGCTAATCTTGGTTTGTTGAGTTCATGGTATTTGGAAGTGACTTAAAGCATTGGATGGGCACACCTGTGAGAGTTTTAGTTACTGGCTCGTTTGGAGTAAAGACCCACCTTTAATGCAGATTTCTTGAGGTGGAAACCTCTCCTTGAATCCAGGCCCCACCTTCTTGTGGCAGCCTATGTAAAGGAAAGGAAATGGAGAGGCTTCTGCTTTTTATTTGCCCTCACAGTTGCTAGCAAGTTCTCTCTTCACTGGTGTTAAAACCTATTTCTTTAGGATTCCAGAGGATACTGAAGACCAGCTGAGACATCTGACCTTGGGGACTGAACAATTAACTGGATTTTTGAACTTTCCACCCAGAGACAGCCGTTGTTGAGATAGTTGGACCATAACGTGTAAGCCACTCTAATAAACCATCTGTGTGTGTGTGTGTATGTGTGTGTATTCTATTAGTTCTAATTCTCTAGTGAATCCTGGCTTATATACCATACTATTCCAGAATATTTAAATATAGCTTCAGATGAGCATTGTGTAGCTAGTGACTGTTGATATGTGACATGTTTGGAAACCTTGGCTTGCTGTCTGTTCTTCCCTGTCCCTCAGTTCATGGTGTAATCAGTGCACATGCTTTCCTGCTATAATCATAATGTATGTAGTGGTGCTTATTTTCATCCATCTTCTTTTCCTATACTGACTGACATCTGATGGAATGTTTGCCAAAAATTGTACTTAATATATTTAATAAGTAAATATCATGCAGTTTTAGAAAAAGAAAAAAAAACCTCTTAGAGGTCTCCAAGAAGCCTTAGTTTTGTTTCTAACTAAGCTCAGTATCATCTTTTAAGTCACATTTATTGATACATAGTTGACATGTAGCAAAATTTGTCCCCTTTTGGCATGTATTATTATCCTTGGACTTAATTTCTTTCCTTTTTTTCTCCCTTCATACCTTATTTTCTTCCTTCCTCCTCTCTTTCCTTTGTTCCTGTCTTTCAACATGCACTTTCTGTACAGCCCAGGCTACCTCAAACAGGAGATTATACCTCAGCCTTCTGCGTGCCTGAAAGTTCACTTCATTTTGTTAAATATATATAGGTTTGTAATCACTAAAATGGCATGTGTGTGCGTGCACAAATGCTGGTGTGTGTGTGTGTACTTTCGTACCCATGTACACACACACACACAGACACAAAGATATGTCATACTAGAAAGTTTCTTTGTGCTTCTTATTTGTACTCTTTTCTCCTGCTCCCAAACATTAATCCTGTTCTTTCAGTTTTCTGTTGTAGATAAAAAAATGAGTGTTGGACTATATAATGTTTATTATTAATGCTAAGATTATTGTGTGGTATTATCTAGCCTGCTATCACAAATAATAATAACACATAGACACCTGTTAGATTTTATAATTGCCTATTTATCTGGCTGGGCAGATATTTCGCCTGTGGTGACTCAGTAACCTCACTGTCTAATCCAATGCCATCCACCTTAATCCTCCTCATCTGGTCTACCTTCCATCCATAATCCCATGGTATTTGCTTGTATTCTTCACCTGTACCTTTTCGCACCATTATTGGAGTCTTTCCTCTTAGCCCACTTGTTTTTTTCTCCATATTAACTCATTATGGTGTTTTCCTTCCTCTTCTCTTCCTGTCCATCCCCTATGATTCTCCTGAATCAGAAGCCCAGGAACCTTACCCAATTCTGCCCTGGCTAGGTATAGGCTGTTTAATGAACTAATCAGATAAAATGACTTAGGCAGGTTTGCATAACAAGGATAGGTTTAACCAGATCTTGGGGCCTAGCATCAGAACAACCCCCCGGAGTTTTCCTTTCCCCTAGTTTATCACTGAAGTTATATAGCATATAGCCTTGTTTTGTTTTGTTTTTTTGAGACAGGGTTTCTCTGTGTACTCTTGGCTGTTCTGGACTCACTTTTTAGACCAGGCTGGTCTCCAACTCAGAGCCATCTTCTTGCCTTTGCCTCCCTGAATGCTGGGATTACAGGTGTGCACCAGGACTCCTGGCTGCATATGTAGCCTTTTGTATATAGGATCTTTCATGTAACATGTATTTGATATAGTTATTTATCAATACTTTATCTTTTATTATTGACTGGTATTTCATTATATGGATGTACCTTAGTTTTCTTGTTCATCAAAGATGGGTATTTGGTCTATTTCTCCTTCACCTTTCCATTTGCTTTTCTTATCCTAGTTTTAACTTTACTACACAAGAAATTAAAAGCATCAATAATTTACTGCACCCACCCCCATCCTCATCTGGTACTTCCATTTCCCATGTACCGTGACTGTGTAAGTATTTTACATGACAATAATTGCAGGACACTCTGGAATCCCTGTTCCTCCTCAAGTTTCTTCCCTGGCTTTCCTCCCTGATGGTCATGTAAGCCAAATCTTTCCTCCCCAGCTTGCTTTCAGTGATGGTGTTTACTACGGCGGCCATAGAAAGCAAACTAGAACACTGGGCTCCAGAGTCATGTACTTCCTCCAGCTTGTGACCATGCCCAGCTTTTAGGTCTTAAAAGAGGATCCATATCTGTACTATTATGTTGAGATACTTGTCTATATTCTGAATTTTTTTTCTGTGAGTGACATTTAATGAATAGAAAGGAAACCAGAGAAGCTTCTAGATGCAAATAATGGAGCTGTTCAGTGGTCAGTCATGTTAAGCTGTGGGCTTAACATTCGGGCGTGCGAGATGTTCATGAGACAGCTTAGCGTTCTGGGGCAGATGGTCAAGTGTTGTTCATCTATTTTGTGTGGCTGGAAACAAGGTCTGAAACCATTACCTTTGACTGTTGTGGTCTGTGTTATTGCCTTGTGGGAAAAGCTGTGGGAAATCAAGGTGTGGTGGTACATGCCTGGAATTCTAGCACCTGAGAGGCACAGACAGTGGATGGTGAGTTTCAGGCTAGTCTGGGCTATGGAAAAAGGAAAGTTATAGTGAAATATGCATCATGGGAAATTTGCCCTTTTAGACATTTTAGAACATGCAGTTCAGTGGCCGTATTCCTGTTTGCAGTGTTGTGTAACATCTCTAGTAGCTCCAGAACTTTCTCATTCCAAACAGAAGTTCCACACAAGCTAAAGAATTCACCCATTCCTGTCTTTGTTCCTGACAACCTCTAATTTGCTTGCTGCCTGTACAGATCTGACCAAGAACCACATAAAAATGGAATCTACAGGTTAGGTACTTTGCATCCCAGGCGTAGCCCCCTCCTTCATTCCCTCCCACCCTCCCACTCTCTCCCTCATCTCCCTCCTCCCTGCCCCCTCCAAGTCCACCAACAGGGGAGGACCTCCTCCCCTTCCATCCAACCCCAGCTCATCCTGTCTCCTCAGGGCTGGCTGCAATGTCCTCCCCTGGGATCTAGCCAGTCTGTCACTCCCAGGCTTGTATGGGGGAGGGTCAAAGGGTCAGCCATCAAGATCATGACTGAAACAGTCCCTGTTTCCCTCACTAGGGTCTTCAGTCCTTACACCGAGCTATCATGGGCCCCATCTGCGCAGGGGTTCCAGGCCACATCCACACATGGTCCTTGATTGTAGAAACCGTCTCATACAAGACCCCTGTGCCCTGCTCAGTTTGGTCTTTGTGGAGCTCTTGTTCTCCCCAAGTCTCACCAACCTCCCCCAGATCTATCATTACTTCTTGCTGGGATGCAAAGTACCTAACCTGTGATTGATATAAAAATAAATTAAAAAAAAACATTTAAACATAAAAAAATGGAATCTAAGTATTTGCCTTGGTTGGCTTTATACCAGGTTTTGTTGATGGTCTGCCTCGAAGTCTACCCCTCAATGGACATTTATGTAACATCTACCTTTTAATTATTGGGAACGATACTTTTGTGAACATGGTAGATAATGTATCCCCCCAAACCCCTGCTTTGGGTGTTGAAATGGCATACTGGATCATAGGGTGATGGCTGTGTGTATGTTTCTGTGCAACATAGAACTGTTTTACTGGGGCACAAGAGCTTTGTAGTTTCTCCACATTGACACCCATGTCCTAATACTAGCTTTCCCAATGGACATAGCATAGTATCACATTATGATTTTGATTTGTATTACTTGTAAATTAATGTGACTTACCCTGGTCTTTGGTAGAACTGATTCTCCCTCCTCTTGGAAGAAGGGGAAAAATGTCACTCAGTTTGTATTCTTGATTCATGAGATTAAGGTGGTGGCAGCTAGAGGGATGTCTTTCTCCCTCCTCCCCACTGGAGTGAGTCAGAAATACTAAGGGATTGGTGGGTGTACTAGCTAAATTTCTGTTGCTGTGATCAAACAGCATGACTAGAAGCAACTTACAGGTGAAAGTGTTTATTTTGGATTGTAGTGCCAGAGGGATAAGTTTTCATCATGGCAGGCGCAGGAAGCGGAGAGGTCACATCTCAACCCCCAAAAGGGGGCAGAGAGATGGGAGTGTAAGAGCTCAAAGAAGGGTGTGGACATAACCACTCAAGCCCCGCCCCCGTCTCTACAAGGATTCATATACTAAAAGTTACCCTCCCTAAACCACCAATTAAGAGTGGTAAATACAGGAGCCTCTGTAGGACATTTCTCTTGCAAAAACCACCACATCCCAACTCCTGCCTCTCAGGACGGTGACCGTCTCATGATGCAAAATTGCATTTAGTCCAACCGCAAAAGTCCCCCTCAAAAGTTGTTAACAGTTTCAACATGGTTTAAAATTCCTGGTGTCTCTTTTGAGACTCAGGGCAGTCTCTTACCTCTAAATTCCCTTTAAATTTTTCTTAGAATGTGTACATAAAATGGCACTGGGTGTACATTACCATTTCAGAAAGGAGTAGAGGTACATAATGGAGATGGATTGTACTCAAAGTCCCAAACCCAGTAAGACAAGCACCAGAGCCTTATATGATTCCATGTCTGGTATCTGGGCCTTCAATTCAAAGTACTTGGGTGGCTCCATTTCCTATGTTCAGCTCTCCTTGAAAGATGTCTCACAGCTCCGGTCTCTCCCTCACCTTGGGGTCTCCCATGGCTTCACTATTAACCTCTTCACCTAATGGCCTTTCAGGGCTTCCTGATCTCTCAGAGCCTTCTTGCACAGACTCTAGCCCCGCTATGTGTTGCCTGGCCTCAGCAGATCTTTGAAGCTGTAGAGGAAGAATCCATGACCCTCTCATTCTCACCTCTTTCTAGTTTCTAAAGCTACTGCCATGTGGACAGCAGTGCCGGCGTGGGGTGGACTCTCACCTTCCTGAAATCCATTAGCAGCCTTGATATGTAGTTGGTTTCCAGCAGCAGAAAAACCTCTTAGAATTTCTTATAGAAGCTGGAGGCTTTGCTGGGTGGGGGCTGGCCTCTCCCTCCAGCACTCTCCCTAGCATTCCTGTGCAGAGAGGGCCTTTCTTTAATCCCTTTAACAATTAAAGTATTTTCCAGTTTATGTTTTAGGGGCAACACTAAGTTTCCTAAGTGCCCTTTCCTCCAAACTGTACACTTTGTATTTCTTCCTCTTTTTTTTTTTTTCCCCATTATAGACCTGCATTAGAGTAATGAGGAATAAGCCTGCTACAGACTTAGTGTTATGCTTTCTTGAACTTTCTTCCACGTGTTAATTTGGTCCCAGACAAACTCTTAGAACAGGGTGGAAGACATTCAATTTTCTTTGCCAAATTTCACAATGGCCTCTATCTAGCTCAGTGGCTAGTACAGTTTCTGCTCACCTGAAACCTCTTGAGTACAACCTGTACCATCCATGTTATTCTTGGCAATACTGCCTTCCAGGCTTCTGCTAGAATGGCCCATTAATCTCTGCTTATAGCATTTAACACTTTCGTAGTCCAACATTCCCCAAAGGCTTTTTACATACCTTCAAAAACAAAAAGAAGCAAAAAGGGTAGTTTCTTCACACCAACAGCTTGCTGTTTGCGGTTGGTGTGATAAAATGCCACAATCCAAAGCAACTTACAGGTGTCATGTATTACCTTACAGTTCAGAAGATAAGAGTCTGTCAGGGTTGGGAGGCATGGGACCCGCAGCAGCAGGAAGCTGATGCCTCACATCTCGGTGGCAAACAGGAAGCAGGGAGAGTAAACTGGGAGTTGGGTGAGGCTGTGTGATGTCTCAGTGATATACCCTCCCTCCGAAGGCTCCATGTCCTAAAAGTATCCTATCACAGGGACCCCCAAGCAGTACCACCAGTTGGGGATCAGCTGTTAAATACAGGTGCCTCTGAGGGACATATCTCATTCAAGGTAGTCTAGTATGTTTTCCTGATTAATTAGTAACCAGGTTATGGATTAAAGGATTTCATTTTTTGGGAATCAGCCCAGAAACCTGTTGTCTGCTTAAGAGCACCAACTGAACTTTGAGAGATATTTGGTAAACAGTGGGGGACCTACCACTGCTGGTTGTGTAATAAGGTGATGACATTAAAGGTGTCAGAGTGTGTGGGCTCAGGAACGAGTTGAGTTAGCATCCCAGACCTACTTCTACACTCTATGCTGTGGGTCTGTGTATCCTCTTTGGAAGTGCTAGCTGTTGATAGAAGTGTGTGGAGATGCATGCCAGAGCTTGTCATTCACTGGAGTGGTTGAGGAGGTGAGAATTCATAAGAAATTTGTTGGGTTTGCATGCTGCATGGAAGTAAGGAATTGTTTTGCCCCATGGTAGCTCAGTATCCAAGTGGGTTTCCCTAGTAAGGGTAACAGGAACTATTTCTGACATGAACTCAATGACTGGCTCCTTTACCTACCTCCCCTCTGCCTCCCACAAGGGAGGAACAGTCTTGCTAGGTCACAAAGGAAGCCATTGCAGCCAGTCCTGAAGATACATGATAAGCTAGGGTCAGATGGAAGGGGAGGACTTGGAAAGGGTCAGGGAGGAGATGAGGGAGAAGAGGGGAGGGTTGGGAGAGAATGGGGGAGGGGGCTATGGCTGGGACACAAAGTAAATAACCTGTGATTAATATAAAAAAATAAAAATAAAGAAAGGAATCGTTTTGCCCTTGAGTGGGGAAAATGGTGCAGACATGGGGTTCTTAGGCTCCTGCAGATAACCCCAGTGTGTCCTCAGACTATCTTGAAGGACAGTGTGACCAACATGACCCATGAAAGCCTCTTCCCCTGCTGCCCAGCCTGGGCATTGTGATAGGAAAATTATAAAATGCATCAGGGGTGAGTTGTAGCTCAGTGGTTAGACCACTTGCCTAGCATGCACATGGCTTAGATTCCATCGCAGGGGTACACTGCCTTCAGTTCTGATTCCTAAGCTTTCCTCTATTTAATAACCCCACCCCTGGATTCCTACTTGCAAGACAGGAATCGGGCTAAAGACAAGCAGTCTAATTTAAATTCTTTAAAATAATCTTTGTGGAAGTGGGGCAAGAAGTCCCTGCCTCCTCTCTTTTCTTTCTCTTGCATACATTTATTTTCTTTCTGACAGATAGTTTTTCTTACCAATGTACCTGTGGGGCTCTAGCCTCCTGATTCTCTAAAATAGATTACCTGGCCTTGTTACCTAATCTCAAGTTGGTTCCATGCCAGTGCTTTCTCAAGGGTGCCTAGTGTCTGTTTTGTTTTATCCCCTTGTGTTTCTTCAAGATGAGGTAGCTGTGCCATGTCAGAAACTGGAAGAAATACTCTAGCTGTTCATGGAGCAAGGTTTGAAATGTTTTTACGCAGGGCCCATGGCCTCTTTATCCTTGAGTGATAATGTGCTATAAAAGAGGCTGGATACACTTGTCTTGTATTTTGGCCTAGCTTTTCTTTGCCGAAAAGTTTACACTGCTTTGTGACTAGAAGAGTACTGAATGTACTGGTTTCTTATCTTAATTGGCATCAAGGATTGTAGCCAACAGTACTTCTTTGGTATGACATCAATACGGAAGAAGCTGGCTTCTACTGGGAAGCAAGAGTAGTAATTTATGTTTTAGAACACACAGCATGACAGTCATAATTATGAGTCCCTTTATTTAAATCTCCTGTGGTATAATCAGTGTGGCTATTCCAAACAATAGGGATTCAAGTTTGGGTTTACAGAGTGTGTCTTAGTTAGGGGTTACTATTGCTGTGATGAAACAGCATGACTAAAGCAACTTGGGGAGGAAAGGGTTTATTTGGCTTACACTTTCCACATCAGTGTTCATCATGGAAGGACATAAGGACAGGAGGTCAAATAGGGCGAGAACCTGGATGCAGGAGCTGATGTATAAATCCATGGAGGAGTGATGCTTACTGGCTTGCCCCTCTTGGTTTGCTCAAGTTGCTTTCTTATAGAACCTATGACCACCAGTCCAGAGATGGCACCACCTACAATGGGCTGGACCATCCCTCATCAACCACTAATTAAGAAATTGCCTTACAGCTGGATCTTATGGAGGCATTTTCTCAGTTGAGGTTTCTTCATGTAGATGACTGGCTTTAGCATGTGTCAAATTCACATAAAAACCAACTGGCAAACAAAGGCACTATGTACTCTTGTTTTAAGCCCATGGCTTTGAGCCACAGAACATTTACTATGTGTATTGATATGGGAAACTAAAGGTTTTATGTTTTTGTTTGTTTTTGTTTTGTGTGAGACAAAAATCTCAATTTGTAACTCGGACAGGCCTTGAACTGATGATCCTTCTGCCTCAGTCCTGAACGCTTGTGTTACAGGTAGCATCGACATGCCTGGCTCTTTCTCAAGACTGTTTTGCTTTGCAGCCTTGCCTCTAGCATCTGGCTTTCCTCTTTAATGTACATGGTATTCTTCATGCAGTATTAATGTGTGGACTCATGCCATTTTACCTAATGTCGTAAGTACACAGTTAAGATAAAAATTTAGCATTTTGTTCTAAACGTGCAGTGAAATTTTATTTTTCATACCTTAATGAGGCAGTATGCGTTATGGAGGAGGCAAGAGATCCTAATCACAATTTTACCCGTGATAACTGGGAAGCCTTGAATGCCTTCAGGGCTGCCAGTGTTGGCACTATGTTTAAAGCAAATGCCACCCCTGATGGTTCTGTCCTGTAGAGTTCAGTGTGAGTGTGACTTTCAGGGATAAGCAGTAGATGAAGCACTGGAAACCTTAATTCACAGAAGATTTCTTTTCCTCCCTGTAATATAAGTTGATTGGGTTTAATGAACTGACTCTCTAGCCCAGGAGGCTTCCTCATCAGCAAGTCAGCCTCTCTTCAAGTGGGCCTTCTTTGATGCTAGTGAGGACAATATCTTCTTTCAGGAAATACTCCTCCTTTGCAGTATCTGTTTTTGCATGCGCACCGCTTGCCTGCAAAACTCTTTAGCGTGCATTTTAGGCATCTGAGTCACACAATCTGTTGTTGGAATTTGAAAGACTTTTTTTTTTAATGTCTGCATTTTCTATTTTGTAAAATAACAAACAGCTTTGAAGACACTAGTTATTCACGTTACAGAGAAAGAGCAGGTATGCTGGCCCTGGGCTCTAAACCAACAATTTCCAGATCTTTTAATTTCAGTTTCTATGAGAGACATCCTGATAACAAAATACGGTCTACACAGTGTGTTTTTATTTTGTTAGTGCCTGAATCCATCTTTAATATTTTAATGTTTAAATTGTCAAAGAAAATAAATGCAAAGCAAACATAGTGTGAAAGAACTGTTAACTCTCCCTGCCTGGGAGTGCGCCATTGTCAATGGCTTTATAGAATCTCCCCTAATAACAGTATATTGCTCATACTATAACATTAAAATTATTAAATACTATTATTTATTAACTTGACTATTGAAAGATTGAGAACATAAGTTTAAAGGACTTGAAATGATAAAGAATTTATTTGTATAGGAAATGAGAAGTAAAATTGTAGACAGGTTTATAAAGACCTTTTATTGTTTTTTTGTTTTTTTGAGACAGGGTCTCAAGTAGTTCAGAGTGGTCCAGAATGCTAATTCTCTACCTCCCAAAATCTTGGATTACAGCAAAGATTATACTGTTAAAGTCTTTGTTCCCACATTGACTATGAAGACATACTGTACATCTTTCCTTCAAATCTTTGGTTACCTGAGTCCCTGGAGTAATAGTACTTCTTTAAGCCATAAACAGTCACCCAGCACCAGTGAATGCTGCGTTAATTAATCTGATAAGGAAAAAAATCTTTACTTATTGCACAGAACTCATCACTTTTGCTTTGCTGTGACTTTTGCTGCAGTTGATGTGCTACAGTGTCACTGAGAAACATCTGCTTGTGTGTTTTCTGCCTGATACGCTGCAACTAAGTTAACAGTGTTTCATTGGCAGAGAGCCCAAGAAATATTCCTTAGTTTTGGTGGGTGGTTTGTAACACTTAGTTATGTCACTGGGAAGCTGTGCTGGTGTTTGAATGATCATGGTTTACAGGAGGATTTGTCTTCGGGGCTGATGTGATTGAAGTTTTTATCTGTTTAAGGTACAGCCAAAAAGTTAAGTTTTTCTTGTGACAAATAAATAGGATATCTTTATGCTTAATTTCATAACTGATAACTTGGAAATTCTAAAAAATGTAGTTGCAATAGTTGGGTATAGTTGGTTTTCGGATTTAAACTGAGAAAAAAAAAACACCACTAGATTAAAAAACTATTAAGTGATACTGAAAGTCTTGCGGTTTAAACATTGTCTACTTTTGACCCCTTATATTTTGTTTGTGACATTTATTATGTCAAATTACCTCACCTTCAGGATAAGTTCTAGAGTGTGGGAAAATACAAAGATTATTGTTTTTATTTTTGAAACAGGACCTTGCTGTGTAGCTCAAGCTAAGCTTGAATTTACTATATATCCCTGACTGGTCTTGAACCCATGGCAATCCTCCTGCTTTAGACTTCCAAGGGCTGGAATTACAAGTGTCAGAGGTTACTATAAATAAACACTACCTGCTTGTTGGAAAGGATAATTATTATATGATTCTATCAGTTCTGTTCCTCTAGAGAACCCTGAATAATACAGCTACATTTAAAGAATATATAGTATCCTGAAGTATAGTTATTGTAAAAGACTCATATTAAAAACATTATCAGACAACTAAGCACCCAGGAATGTGGTTTGAAAAGTAAGTGCAGGATCTCCACATGCTGGTTTAGAAGTTTTAGGAAGTTCCTGAGCCAGAAAATTTTGGACTGAAAGTATGTTTTTGAACAAGCTGCAGGAATCGCAATCGCTAGTTGGCTGGGTGGCGACACTTTGCACTTCCAGCAGGCTTTTGCTAGGAGTTTTTCTTGGTGACATCCTTAGCAAAATCATCTGGGCTTCAGTCTTGCTAGCTCCACAACCTCATGGCGTTTGTTTTTTTCAAGACCGAGTTTCCCAGTGTAGCCCAGGTTGTCCTAAAACTCTTAGATCAGGTTGACCTCAAGCTCACATAGCTGTACCTGCCTCCACCTCCAGAGGGATGGGATTAAAGATGTATGCTGCTTTATTCAGCGCCCCAAGTCTTGATTATATACCAAGAATTATCTAGGATCTACTGGCTGTTCTGTGATTGTAACAGAGGAAGTCAATTCCTAGTGCCAAATGTTCATTTAATTTACATTTTTTATCATCCGAGCCGGGCCTGATGTCTCAGGCCTCTGCAAGCTCAGCTCTTCTGGAAGTAGATACAGGATGATCACAAGTTCAAGGCTTGCCTGGACTAAAAAATAAGTTCAGTATCAATCTGGAAACTAAGTGAGACCTCACCTCAAAATAAATAACTAAATAAATGAATAGAAACAAATGTAAAAAAAAAAAATCGGGGCCGGTGCTATATAGCTTACTGTAGACTGACTCCCTAGCATGTGTAAGGCTGTAGGTTCTATTATCAGTACCTAAAAATCAAAGGCATCCCCACCAAAAAACAAAAACAGAAACAAAAAAACCACAAAATCTCTTCTTTATGCATGAGGTTTAAACAGAACATGAATGGTTTCTTCTCTGTTTATCAGTGGAGATGGTTACTTTTCTTTGGTTGCTGATTTAAATTTTCCTGGCATATGTGATGGTGGCTTCAGGAGTTGCCAGTTTGTGCTGTTTCCCAAGCACTGTTTCTGCTGGCCTTGTAGTGAGTCTCTCTTTGGAAGTGATGAGTATGTACCTGTTTCTTAGATACTTGGTAATACTGTATTATCTCTATAAAGTATTTAATTAATGAAAATTAGAAGATGTTTTTACTAATTTACACACACATATATAGCTGTGCACGTATGTGTGTGACCCTATGTAGGTAGCCCTGGCTGTCTTGGAACTCGCCATGTAGACCAGGCTGGGCTCCAACTCGGAGAACTTCCTGCCTCTGTGCTAGGATTAAAGACATGTTCCACCACGCCCAGCATCAAATGCGATTTAAACAGAAACCTTATGTAGCTTTTGAGAGGGAGAGGAATATATTTTTTTGTGTGGAGGTGGCTTTAATTTTTCTTTTCTTTTTTTCTTTTGCCATGCTATAAAGAGGTTCTCTAACATTCTTTGTTATGTTTTCTACTTAAAAAATCTTAAATTGGATGATTAAGTAGTTTGAGTCTCTGTGTTTTAGTACATTATTCATGTTTAACCTAGATCTCTCTGGCATTCTTCAAGCTTTGTCTGGAATGAATAGCAAGCCTTTCAGCCCTTACTGTTACACAGTGAGGTCCCAAACATGTATATTAGTTTATACAAAGAAAAGGGACTGTCATGTTTCTCATAATGTACACTAAAGCTTGAAATCCGTTCTGTACCAACCCAGAATGTGATAGATTATTTATGCAGCTTTTGGTGGCTCTTTAAATATTAATCTAAGTGAAGTACCCCTTTAAAATAATGTTTAATTGAGCAGACGTTTATTGGGCACTTGTTGTGTACCGTGCTGTCTCCTGTGCGGTGTGGATCACACAGCGCTGAGCCCTGTGAGCTTGTCTGGGTTTTTGTCTGCATTCCCTCTCACCATTTTGTCACCCGAGCCCAGTCCTAACAGTTTCCTGCTTACTGCTTGGCCCCTGGAACGAGGTCCACACCTCAGCCAAGCCAAGGGTCAGCATCTACCTTCTCAGCCCTGGCAGGCTCCAGAGCACACAAAGTTTCCAAACTCTAAGCTAACTCCACTGCTCTCTCCTTTTTCCGCACCTGTGTCATGAAGTTTCTTTCTCTAGACATTCCAGCCTCCCTTGCACTTCGGATCCTATCCTGTGTCATTCCTCTGTCTGCACTGCTTGGCTTTCCATCGGAAAGTCCTGTATGTTTTCCTCTGACTTCTTCGGCGAGATCAGCATCCCCTCAGATGTGGTCTGCTCATTACTCCTGTGGCACGTGGATGTTTTCTCTCCAAAGCAATGTAGCTTGTTTTATTTTTTGCAACCCAGTGTGTATGCAGCCTCTCTGGAGCCTAATCATGGTCGGCACAAGGCAGAGTATTAAATACATGCTTTAAATAATGTTCCTAATTGTATTCATTACGATACAATAACACTCACATTATCACTTTACATTTTTTGGCTGAATCACAGATTTTACTCCAAGATCCAAAAGCAAAACTACCATTAATCACCTTAAGGAATGGACTGTAGAGTCCACAGCCTCCCCAAACAGTGCCATACACTGGAGACCAAGTATGCAAATGTGAACCTATCAGGGAATGCCAAACAAACCTTAAGCTCTGAGTACAATTGCTTGCGTTATGAGTGATAAGCAGTGATCTCTGGGTAGAGCACCAGGCCTGAGGCAGCAACAAGAGATGGCCAGTGTTTCTCAGTTTCCATTTTCTTCTTGTCTGTTGTCATAAAGAATTTCCTGCTGGGTATAGTCAGCCGGTATGGCTAGCTAGTTCCCAGTTTGCCTTCTCGGCAAGCATAGCTATATTAGGGTCAGGTACCAAAAAGCAGGTTTCATGCCTGCTGCCACCGTGTCCAATGACACATGGGCCACAGATCTAAGGTCATGCATGAAGAAGGAAGGAGAAAGGTGGAGCCTGGGATCTGATGGATGATTGGGTAACCTATATAAACAGAAGCAATCCTGGATAACCTATGCAAACTCTGCATGACAGATAATTTGCATCTTTCACCATTTACTTGACAGTTTTCTGTATTTGAATCTAACTGGAATTTACATATGAAGTTCGGTGGTGTGTTTTATGACTCTGGATGGGGAGTGTCTAGAGAGAAGTAAGAACTGTCTGGAACATCATACACTCTCTGGAGTGGGCAGCGGCGATTTGAAAAGAAAATGGACAGCAGCCTCATTTTGGTATGATATTCAGCGAGGTGGTGGTGCTACAATGCCTTTAATCTCAGAACTGGGGGACAGAGGCAGGTGGATCTCTGAGTTCAAGGCCAACCTGTTCTACGGAGTGAATTTTAGGATGCCCAGGGCCACACAGAGAAGAAACCTTGTCTTGTAAAACAAAGCAACAAGCAAACAAAATTCTAAATAGAAAAAATAGTAGTAAGGAAAAGTTTGGTGTCACTGTTTAACATTCTTTAAAATTCTTTCTTATACTAAGTACAGACTTTAGGAAGATAAGCATAGTCTATTAGGGTTGCATTCCAAGACTTATGGGATATAACTGAAGCCTGCTAGTGGTTCCCAGCTGTGTAGACATTACTTCTTATACATAGAAACTTATGATAAAGGTTACTTTATTAGGTGTGTGTAGCAAGAATTTAACAGTCAGAATAGAACAGTTAGAACTGTATACTGTGGTTAAAGTTACCTACGACTTATGAATTGTTTCTGGGATTTTCCATGTCAGGATTTTTCATGGTCAGAGCTGACCATGGGTAATTGAAGCCATGAAAATGAAACCACAGATAAGAAAAGAAAGGACCACATTGTCTTTAGAATTCTACTCAATAGCAGCCCTCTGCTCAGTGTGCTTTGAAGCTGTTACTTTCTGTCCTTTCTCTGTTGCACAGTGTTTTCCCCTATGTTGAATACAGAACACATCTATTTTTATCCATCAACACCACTGTACATCATTTACACCATACTTTAATTTCTTGTAAGAGCTTTTCTTTTTAAGGCTGTCTCACAGTGTAGCCCAGGCTGGTCTTAAGCTCAAAATGCTCCTATATCAGCTTCCCAAATGGTAGATTACAGGCAATTCCCTTTGTGCTTACCCACACATGTTTGGATGGAGGTCAAAATTTGGTGTTGCATGTCTTCAATTTTTTTTTTTTTGAGGCAGGGTTTCTTCTGGTACTTACTGTTTCCAGATAGACTGGCTGGCCAGGAAGTCCCTGTGTTCTAGCTCAGGGAAATAGGTGTGCACCACCATACCTGGATTTTTTTTTTTTAATGTGGGTGCTAGGGATCTGAACTGGGATCCTCATGCTTATTTGGCAAGGAATTTACTTGCTGAGCCATCTCTTCAGCTTCTAGGTGAGGACTTTTGGGAACATTTTGATGATATTCTATTGTTTGCTTTAATCTGATGGTGCTAATGTTAGCAGGCCAGGTGGTGCAGTAAAACTGTTTTCTTTCTTTACAGCTCTTTGCTGTTTCTTTCTTTGAGACAGGGTTTCTCTGTGTAGCGCTGGCTTTTCTGGAACTAGCTCTGTAGACCAGTTGCCCTTGAACTCTCAGAGATCCACCTTCCAAGTGCTGGTATTAAAGGCATGCACCACTACTGCTCAGCCTGTTTGTTTTTTGTTAAGACTAAGACCTAGTCTTTCCTGTTCATGTATTCTGGAGAAATAATCTCTTTAAAAGGTCATGATTTCTATTTAATTTCCCAGTTTATCACAACTTTCCATATATATATACATACATATACCCTTTGGAGGCCTCCCTGCTGGACCTTCCTTTTGCGTTGCCTGTGGACTACTGTGGGTTCCCTGTGTTTCTGATGGCACTTTTAACTTGATCACCTCATTTTGGTAAGTTGATTCTCCTCCATTTCTCTGTTTTCTGAGATAATGTGGAAAGTGGGGTGCGACATTGATTTGTCTAAAAATGTCTTCACACTGTCCACATTTGTTCTTTTATCTATATCTCCATATTTAGTCTATCTTACTATCAATCAATTATCCATCATCTATCCCTATCGATCATCAACCATCTATCTATCTATCTATCTATCTATCTATCTATCTATCTATCTATCTATCTATCTATCATCTCTTTCTCCCATCTATCATTTATCATTTTGAGTTAGGTCTTGTTATATTGTCCAAGCTGGCCTCGAACTTTTGGGCTCAGCAAATGCCTCAGTCTCCCTCGTAGCTTAGACAACAGGCACTAGCCTTGTGCCTCACTGTGCTCAATTCTGAACTGGGAAGACTTCGCTTCTTTGTCTTCCACCTTCCAGCTGGAAGATCCCTTGACTTGTGTTGTTGGAATTTATTTAGCTCAGCAGTTAAAACAATGAGCATAAAACAGAGTGCTTAGCATCACTCACTCCAGCGTGGACAGCTCTGTGTAGATGTTCCTCATGTGTATAGTTATCTTTCATTTCTCCTTCCCTACATTCGTGAAACAGTACCACTATTTAGCTCTGGCTAACCTCAAACTTGCTGGGTAGCCCAAACTGTTCCCAACTCAGTGGCAATCAATTTGCTTTAATCTCCCAAGTACTGGGATTATAGGTATGGATCACCACTTCCAGCAAGATCATCACGGTAATTTTGAAGGGTTGTTTGTGAATTATAGAGACTTTCACAGAAAGCACTTAGAATAGCTCTTTGTGTCACATATTGGCTGTTACTACAGTTTCTCTCTCTCTCCTTCTGTTTTAAAGCATCATAACAGGTCTTTGAGTCTCCAGGTGAAATTAAGATTTCATGATTTATATCAGAATTTAAGCTGGGGACAGAATATTTTCCTAAATTAAATTGAATGGAAAGGAAACTCGGATTCTTTAAGCAAGAAAGGGTGGAATGAGTAACGGATGAGTACCTCATGTATGCAGTGTAAGATTGTAGTTGTAGGAACTTAGATACACAGGACACAGTGACAAAGGGGCACCACGAAGACATTAATGGGAGGATGGGACTTGTATAGAGCTATTGAGATGGAAGGGACAAAGGAGTCTGCCAAGACCAGACTTCTTTGCTACTATTGGGTGTTCTTACACATGGTGCTTAACAGACATTTAACCACCGTCAATTGTAAGTTGTGTTCTTGTCCTTAAAACTGCATGAGTATTGAAATTTTTTCTGTTTATTGAGTGAGTTTTCAGGTTTACGGTCTTTGGCAGCTGTGCCAAACCTGAATAGGTCAACACAACTTCAGTAAACAGTGTCTCAATTCTTAAGCTTAAAAATGGCTCTGCAGTTTGAATTCACTAGCAGTTTTATTTTATTACTTATTTAGTTAGGCAGGGGTCACATGGAGAAAATGAGTCCTGGAACCGAGTCATTAGACCAGGTTGGTCTCAACTTCTGCTCCATGTACCTTTGCCTCTTAGGTGTTGGGATTAAAGGGATGAGCCACCACGGTTGACCTAGGAGCTCTACTTTTTACAAAGACCTTGTAGTCTATGTTCTAAATTTGATAGTTTACATAATTGATAGCAGGCTCTACAAAATTGGAAAACAAATTTGGTACAGATTTGCTCTTTTTTTTTTTAAATCTACTGTATCAGATATTTTCAAGGGATATTTTATGAAGATAAATATTACTTGTAAGAGAGCTGAGATGCACTGCAAGAGTAACATCGCTGAAAGAGTCAAGAAATAGAAGTGAAACCCAAAAGAAGTGCGCATTTTTGATGGTCAAGTGTGGCTGGTGGCTGGTACTGCTGCAGTAGCTGTTCTAGTGCCCGCATGCCCACTGTGTTCTTTCTGTAAGTTGTTTTATTGGGAACAATTCATGCTTATTCACTTGGGTTTATCTTATTATTTACAGCTCCTTCTACTCTACAAGAGCAGAGTTGAGTAAACATACTCCAGACTCTATATTCCATAAAACCTAAAAATATTCACAATTTGTCTTTATAGAATTTGCCAAATTTTGAATTATATTAACAGGTGGTGATGTCACAGTAGCAAACCCGGGGAAGGATTTAATAACAGAAAAGGAGCAGGGAGGTTGTTTAATATGTAGGGACTCTTTATGATAAGCTGCTGTCTGGTGGGAACTATTTTATTGTCTTCCTTCGAGATCAAATATATAGAAATTCCTTTTGTGGTTTTTTTTTTGTTTTTGTTTTTGTTTTTTTGGTAGGGTACCTTAGAAGCTGTTTGCTTGACTGTCTGAACATCTTCTGTGTTCACATATAGGGAAGATAGATTACTCCCTCTCATTCTGTCAAAAAAAAAAAAAAAACCCAAGGAGTTACTGATCAGATGTTTTTTTTTCCCTATTAAACAAGTATTAATTTATGAAGTATTCTGTTAGAAAAAAGATAGCCATGTCATTCTTTCTTACTTTTAACTGCTCTCTACTTCAAAAGCAATAGTGTCATCTGAGAATATAATCTGTGGTAGTCATGATAGCAAAAACACAGGCACCTGTGTGTACACACACATACATATACCAGCTAAAAACAGCCATTTTCAAATAGAGCATCAGTTGATTACGCACTCACTGAGGTACACTGACAGTTTATGACCAGTCAGTGAGTCTCTAGTCAGTGAGGTAGGCATCTGGGCTTCTTCTATCTGTGGTCTTGGCATCGTAACATGTTGATATCTAAAGGCCTTACTTTGTTCATCTGTGTCAAGCCTGAGAGGGAGAAAGAACATGAAGGATTGTGAGTTTTCTGGTGTAAGCCTAGAGGGGTAGTGTATGTAATGTCTACCTAGTTATTGTCTGAAATGCACAGCATTCACTATAAGGGATGTAGGAAAAGAAGAAAGAGGAAGTGGGCTAAGTAGCTAACCAGCCAGCCCTGTTAGTTGTAAAATCTACTCTGCTTTTGAGTGACAAGCAAGAGCCTGCCCTCCTTCCCCATCTGGTGTTTTCCTTTTATTCTTTGGAAGCTCTGAATCACTGATGAATGACATTGGCTGAAAGTCTGTCATTTAAGCAGAAGAATGATACTCAGGACAGATACTGGTGTTTGTCTTAATTTGGTATTATGTGCTATGTACGTGACATAATTCTTAAGACTAAAGCTTCCCTTACTGACTTCATTCTTTGGACAACTGTTTCCAGTTCTTCCACTCCTGGGTAGAAGGTAAGATTGTTCCTCCTGACTTGGCTAAGACTGGCTGTTGCTCTATGGCCTGCCCCTCCGGTGAGATGTTAGCAGAAGTTGCCTTGTCATGCCTACGCCACTGCTTTACCAGTGAGTGTGTATTTTGTGGAGTTGAACTACTGCTGTGACTTGTGTACTCTTAAAAGGTCAATGAAAACAAACAAAAAAGGAAAAGGAAAGAGGAACATGATTGATCCTAGGAATGGTGGAGGAGAAGGTTTATTGTAGGTATGTGGGAGAGCATAGCCAGAGGCAGACGCATCTGGGAGAGTCCAGAGTGGTCATGACCCTGAGCTGTACCCTGTGGGGATGAAGGGGTGGGGAAGAAAGAGGGGAGAGCAAGGGACCAGGTATAGCAGCCAAGAAGTCCAAAGGTAAAAAGAGAAGGTAGCCAAAATGGTTGGATTACATAGGGAAGAACAGTCCAGTCCCCTGGGCTGGAGAGTTTAGGGTAGAGAGTGGGGTGTGCCCGCCAGGAGGGCCCTGTAAATGGTAGGGGCTGAGAGATGCCAGGGGAACTTGACAGCCAGTGTCTGCTTTGATGTGGCATCTCAGCCACTTGTCTTGGGTTTGAAACCTAGCAAAAGGCTTTTAAGTAGATTGATTCTATGATTTATAAATCACAACTCTTAACTGTATTTATATTTATATATTAAAAGATGGCAGCTGATACCCTAAATCGATGTAAAATTAAATTGTGCATGGCCACAGAATAATGAAGCTGCCCTTTGTTTGGCTTATGGAAACATTTCATTTCATAATTATCACATGTTGAATGAAATTTGAATGGTAGGACCAGATGGTGGGAAAGAGGTGTAGGAAGCGTGGGCTGATTACGGAAGCCTCCACCGCGCTTGCAGGTTAGTTGATGAGATGACAGCATACAGCCAAGTGTCCTCTAGCCTGATAGAGATCTGCTCACAGCCCCGTTGGCATGCAGGAGATTTCTCAGAGGTCATCTGTGTATTTGTAAGGTTAATGGGTGTGAGTTGGATCCCTAAAATTCCTTCTAGGATTAACAATGTCAGTAGTCATTAATCCAGTTATATGATGTGGTTCCAGTTTTGGGGGGCATTTTTGCTTTTAAGAAATAATGCCATTTTTATCTTTGGAGCACAGATACTTTGTTGTTGTTTTTAGTGGAATTCTGTGTATGATGTATGTATCTATGCATGTTTCTGTGTCTGAGTATAGGCACACTTGTGCCACAATGTGCCCGTTGGAGGTTAGAGGACAATCTTGGATATTAGGGCTTGTCTCCTGCTTTGAGACAGGGTCTCTTGTTCTCTGATGTGTATACCAAGCTAGCTGGCATCCACGGATTCTCCCAGTTTTGCCTCCATCATGATTACAGGGACTGGGATTATAGACATGTGCCGTTGTATCTGGTTTTATTGTGGGTTCTGGAGATCTGAACTTGTGTTCACAGTTGTGTGACAAGCTTCTATCCACTGAGCTGAGTAACCATTTTAAAGCTGAGGGTTAGAATATGGTTATTACTACTTCCCAGTTCTTGATTGTTTTGCTGTTGTTGGACAAGGACAAGACCACGGTATGCAGTCAAGGCTGGCCTTGAACACACAATCTTCCTGTCTGCTGCCTGGATGCTAACATTTCACATGTGCGCTGCCATGCCTGGCTCATTCTTATAGGCTCTTGGCCTTATCGATGTTATGGTTACTTTTTTATTCAGGATGAACTGCCTGTTGTATTTCCAAACTGTAATAAGTAAGAAATTTGTTCTGTCCTGAGAAAGTGGTGCTCCTTCCAGATAATTCGTTTTCAAAAGGGAGTGTGGTCACCAGGCTGTGCTCTGCTACATAGATAGCTACTGGAAGAACTTGAGAACCTTCCCCTGAGGATCAGAATGACTTTGTCCCAAGTGGTTTGTTTTGTTTTGGTTGGTCAGTTTTTTGATTTTGTTTTTCTCTTGTTTTAACTCTCTGCTTTGTTTCGATTTAAAAATGTTTCCAAGACAGTAGCTTTGAGTCTTCTTAAAAATTGGGACAAATTATATTGCAGTGGTACGAATATGAAGACTGCTTAAGGAGTTAGATGAGATGAGGTCAAAGGATATGTGACTAGCATGTAGTGGGTGACGTTTAGGTAAAATTCTTAAAAGTAGGGGAGGGATGAAATTGGTCCTGAGACTGGCTGCATGCATGCATGCTAGAGGGTATGCGTGTTTTGAGGCCAGATATCTTTGGGTGTTTTTCCTCAGGCACTCATGTCTTTTTAAAAAAAAACAAAACAAAACAAAACTCAAAATGAGCTAGGGTTCTTACTGGCCTGGAACTGCTCTTCCATTAGGCCAAGGTATCTAGACATTTACGCTGTTGGTAAATGTCTCTACCTTCCCAGACCCCACCCCCACCCTCTTCTTTTAATGCTTTCTGGGGATTGAATTCTGGTCCCTCTGCTTGCAAGGCAAGCACTTGATGGGCTGAGATGTCTTATGCGTTGAGCAACCTCCTGAGGGAAGGATGGTTACCCTTTTCCTGTCCATGGCTTTATCTTCACATTAAAGGCACTTCACAGGTACGGTGTTCTATGGTGAATAGTGTGAGATGGCATTAAACAAAATGCGCAAGTCAGATCATGTGCTTGTTTACAAAGGTTAATATGTGTAATATAAAGAATACTGAAGCCAGGCATTGGTGGTACATGCCTCTAATAAATCCCACCACTCGGGAGTCAGATCTCTGAGTTCGAGGCCAGCCTGGTCTACAGAGGGAGTTCCAGGATTGAATAGAAAAACCCTTTCTTGAAAAACTAAAACAAACAAAACAAAACACCCTCCCAAATCAACAACAAAAAACCCAAATAAAAGTACTGACAACACACATCCATCCTGAAAGTTGATAAACCATGTCATCTTAAATTGTAGCCTTGTTCTTTGACTTAATACTACTTTTATCTTTAGAAAATATTTCCAGAGGATGAGAAGTCAAAGATTGCAAAGACATTATTTTAGTGCCATTTTATGACAGAAAAACAAACAACGGCATAAATAACATATATGAAATTGGTGCCATAATTTCTCCAATTATGTATCTTTTTAAAATGACTTAATTTCGCCATTTGAACCATTTGTTAAGTATGTATCTTTTAAAATAGTTTATGAAATCTTTTGTGTACTTTGGAAAAGAGATCACATAATAATTCTATTAATTGAATTTAATGATTCTGTTTATGTAGGCACATAACCTCTATAATCATGCTAATACGGCTTATGCTACAGTGTTTTTGTTTACAGTTGCTTGTTTCAGAATCTCTTCATCCCTCCACACATCATTTTTATCTTCTAACCACCGCCCAGGCAGGCATTTCCTTTTCTTTCTTTTTTTTTTCTTTTTAGTTAATATACAAAACAATGGGTTTTATTTGGGCATTTTCATTATCATACGCCTTGTATCATATTTTGTTCTTTTTGTCCCCTCTATATTTCCCTCACCGGATTCCTCATTCCCTTTAATCTTTGCTGGTTTGAATAGGAAACACTTCCCCATGGGCTCAGGTATTTGAATACTTGGACTCCACATGGTGGCACTGTTTGGCACTCTGAACTTCGAGGTGTAGAGCCTTGCTGGAGGAAGTATGGATGGGTCTGACGGAGGGTACTGACTTTGAGAGTTTATGTCCTCATTCCACTTCCAGTTATTACCTCTGTTTCCTGTATGTGGTGAAGTGTTCCCTCTTGGTTTCCATGGACGCCCCCTCTAGAATTTTAAGCCACAGTATACTTTCTTCCTTAAGGTGTTGTTGTTGTTGTTAATTTGTCATGGTATTTTATCACAGCAACAGAAAAGTAACTCAAATGCTCCCTTACACCACATTCTCTTAAAGGAGCATTACTCTTCAAGAAATAGGTATATCCTTTTGGTGCTTCTGAAAATGGATCAATATTCTTACATTTAAACTTTTAACGTGAATGAACTTTATAGCAGGGGGTTAAATATGCTAATCTGTAGGATTAGCAAGATGACTCACCACCATGATGATAGCTTGAGTTTGAAACCGGGACCCACATGGTGGAAGGAGAGAAGCAACTATCATAAGTTGTCCTCTGACATCCATGGGGCTGCCAATGGCACCTACCCTCACAAATACACATTAATTCAATGTAAGAAATTACTAGTTTGTGCTGCATAAAAACTTTGAAGCTCTTAGTCAATGAATATATATTAGTGAATATATATTAATTAGTGAGCACATATATATTAGTGAATCCTTTTAACTGGGTCAGTCTGGTAAAGGACTTGACTAATTTACATGAAACATATAAAGTACGCAGCTCTCGCTGTAGGACTCCGGGCCTCTGAATATGTGTGTCTATGTTCGTAAATGCATACATGTGCACATGCTGTGGAGATGAATACTCTAGCCTTTGCACCAGGCTGATTTCAGGATGTATGATCAGAAACACATAACAACCTGTTAGTGAGAACAGCCGAACCGCTGGCTGCTTTCTGGTTCCTATTTTGAGTTTACTTGGGTACTGGAGTTTGAATATGGAGCCGTAAAGATTGCAAAGTGGGGAAATAAGATCTGCTCTTAATTCCGAGTTGTGTAGCTCACACACCGAGTGTCATCGTTGCACTCAGCGTGATGACAGGTGGCTGGCACCCAACATTAAGGGGAAAAGTCAGGTGAAATGAATATTTATGAATGACTTGCAGTTCCACCTTCAAGATCTGGAACTTTCTTAAGCACAACTAAAATTTTATTAGACTTGTAATGTTATTTGTAAAAAAGAAAAAAAACACAACAAAAACCAAACAAACATGATTTTAAATCTTTTTGAAAAGAGAGGTGGGAGGGGGACGGAGGTGGGGAGGTAGGGACAGGGCATGTCTGAGCACAGCTTTGTGGAGCCTGTCTGCTCCTTCCACCATGGCCGCTGCGCCTTGAGCGCCAGTTGCACAGCAAACACCTCCACCTTCTTACCCTCTCTGCAGCTCGTTTGAACTCTTTCAGGATGTTTTAAAAGTTTTCTGTTAACTACACAACTCAGGAATTTTGAGTTTGCCTGTAACATTGTGAGACTAGGAGCAAAATCAGTTTAGAACACTTTACCACACACTAAAACATCATTCCAGTTAGCTGTTCCCACACAAATCCCCAGTGTACTTTGTGTGTCCATATAGTTTTGTCTGTACTGAACATTTTGTATTAGTATCTTAATAGGTAGTGTTTTGAGTGACTCTTTTCTCTTAGTGTAATCTTTTCCTGTTACAACACTGTGTCCATCTTTCCTTTTTTTTTTTCTTTGTGCTTACCTGTTGATGGACATGGTACTCCTACTCTTCAGCTGTTGTTTAAAAATGCCTGTGAGGATCATGTGCATTTGTTTCTATTGTGCCCTAGGTGAGGAGGCTACTCTTCTCAGAAGAGTAGCAGTTCTGCTAGAGACGTCCTCCTGCTACCATTTCACCCTTTTCACCTTCTTAGAGACCTTGTCATTAGACTCAATCTCCAGGATTTAGTCACGCAACAGGGACAAGATAGGCTTAATGTATCAATTTACTTGGAAGTGTTATACAGTTCAGCATATAGTCTAACAGAGGCTACTTCAACTTTTTGTTTTGTTTTTGAAGACAGGGTTTCTCTGTGTATGCCTGGATGTTCTGAAACTCAAGCTGTAGACCAGGCCTCTTCCTCCTAAGTGCTTGGATTAAAGGTGTTCAACATTACCACCCAGTTTAATTCAATGCTTAATATCAATACATCTCAAAATACACACACTTTGGAAAGGCACATGGTTAAGATGGGACTGAAATGGGGAAGAGAAATATAAATCTGGGAGTCTCTAACTCATTTGTGGGGCCTGGGCCTCGATGAACTCCCTGGTAATCATACAGAGGGGGGCCCTTCTGACAGTAGTGGGGTGGGGGCAGGGCACTTATGAGTTAAGCTGGGACCGTGGACATAAATTGGGACTGCCAAGGGAAATTAGGATGAATGTTTTCACTGTCAACTAGTAAGAAGGAAAGACTTAGTCACTTCCCCTCCCCTCCTCCTTCCAAGAAGTCTCTGGGAGTCAGGGAGGAGGATGTGGGCTGTGATATCAGTAGGAAACTTTATCTGTGTTTCCATATCATCGTGCTCCATTTCTTCACACACAAAAAAGGTATCTTTGAAAGGGAGTAGTAGATTAGCCAATGATATTGTAAATCTCCCCCCCCTCATAATTATGAGTTGGTAGTGTGAAAATAGTGATCTAAGCTAACTAAGGGGTAATGTGTAAATTTTCTAACATGTATTTGAGTTAAATGTTTTATTTCTTCCAGGGAACAACAAATCATTTCAACTTCAAAGCATCTAAGACTACAATCCTGGAACTGGGCTGAAAGCAATAGAGAGAGAAGGAGCAAGACCAGTTTTCATTCACTCCGATTTAGAAGGATTTGAAAAGAAAAATAAAACGACAGAGGTGTAAAGTTAATATTCAGGATGAATGATGATAATTCAGAGAGGACAGAAGATGAATCGCGTTATATATTTATCAGTGATAAAAACTTGAATACCTCTGAATACAACAAAACCTCACCATGTACGCAGCACCCTTCAGCGAGTCCCGGGGATTTGAACTCTGCCAACCCAGATGACATGGTGGTCGACTACGAAATGCATCCCGCTGTGGACCACAGTGAAAGTGTCTCTTTAGGCCAGCAGTGTGTTGAAGCAGTTGCCTACCCAGAGCCTTCAGGTGATTTCACTAGTGAGTTCGCAATGCATAGTGACCCTACCTGCCGGTCTTCTGTACTTGGGAATACAGAGAAGGCCCCGGACCTGCACAGTAACGTGGATTCCCTACAGGCTCTCCAGGATGAGAGGTGCGAACACTCTCTTCCCTGCGTGTGTAAGCCTGATGATGATTTGGATTGTGCAGGCGCTCCCACAGCTTTGGAGCTGAAAGGAACATTTGATATGAAAGTGGACCCAGTTAACAGCACCTTTCTAGCACGCCGTGCTATCAGACAGGGTGAGCCTTTACGTGCTGCTGGAGGGCTGCAGGCAGCAAGTGTGAGGGATGGAAATGCACTGTTCTCCTGCTCTACTTGGACATCACCCCATTCTTCTAAGATGCATGTGACAGGGACTAATTGTAATGGAGAGAACTTTGAAAGCCTTCAATCGACACCATCAGAAACCCTAAACACAACCTACACAGTGTGTTCTGATGTGCCGATGCAAACTGACTGTCTGGTCATTGGAATTCAGAGTCCGTATTCTTTAGGAAATGTCACCAAAGACTATGCAGATGGGACCGAGCAAGAACTTGTTGGAGAGAAAGAGATACAAGCTGTGACACCAGTTTCTGATGGCATGGAGGTCCCCAGTGGGTCTGTACTACAGGAGTTCTATTGTGTATCTGAAGATGAATCGAACAGTGAGGCACATTCACAAGGCTCATATGGTCAACAGGAAACGGGCCAAAATCTCCGAGAAACACTGTCCAACTGTCATGTTGATGGTGGATGCTCTTTACTGGTGCCAGCTTTTGATAAGAGTAAAACCAGAGTCCTGGACTCTGAGTGTATAGTCACCGCAACTGAAGACCCACACGCCGCTTCTCATGACAGCAACTCAGAAATCCAAAGTAGTCCCAAAGAGCTGACCCTGAGAAGTGTTCCAGGGCAGAGGATCTCATCGTATGAAATGTCTTGGGATGAAGATGATAGCGCCATTAGCACAAATAATACAGTTTTCTTGTCAGCACCAGTTCTGCGAACCCCCAATATAAGTTTTATGCTTTCACCCGTCCAAGTAACAGAGATGTGCAACAATAATGTGGAGAATGGGCCAAGAGATGCTAAAAATGCACCAAACTTGAAAGGAACATCAATAAATATGTCAAAACCCAATCTGGGAAAATCAGCTACCAAAACAAGTACCACCATAGGCAGTAAAGTTAGAAAAACGGAAATTATAAGTTATCCGAGACCAAACTTCAAAAATGTTAAAGCCAAAGTTATATCCAGGTCAGTGTTGCAACCCAAAGATGCTCCCCCAGTGAAGGGCACACCCAACCCTCAGGTTCCTGGGGACTCCTCACCCTCACCAGTGCCTTCCAAACAGTCGACGGTTATGAACAAAGTGCCAAGGTCTGACTTGAAAGCAGACAAAAAAGCAGAAATTCTAATTAGCAAGACACATAAGCAACAGGTTAATAAACTCATCACCAGCCAAGATGTACATGTTACAACTCATTCTAAAAATGCTTCGCTCAGGGTTCCAAGAACAACATCTGCCACGAAATCGACCCAGGAGGATGTTGGCAAGACAGGTTCTCCTCACGCAGGGAGTGAGCCTGGGTCTGTAGCTGCGTTTTTCCAGAAGATCAAAGGCATTCTCCCGGTCAAGATGAAAAGTTCGGAGTGTTTGGAAGTAACGCATGTTTCTCACATCGATCAGATTAGCCCTGAAAAGGGTGAAAAGGATAGTGAGGCTCCCATGGAAAAGCGAGAGCTGGGAAAGCAAGCCATGAATGAGACTTTTGAATCCAAGTCTCTTTTTGTGGTAAGTGCTGTCTGCCTTTAGGAATGGTGGGGAAAAAATGGTGTATCAACAATTGCTAGTTATTACCTGTTAACTGCTAATATCACTGAACTCAGTTCATAATTTGTATTCAGCTACTCTTTGTCCTGTTAGCCAGGATAGAGTGTTGAGTCAAAAATATAACAAACTTGCAAGTTAAAAAAAAAAAAAACAAAACTCAGAACATGGGTGTTCTTTTGTGATAGTCTTTTAAAAGAATAAATTAATATTTTAATTAATATATTTAGATATTTTAAGTGAAGTAGCTGATATAATCAGAGTGTATTTTACTTTTCTCAAAACAAAACAAAACAGGAGTTGGGGGCCTATAAGCATTCAGACGTATTGTACCACATTTTAAAAATGGCTAGGGAATGCTGGTAAATATCAACACAGAGATCCTGGAATCAGAGCCTCTTTTCTCGCATTTGTGAGTCTACCAAGCATCTCTGTGACATGAGTCTGGTAACTTTGCCATGGCAGAAGGGAAAGGATTTGGGCAGTGGGTGGGTAAGGTCACCTGTAGCCCATTTGCACCTGTAGCCCTAATGCACGAGAGAGACAAAAAATCCACGCACAGTTAATAAGGTAGTATGTTTTCAGCAGTACCTGTCAAATCCTGAGGGGGATTTAAAGAATCACAGCGTTATGTACAGTTCAAAGGTTATTTTTCCTTAAACATTGGTTTTTTTGATAATGATATGATAAAAACCTGTTTTGAAAACATTTGCCATGCCACTGTTGGAACTGAGTGTGTCCTCGGCTCTATTTTTGGTGTTGGAGACTGAGGAGTATTTTCAGCCCCACACAGACCGCCCTTGAAAAGCTTGTCCTCTCAACCGGGAATGGATCTGAGAGCAGAGGAGGACGACAGACATAACACAGACAGCCTGTCTTCGGGGGACTCTTGTATAGGAGCGATGAGACACAGCATGGTGAAATACGTGAGGTGGTGGCATTTCTGGTTAGATGGCAGGTCACACAGGCATCTTCTCAATAAGAAACCCAGGAGATACTCTTGACCCTGGGTCAGCTTTTGGTTTTAGTTTTTGTTTTCATCAGAAATTCTATTGGCAAAACTATATATTGTTTCAGAGCACAGCTCTTTCAAGTTCTTTTTAAGTTTAACTGAGGAAACTCTGATTGTTTAGAACGTCAATATTTTCCCAAATAAAATTAAAATAAACTCTTAATTGTAATCAGTAGTCATAGGTGTTTGTAGATGTACACAAAACCATGAGACTTTTTCGTTAATTTATGGAGAATTTGTTGTTGCTGTAAGGCACTGTGTACCAAGCTGCAGCCAGTGTGGCTTTGAATTCAGCACACAGTAGCCCAGGCTGTCCTTGAGTCTGAGGTCCTCTTGCTTAGCACCCTTAGTGCTAAGGTTATTTGTGCACCGCCACTATGCCTATCTTTATGAGACGCCTACTGGCTGTCAACCTCCAAGTACAAGAAAAACTAGCATAAAGTTTCTCGAACATTGGTCTTGAATATGAATTGCTTGTGTAGTACTGAAACTGGAGAGTCTTGGTTTGGTTTTGTTTCCAGCGTGGTAGCTGCGGGCGATGATGTGATACTGAGGTCCATGGAAGCGTGAGGTGAGCTGGATTCCTGTGGTTTGCACCTTAGCAATGTTGCAGTGAGAGCTCAGAATTAGACATGAAAAGCTTACATGGAAGGCTGGAAGGACTGTCCCAAAGTCTCATCACTGGTGATTTTATTAGCTGGAACACTGAACTATGCTTCTGTGACTGTGGCTGAAGTACAGCAGTGTATTCCCACTTGTCTAATTCAACTCTCAAGCATTTTTTGTTGTTGTTGTTCTAGCCTAAGGAAAGGAGGGTAGTGAAGAGGCCAGATCAACCATCGTAGCCACAGGCTTTTTGTAGAATGCTAAATGAGTGAACTCATGTTGCATTTTTTTGTTAGTCACTTCTTCTGTAGTGTGTAAGGGTTCTGTCTGCCATAGAAGGATGAAGGACGGTGATTTTTTTTTAAGTGTACTCTGTTGATCTTAGTCTTCAGTTAAATTAATGTATTCAATGCTGCCTGTCACCTTATGGCTGTTCAGTGCCTGAAACTTTAGAAAGTTAATTTGGGAGACGTGATTTGATTTGGACCACCATAAATGCCATTGCAAAGGCTATATGTTATATATGCATGGGTAAAGGAAAGATGGCTCAGGTGCATTCCTTTTGGCTGTCATTTAATTGTCCCAGTAGTGCTCAGGCTTATATACAATGTTTTTTTGTTTGTTTTTTTTCCAGCAACAGTGGAAAACATCCACATGTTATGTTTCAGAGGGTTTATTTAAAACTCATAGAACTGTTGGATATCCAAACTCAGGCTCCCTATGTCACAGACTTCAGAATTTTTCAGAATGTGGGCTGTGAAGGTAAAAGAAGTGACTAGTGGATGATTCAGGCCATTAAGCTGAAGAGAAGTCTGACTTTTTAGTTTAAATTTTTAGTTTAAATTTATTTTTTATAATTTACTCACTTTACATCCCAATTGTAGCCCTCTTCCTCCTCCCTTCCCCTTCTTTCCCCCTCCTCTCCCTCTCCTCTCCATATCAACTGCCTGCCTCTTCCCTCCTGTTTCCATACCCTATTTCTCAGAAAGGAGGAGGCCTCCTCCCCCACCATCTGACCCCAGACTATCAAGTCTCATTAGGACTTCTTGCATCTTCTTCTGTGGCAATACCCCTCTCCCCCACTAGGGGGAAGTAATCAAAGAGCAGGCAGCAGAGTCCATGTCAGAGACAGCCCCTGCTCTCCTTACTAGGAGACCCACATGGCTGAGCTGCCTAATGGGCTACCTCTGAGCAGGGGATTTAGGTCCCCTTTATGCATGGTCCTTGGTTGGTGCATCATAGAAACAGACCAGTAGATTAATGGAATTGAGTTGATGACCCAGAAATAAATCCACACACCTACGGACACTTGATTTTTTTACTTACTTTTTAAAAGAAAGTTTGACTAGTAGAAGATTCTGTTTTGCTCCCCAGTGCTAACATGACCTGCGGCAGTTCTCTTGGGACACTAGCTATTGGATTAGTATTGATTTCACCTAGTGTACGGATTCAACAGGCGCTGGTTAGAACCTTACTGTTGGAAACAGCTATCTGTGATTAAATAAAGGAGGGTCATGGTAGGGAATGTATAAGCCTGAGCTTAAGTGCATGAATTTTGGATAATTTTAAATTTGTGGGTCTATCATTCACTGCAAAGTGACCTCTCTATGAGGCTCAGTTTTTCTATGTAAAGGGAGAAGAAAATTGTAGTTTGTAGTGTTAGAATTTGTACCTGGAGCAAGACTCAGATTACTGTTTGTTTGTCTGTTTATCTCTACAGTGGAAACACTTGTTGGAAATCTACTGTGTTTGCCACATGACAGAACTTGTTAGGGTGTATTAAACAAGACAGCTTTGGTCCAAACGTATCTAGTGTAGTGGGGTCGTGAGAAATAAGCCTTCAGGACATGCTAAGTACTGAGCTGTGAGTGTGATCGCTCGCTGTGTCACATGAGAGGAAAGAGGGGTGGTAGCAATTGGGAGGATTATCAGGGGACAGTTTTGATGAAAATGCCATTTTGTCACTTGGCAACACTTACAGGAGATGTGTTCTGGGCAGAGAAAATGCCAAGCTTAAAGATGAAGAAACACAGGGGTATAGTCTGATGCAGGTGATGCCAGCTAAAGGTAGAGGTTGTGGTGGGAGTGGGGAATGCAAGGAAGACAGTGAGGGGCTGCTGCATCCTGAAGGGTTTCATGTGACTTTTTTTTTTTTTTTTTGTAGTAGGGGAGTAGTAGAAGGAGAAGCAGAGGCTGGTGATCCTGGTCCCGAGGACATGATTTCAGTAATCTTTTGAGAAATGAGGCTGGTTCTTATATAAAGGCAGGTAGAAAGGAGGGCTGTGTTAATAGGAGATGAGGCATGAACTGTGAGGTTCATAGATAAGCACTTTAATTTTTGAAACAGTTGTTTTTACACTTTAAAAGTATGGGGTATGACAGATAATCTTATTGGGTTATTAAACAGATTTAAATTATTTGATAAACATGCTTAGACTTTATAATGGACAGGGTATCAAAGCAGATGCTGAGTCTCATAGTCAAACCTTGGGCAGAGTGCAGGGAATCTTACGGAAACCCATACACCCATGCTTACTGCTTCACTATTCACAGTGGCCAGATAGAAACAAGTCCAGAGGCCTGTCCGCAGATGAGCGGATTGAAGTGGTGCTATAGATACACAATGGAATTTTATTCATCCATCAAAAAGAATGAAATCATGTCATTTACAGGAGAATTAATGGGATTGGAAATCATGTTGAATTTAAATCAGTCAGATTTAGAAACACATTTTTTTTCATTCACAGAATCATCCTGTCTTTCTGCCTGTTTTGTGTGTGTGTGTGCGTGCACGTGCGTGCGTGTGTGCGTGCGTGCACAATTGAAAACAGAGGGACTTTGACAGAGAAGAACAGGTCTAAGGAAAAGGGAAAATCGGAACAAAATGGGTGATATAGAAGACAAAATAAAATCACATATTTTGCCTTGTGTGCTAGATGAAATATATGTGTGTTTATATTTTATATTTATTTATATTTATATATATGTGTGTATGTATGTGTAGACATATGTATACATACATGTGACTTGAAAGTAGGAGTAGGAGGAAAAAGTTGGGAAAGATGGATAAGGGATAGTGAGAAGTTGAATATAAATATAGCTTTATGTGTGTGAAACTGCCATATTTTGTATGACATACAACTGTCATCATTTTGCAAGCTACCTAAAAATAAACAGTTTAGAATGGTATTTTATGTAGTGTAAGGGCTCTGTGTTAGTGAATGCCAACAATAATAGGATCACTGTTGTTTTTACTGAGTAGAAAGATCTAGTGGGGGAGGTGCAGACAGAAATTAAATACAGGGGTAGCTGAAGGTGAGACTGTTGGCTTGGAAATGTGAATTTTGAGCACATCAGCTGTAGTTGGAACAGAAGACAAGCTCTGTGGGGTGATTCGTTGGCGGGGAGAAGAAAACAAGACCCCAAGAAACAAGAAAATAGGACCCAGACAAGGAATAACCAGACAACTTGGGGAGGAGGGTAGCGCCATGTCTGTTCCAGCAGAGGACTGAGCAGTATTGCTGCAGTCACCCGGGGCGCTGGAGATGGGGTCCACTAATGTGCCTAAAGAGAGATCAGGACAAATTGAAGTCAGCTGTGAAGAGGCTTAATTGTTCACAGTAAAAACTGTAATTAAATACTTCTTTGGCACAGCCACAGAGACAGAGGCAGTTTCTCTCGCAGAGCCCACACCACAGGGATGGTGTGGGGGAAAGCACGATGAGACTGAAATCCTAACTTGTTTCCTCACAGAATTCTACACCCAAAACTTCCACGACCCCAGGAAGGAGCAGTTTCAAGCCAGACTCCTGCAGCCTGAGGAAAACACCAAATCTGAAAGCCAAAGTGGGGCCTGCCGTTTCCTGCCTGAGGAGGAAGAGTGACAACAGAGCCCTAGGCTCTGACAGGGCCCTGTCGCCTCAGAGGATCAGGCGTGTGTCCAGCTCTTGTAAGGACAAAGAAACTCAGTTATGAAGCACTTTATGAATTATTTGCATATGAAATTAGGCTTGGCAGAAAGCAAAGAGACCATCTGGTTTTAGAACCAATGTGTCCTGTCACTAACGTAGCAAGCTTTTTGTGGTCCAGCAGTCTGCTCAGGAAGAGCAAGGAGTCAGAGGAGACAGACAGCATAGCCCGTATCTTTGAGTGGTGTAAAGGTGCATGGCACTTACCTTTGGGAGTGGCTGATGTGCTTAAATTCCAGCCTATTCAGAAGCATGAGTATGTAACTGTGTAGTTGGCTAGCTGTTGTAAACATTGTGATAATCTGGCTTGTCAGTTTGACACACTTGGGAAGAAGGAACCCCAATTAAAGAATTGCTTTCATCAGATTGGCTCGAGGGCATGACTATGGAGCATTTTCTTGGTTGCTAATTGATGTAGGAGGGACCAGAACACCATACTAAGGTAGGTGGGCCTGGTCTGGAGAAAAAAGGTAAACCTGGAAGCAAACCAATGAACAGCAGTCCTCCATGGTCTCTGCTTCAGTTCCTGCTTCCGGTTCTTGTCTTGACTTCCCTCAGTTATGGACTGTGACCTGGAAGTTTAAAAGAGAATACATCCTTTCTTCTTTAAGTTGCTTTTATTCGTGGTTTTTATCATTAGCTACAGGAAGCAAATAGGGACACGTGAGTTGTTATTATTTTAACAAACTGCGTGTGATGGTGTACCTGTATGATCCTATTACTTGGAAGGCTGAGGCAGGAGGATTGCAATATCAAGCTCTACCTTGGATGGAGGGTCCCACAGAGTAGAAAGGGAAAAGTAACTCCCATACGATGTCTCCTGTCCTCCACACATACACATTGGCATGAGTCTTCCCTCTGTCTTACACAAACATTGATTAAATAAATGTAATAAACCTTTAATAAATGGCTAAGGTCTTAACATACCGTAGTGGTTTTTGAGGGTCATAATATGCCCCCAGCACATAGGAAGAGATATTTTTTACTTCCTTTGAATTATACTGAAAGACAGTGTAGAAACAGGACCGTAACGAAAAAGTTAAAACTTTCCTAGTGTGAACTTTCATTTACCTTGGCTTGGATTTTAGAGCTTCTAGTTTTAAAAGTCGAATTAGGCTGAAATTTGATAATACCAAGAATGGCTGTGAAGGGCCTTGCTCAATTTGGCAGATGTGCACACTGCTCCGTGTTATGAGCCGGAACAGCAAGTGCGAAATTCATCCGTCTCATAGTCTAAGACAAAAAGCCTGCTTAGTCATCCCAGTGGAGCAGAGAATGCTCTGTAGGGAACACCCCTTATTTCTGCAGGTACAGCCTTGTGCAAATAAAGGCACATCAGATGGAGCCCTTATAAAAACAGTGACTACTCTTGAGTGCTAAGCACCATGCCTCTAAAAGTGATGTGTCCCCACATGCGAAAATGTTTTACAGAGCCTATAAAACCAACCAGACCCCTAAGGACCTCTTTACTGCACTACAACTTAACAATTTTAGTTTTTTGTTTTTGTTTTTTTTGTTGTTGTTGTTTTTTGTTTTTTTGCAGAGTTCTATCTGTCTCAAAGCTTCTGGTATGCAAAAGCTGCCTGAGCATGCGCTCTTTAGATTCTCTGTTAATGCCAAGGTCATGAGGGTGGAGGTATAAACCCTAGATAATATGGAAGAGAGATTTGTGTTCCTTTCCATCCCCAGGGGAATGGACAGAGAAGTGTGTCCCCATCAAGTGTACTTCATCTGGGAGGAAAATGTACGGGGAAGCAGTGGTCCTTGGGAGTCAGCCAGGAGGGAGATCTGAGTTCTGGTCCTCATTGCTGCATCCTGGTGTGGCTCCTGGCTGCTGCCAAGGTTGGGGAGCTCGCTTTCTGTTTGATGTATGGAGAACCTGGGACTTAGTGCCATGTGGAGCTGTTGTCAGGACACCTTGGCCTGTACTTAGGGGCCCTGTGTTCTGGTTTCATTCTGGCACCATCGAGTTGCTAGGCCTGGTGAGTATTGCCCCTCTGTTGGCATGGACACTTGTCAAGAGTAGGGGTTTCAGATCTTAGGCATCAATAACAGCTTTGTGCAGTCTTGTTTTTCTAGGGGTGATAAGGAACTATCCTAGTTTTTTGAGAAATGGGTGCTCCTGGCATAATTATCTGAGCAATGTGATGCTCATAGACTTAAGCACACATGGGTTTTAGAAGTTAGGTCCCTGCCCAGGATCTATTTAAACAGATGGAGTTCTTTATGGAGGTGACCAGTCCTTTCTAAAGTTCCTTTACCATGTGTTATGTACATTTTTGTCTTAAGAGAAATGTGAATCTGTTAGGCTAAACATTTATTTATTTTTATTTTATGTGGGTGCTGGGAATTGAATCCAAGTGAGTGTGGTAATTTACCATGTATTGTTTTGAGACAAGGTTTCACAGTTTTCCTAGTTGATTGGGCACTTGCTGTGTATCTCAAGCTGTCCCTGAACTTGCAGCAATCCTCTTGCCTCTGCCTTCTGAGTGTGTAGGGTACAGGCATGTGCCACCATGCCCACTTCCTTGGCAATTTTCTGCAAATGAATAAAAGAAAATGGAATGTAACTACAAGCATTGTGGATTTGAATTTAGGATTTATTTTTGTACAGTTAGCAGACTTGTGTGGACTGAATGTTTGTGTCACCCAAATTTAAAGGTGGAAGCCCTAACTTTGTAGCTAGGGCCTGTGAGGAAGTCAGACAATTAAGTGAGGTCATAAAGATGAGACCCTAGTCCAAAACAGCTTACCGGAAGAGGAAGAAGTACCAGAGCTGTATGTGAGCCTTGTGAGATATACGAGAAAGGGACCATCTTGAAACTAAGAAGAGGCTCTTGGTAGAATGCACTTTAGCTGAGACCTTGGTCTTGGACAGCCCAGCCTCTAGAAATAAAAAAATAAAACTCCTGTTGCTTGGGCCTTCCAGTCTGTGGTATTTGTTCTGCTAGCTGAGGTAAGACAGAAAGCTAACTCAGTTGTGTGGTGTTGTGTTTAAAAATTAGCAACTGGGACTTGTTTGGAGAGTCTCCATAAACCGGGGGTTGTATGTTGTGGGGGACAGGAAATGTAATACTTGTGAGCTAAAGGTAGAACACACACCCCAGGAACAAGAACAGTGTGCCTTTCCGATGCTTGAGAGTCTCTGCCCTTTCCTGTACAATGAAGGGTTTGTGTATTCGCAAACTGAAACCAAATGGATACCACTGTTGCCTCCCATGCTTACTGTTGGAAAGGTAAGTGGCAGCAACCTTCCAGCCATGGGGTTTTCAATAGATCCTTTCAAAAAAAACCCAAGCAGAAAGTCAGAGTCAAAATAGCATTAAAAAAAAAAAGTTTAGGCTGAGTATGAGAAAGAATACAGTTAAACCATTGGTGTGCCTCCATTTCATTTATAAAATATGAACATTTATATATGTTGCAAGAATATAAAATAATACAAGTCAAATTCAAGAACTTTTGCCTCCTCAGAGTGTGGGTTGTTGATGGTAGTACTAAGAACTAAATTCAGGAAGGCCAGTGGCGCCTTGAGCATGCTAAGCAAAGACTCTACCACTAAACTAGATCTCCAGCTCTGTTTTGTTTTGTTAATGAACTCAATTAAATATGATTAGATAATGATGGAAATTTTCCTAACAGTTATCATAACGCTGATGCTATCAGCTCACTGTTAAATGTGTGCCAATCCCTAGGCTCTAAATTAACCATTTCAGCTCTGTGTTTACTTAACCCTCACGATTTTTCTGAGGCTTATTTCGAACTTCTGAACTAGGAAACTGACCTGGGTGAGGTGCTGAGGTTTTGTAGCTGGGAAGGGCAGAGTGGTACTCAAAGCAGGCAGCTGGGCAGTGAGTCTAGGCTCCTAGCCTGATGATAGCTCTCTGAAGAAGCACCATTTGAATCAACAGTTTTGAACAACAACAAAAAAAAAAACACCAAACAAACCTGTTTTGTTACCAGCTAAAAGTTTTGAGAGATTGTTGGCTTTTTAGGCCCTAGACTTAAAGCGGCCTTCTTAACTTCCTAAGATGCAAATCCTATACAAGATTATTGAAAACTAATGCCATGCAGTAGGTGCTCAGCAGGAAGCTGGCTGTGCCACACTGCACTCAGTTCTGACAGTTACAGAGATTCACTCACCAGTCCAGTTCACTTTGGACTGATTTGAGCTATTAAGAGCATGTCCCCTTAGGGACCAGAGTGAAGTGGGCAGAGTGACAGAAGAGGGCAGGGGCACCCTCTCTGCCCTGGCACCTTATCTGGGCTGGAGAGCCTGATAGCCTCAACCGAAAAGCCACCCAAAGTGGCTCTGAAGAGGGGGAACAAGGCCTTGAAGTAAAGCAGGGCCACTTGCTAGAGGCGGTTTTTCATTTTACTTTAGAGAAGGAACATTTGGGGAGAGCAAACCATCACTTTTATTCATCTTGTTGGTTAATAAATCCCTCTTGAGACGGTAGTGCGTCCAGAACTAGTAAAGACTTGTCTGTTGTTGTGGGCTTTTCCTCTTTCTCATTCAGTTGTATAGCTTCTTGGTTTATACAAACATTTTCTTAAAATTTGTTCAGAGTTTCAAATACTTTAAAATCTTTAAAATTTTTATAGTATTTTCTAAGTTTAAGAAATATTCTCATTTATGTTCATTACTAGCTAAAAACTAGAAATTATAGCTATATTATAAAGGTTTTTTTTTTTAGCAGTTATTCTTAGATTTGTAGCTAAATACAACACCATCTGTCAGAGTGTCTCAGGACTTCTATTGCAGTAGTAATAGTAGCTGACAGGCTTGGGGGGTTATATAGTGTGGAAGGCACTATCCTGAGTTTTCTTGTGTGTGTGATCTCACAGCTAATGAGGGATAGGCACTGTGATTACTCCAGGCTCCACACAAGGCATCTTAGAGTTTGCAAGCTGAAGTAACTACCAACATTGTATGGCTGATAATGAATGGAGACTGGGAATGCTCCATGCTGACACCTACAAAAGTTTGATGCTAGGTCTTGTCCTTACACATGTTCATTAATAGACATTAATAGTGTAGTAAAGAGTATATCAATCTGACAACGACTACTTGAGTGCTTATTTGTATAGCATCTGTGCTTAGTGTTAGGGATAAAGATGTGCAAAAGCAAGCAAATCTTCATGGTCAGGTGGAGTGGAATAAACCTGTATTTCTAGTGCTCATGGGCTAGCACTAGAGGCTAGTGGTAGGAGAATTATTAGTTCTAGTCCAGGCTGGGGTAACACACACACACACGCACACACACACACACACGCGAGCGCGCGAAACAGTCTACTCCTGCCCTGGTGGTACTTATAGTTGAATGAAGGAAATTAGAAACTAAACTAAGTGATTGAAATGTTTAGTACATCAAGTAGTGAGTGATGAGTGCTTAGAAAAAAGAGCAGAGCTAGATTATAAATTGGATGGTCAAGAAAGACCTCACCTGGAGAAGGGAGCAAACAGTTGGAGAGAGAGGAGGAGGAAAGCACGTGGGTGTCAGGAAAACAGATTTTGAGCAGAGTGAACAGGCAGTGCAGGGAACCGGAGAAGCATACGTGTGGGTCCTGGGGGACCGTGCGTTGAGCACTGTTTCTACTGGTGGCTGGGAGAAGCTGAAACTAGAGCAAGTAGGGCTTGCGGGCACATGGAAAGCACGGGTCTGTCTTCCTCCCCAACACTGTCACTGTGAATTTAGTCTTTTTTGACATTTTCCACAATTCTCAGTAGAAATTCCAGAGATGGGGAAATCATGAAATGTCACTATGCTGTCTCTTGGCCATTGAGAGTACCTGTTTATGTATTGGGCAGTCCATGAGATTCTGGGACTACAGATGTGATTGAGTTAGTATCTTTTAAGAATTGGGGGTGGGGATTGGAGAGGGTTATTCAAGCAGAGCATTCTCCGCTGAATGTCCTGGCCACCTAGACTGGACTATGTTGTGTGGTGATTTTCTTACATGCCCATCTCCTGCCAAACTGACATCCATAGGACAGGATCCAGGGACAAGTTATTTTTATATTTCCCAGTGTTCAGTGCTATGTACCTGTTACACAACAGGCATTTAAAGCATCCTTTAGCTTGACTTGATTGTGGACTTAGACAAAGCACTGGGTAGCTACAGTATGGAGGTTAGAGGGAGGGAAGCCTGGAGAAACATGGGGCCATTTGAGCTAATCTTCGTGTATGGCCACAGGAGTGTGTCAGCATGTTTGCCGGCATTGACAACACTTCTACAAGGCTGTGGTAAATCTGGTGAAGGGTGTGGCCAGGCTCTGGACTGGAACATGTTTTGATCAGTGAGAGCTGGGCCTCTGTTTCAAGGGAGCTGAAGTCACATGACTTCTAGTCATCTAGATCAAATCCTGAGGGTCCTGCATGGTTCAGGGATTAGAAAATAGAGCAGATGTTTAAAATATTGTGGACTTCCTGATCTGTTTGCTTGGTGGAGAATGGTCTCCAGGGTATGTCTACAGCTTTTCTTCTTTTCCTTTTTTTAAGATATGTTCTGGAGAGGCCATAAGTCAAAATTAGAACAGGAAGCAAGAAAAAATTTTCAGTAGGTAAATGCCTACAAAGCACCTCCAAAGGTTGATGAGTGTTTCTGACTTAAGGTGTTACAAATGTACAGAGGTTAAGCGAGCTTTCAGAAAAAGAGCCAACAAGGATAAAAAGAAAAGATCACAGTGGAGCAGCATGTAGAAGAATTTATCTTTGAAGGGAATGAAGTGTGTAGATGTTAGATTAGTGGGAATAAATAGAGGTTAACAAAGTAAAGGTGAGCACAGATGTAGCCCATGGCAGCTCAGTGTCCAAGTGGGTTCCCTAGTAAGGGGAACAGGGACTATCTCTACCATGAACTCAGTGGCTGGCTGTAGGGAAAGGCAGCCTTACCAGGCTGAAGAGGAAGACAATGCAGCCAGTCCTGATGAGACCTGATAGGAGAGGTCCTCCTCCCCTTCCATCTGACCCTAGCTATCAGTGGACTTGGGGAGGGGCAAGGAAGGAGATGCAGGAGGGGGCTACAGCTTGGATACAATGTGAATAAACTAATTAATAAAATTAATAAAAACAAGTAAAAGTGAGGGATAGCATCAGTTCATTTTCCAGCTCACCTTTATGGGCAGGGACAATTTACCCCAAGAGTTTCCAGAGATTTTAACTGACTTGTGTGTATGTGTGTTTTGTGACCCTTAGAAAGGAAATACACAAGACAGTGATCAACATTGAATTCTCAATAAGCTCCCTGATCAAAGTGTTCTTCTGTGAACTTGGCTTCTAATGAGCCTGGAAGCTGTCTTTAGTGGCTGTGGTTTGGTGTTGGGTTGTCACCAGGAGCGTGTGTGTACTGATGGAATGGCTTTCCCGCTGAGCCACACCCCAGGCTCTTCCTCCATTCCTTTCTGGGTCCTCATTATAAGTGCCAGAGGCTAAGCAAATTTCCTGGTGAACATAGGAAGACTGTATCCATCTTTTTCTGGAAAGCTGGGGAAGGATGCCCTCACTCTCCTCCAAGTCTTGGTTTATTGCACTCTGAATTTTAAACACTCTCTCAGGTTCCCAGGCCTGTGACTAAGGAAGTTATTTTTGCTTAATCCCCACTCAAAAACAGCCACTACTTTGTGAAAGTACTCGCAGAGACAGGTACTGACAGCCCGCCGTCAACACCAAGCCTCTGTGAGACTCAGGTCATTGTGGGAACCTTGCTTTATGGATGTTCCTGTTTCTCTGTCAAATTACCCCTCTCGAGACTGGGAGTGTTTGTATTGTGACTCACCTGTGCTGCTGTTGCTTTGAATCTAAGCAAGTGTGATGGTTAGACCAAGGGTAGTTTTTTTACGTCCTACTAGGAGACCATTATTGTGGCTAAATCCTGAAGTCACATTTCATAGTGTGTCACAGAGTGGGGCTGAAACCCTGTGTTCTGGAGGGCAGTTGAGTTAATATCTAGCTGGAGAGTGACTGGCTATATGTCGAAATCCAAACCTAGAGGATGGTGGGAGTGAACAGAGGAGTCTTAACAGATGAATAGGGGAGGTGATGGGGTTTCTCATTTCATTTGTTCTCCTAACAACAATAGCAATAACTAACTAAATAAATAAACAAATATGATAACTAGCAGCACTTGTACAAATAACAGCGATGGTAGTTGAGGCATCAGCTACCCTTACTTGGGCCAAAGGCCAGTCTTAATTGATGTTGATGCTTTCTGATATTGAAGACCCCCAGTAGGGTAGTGGTGGTGATTTATATACACAAGTGACACCCTTGTAGGTAGAGGCAGGAAGATTGCCCAAAGTTGGAACTACAGAGAGCCTGTCTCAGAATACAAACCTAGCAAAGAGACCAACCCAGAAAGAAAAGTAAGGCTACACGTGGATTTGAAGACCAGACAGAGCAGAGCTTAGAGGTTGGGACACGGTCAGGACTGGGGAGCTAGAAATACAGAGGAAGGTAGATGGTCAGTGAATGTTCTGATGTCCTATGGACTGGTGTTCTGGCAGCCAACCAGAGAAGTCAGGACACACAGAGGCCAGACCAGTGATAAAGAACATAGTGGTAGCTTTCAAGCAGAGCTAGCCAGTGTGATTTGACTTCCTTAATGCTCTGAATTTTAATTTGTTGATTTAGGTAGTTTTTCAGTTTTCTATTCTTCCCATTTTAGTAGCTTATTGTGAAAGTGGGTGGCATTTTAAGTGAAATGCCAGGAGGGGAAAATAAAACCCTTCTTTCAGCTTACTACCACTAATAATAACCTCTCATGTCAAAATATGTGGCCAGTAATCCTATGCGTCTTATAGAGATATTTACAAGGGGGTATCTACTTGCTCATAGAAATCCCAATCTGTGTGATCTGCAGTCAGCCTAATTAGTTGATGGTACTTTTTGTTTATAAGGTACATGATACACATACTGTTTAAAAAGTGTTTTTAAAATTTCATGTATTTGAGTGCTCTATCTGCATGTATACCTGCACTCAGGATCTCTGAAAGCGCAGCCAGTATTCTTAACTGAGGAGCCATCTCTCCAGCCCCCGTTTTAAGATTTTTAAATTTTGTTAGTAATATGGTTTTCAATGACAACAGTTTCTGCATAATGCTGTTTGTCTATTTGCAGTATGGCACTATGAGAGAATGCCTCAGGATGTGTAATTTGCAAACAATAGAAATTAATTTGGCATGCAGTCTGAAGGATGGATGTCCAATAATATGGTGCTGTTATCATCCTATGCAAAAGACTCAGGGGAGGGTAGTATGAGCCAATAAACCTGCAAACAGGGATCAAACTGCGTAACAAACCTGCTGTCTCAGTAACCAAACACTAATAGAAGAGCACCATTCTGTTACTGAAGTCGATCTCAACCTGTGGGTCATGACCCTTGGCGTCACATCAGAATTCCTACATTATGATTCATATCAGATACTTACACTACTATTCATAGCAGCAGCAAAATCGCAGTTATAAAGTAGCAAGGAAGTAATTTTATGCTGGGGGGGGGGTCACCACAACATGAGGAACTGTATTAGCATTAGGAAGACTGTGATCCACTACTTTGTTGAGTCCAGAACTCTCACAGCTTCATCTTAGACCCTGCTTCCCAATACTGCTGCACTGGTGGTTAAGTTTCAGCACATGTGTTCTGGGGTCCTCGCTCAAGCCATAATAGCTGCATTTTGCTTCTTTAGGTTGTTTTTGGCTGTTTAGGGAGGTTTTCAGATCTTTCCCACCCCACTATATTAAATAGCCCTACACAGAAGAACTTTATGTAGCCACATAAGCTGGTCAGGCATTTCTAGGTACGTTTCTCCAGGGGGACTCAAAGAGAGTGGACATTTTTAATGTTTTGCTTACACTTTATTGAATTGCCATTCAGAAACAGTATGTAGGTTTATGCACTGTCTCTAACAGAATGGTTTCCAAAGCTCTTGCCAGTATTTTGTTGTTTCTGAAGCTCTTACCAGAAATTCATGTTTAGGAAGGTGTAAAATGGTATTTTAATTGGCCTACAACTTGGTGCTCAAATATTTATTGAATACATGTGCGAGAGAACAACAGTGAATACAAGATCAGAACAGGCCCTGGAAGTTCTGTCATGTTGTGTAAAATGAGGTATATATGAATAAAGCATATAGTATGTTTGATATTTATAATCTAAGAGGATAGAAAAACTGCTAAAAGAGTGAAGGGGAGATAGGAAGTGTGTGTGTGTGTGTGTGTGTGTGAGAGAGAGAGAGAGAGAGAGAGAGAGAGAGAGAGAGAGAGAGAGAGAGAGAGAGAGAGAGAGAGAGAGAGAGGAGAGAGAGATATGAGAGGGCGAAAGAGAGTCTATAAAATTTTAGTGTAGTAGGAAAGGGCTGTGAGTTAAGGCCTGAAAAAGCCAGCCTCTGAATAGCAGATGAAAACTTAACTGAACAGCAGGAGGTACTGTTCTAGAACTGAGAACTATTCTAGAAACTGGAAGCTCAAGTAGGAAAATGAGGAATGCAGAGCCAGGTTATGCGCAGTCTTAAAGACCGTAAGGACTTTGGCTTTGAGCCTGAATGACTTTTACAGGATCACTATGTTGAGGGTAGACTGAGTGCAAGTGGGTTTGGGAACTGGGCAGGAAGTGGTTTGCTGTAATTGTAGCAAAAGTTTTTTTTTTTTTTTAGCACTATGTGTGTGGCAGGTCTCTGGTATGTGCTGACACGTGGATATTAGAAGGAAAGCTGATGGGGTTGATTGAGGGATCAGGAATGGATGGATGAAGCCATTTACCTGAGGTAGAAAACATGGAAATTGAGATGATGGGATGGAGGATCAGGAACTCGGTTATAGAGACACTAAGTTGAGGCGAATAGTAGACATAAAACAGGTGTGGAGTTACAGTAACTTTAAACATGTAGTCAGAAAGGGTTTGGTTTAGGGTTAAAAATTTAGGATTTAGCAACCTGTAGATACCAAAGACGCCAAGACACAAACTGTGGGCAATGATTAGATGAAGGGTATCTGGTATTTCTAAGCTGAAAGGAGTAGAGGGATTGGGGAGAAATCATGAAGAGGGTCAAGAAGGGCAGGCTATGGATGGACAAGGGAAGTCAGTCAAGAGAGGCAACAGAAGAATGAGTCAGTTACCCGCACCAAACACAACCAACAAGTTAACAGGGCAGTGGGTAAGAGCAGTTTGAAGCAGGTGACAGTTAGCTTCAAGTACAAGGTTGTACATCTGATTTAAAGAAAACCCAGAGGGGAAGGCCATCATAGGTTTGGTGATTAAATAGTGTCATCTCTGGCTTCACTGTCCTTCCACCTCTCCTGTTCAGCATACTGTCTTAGTGACAAAAATCAGTTAAAACATGGTCGCCGAAAGTTCCACATATCATAACCTCTTGCTACTGTTCTCAAAGGCTGGAAGCCAAGGGCAGTGCCCTAGGATATCCACATGACGTTCTGTGTTTATTGGGGAGGAAGCCTGTTTCTCCATAGCACCCTTCTTTTCAGAGCTCCTTGGCTCCAACCAGAGATGATGGTCACTCCTTCTATCACCAGAGGTTAGGAAGCAAGTATTGAGCTTTAAACTTTTTCTCTATGGAAGCACTGGGGTAAGAGAGCAAAACTGGCAGTTGGCTAGCCAGCAAAGGTATTGAGAGACAGGGGCACAACCTTAAAATGTTGTATTGACTTCTTAACCACTAGAGCTTCTGCTTCTTTGCGTTTGGAGCAAACGATTGAGTTGGTGCCACCATTTGTCCCATTTCTACTACGTGACTGTTAATGTTATACATAGTGATTTAAATTTTCTTTACACTGTCCAAAGTTTCCTTTTACTACTTTTCTATATAACAAGACCATCTCACACAGGAAAAGTGACATATATTCAGTTGTCATTGTTATAGTTCCATTTAAAATGTTTTGCTTTTTATACAACATATGTTGGTGACCCATCAGAACAAGGTGCTTTCGTATGGTGCTCTTTGCCAGCTACAGTTCTAAGACATTGGTTTCTCGCGTAGACCCATGAGATGATGCAATTGTAATCACCCTCTATACCCATAGGAAGTAGAGGCCAGAGAGGCTAAGTGACCTGCTCCAGCTAGTGTTTGATGGAGATGGACATAAACTAAGCTGTTGGCCTCTAGATAGTGTCTTTTAACCATAGTACGGCTCAATCTTTAATTTGTATAAATATCTCAATATAAGTGAGTATTTTTTGGATTGAAATTCCCTCCCTTATCCTATCCTATCCTGAGATTCGTCTGCAGTTTTATCCTGTCTGTACATCTGCATGTTGGTTACACTAGAAAGCTTTGCTTTTAGCCTTCAAGAATCACGATAAAATGCTTTACCCAGATAGATTTCTGTCATTTTCACGATTGTTACTTGTGTAGATACTGTAGCATTAAAAGTTCACTTGCATTGTTGTGGAGCCATCATTCCTGTTTCTCAAACATTTATCTGCCCTAATTAGTCCATTAAAGATTTAAACTTTAGTTCCTAAGTCTTCGTTTTCTTCTTGCCTTTGGCAGTCATCCAAGTTCTTTCTGTCTCCATGAATTTACACGCGCTGTGAAGCTCATAGAAGACAAATCATGCAACAATTTTCCTTTGTGACTTCCTTAATGTGACTTAGCATCGTGTCTTCAACATAATTCATGTTGTGGCAGTGTCAATATTTCCTTCCCTTCTAAGGCTGAATAGCAATCCCTCATATATCTGTCTACACTATGCTTTATTGATCTGCCTTTGAACACTTTGGCTGTTTCCTCGTTTGGGTTATTAAGACTATTGCTGCCGTTAACCTGAGTGTTTTCATCTGTTAAAACTCTTACTTTCACCTCTGGCTGGATGTTATTTAATTTTTTGAGGACCTCTCATGCTATTTTGCACAGTGGCCACATGTTAGTCGGGTGCTTATTTTACAGAGCTTTAAGATCTTAGTGGCTGTCAGGCACTTTCTCATTGTTTGGATTTGCATCTCCCCAGTGGCAAGGGACACTGGGCAGTCTCATTTTGCCTTGTACCTGTTGACCATTTGTGTATCTTCTTTGGAGACAGCTCTGTTTAAGTCCTTCTTTGCCCATTTTCAGATTTAATTGCTTGGATGTTTTGTAATTTAGCTGTTGCCTTCCTATTTTTTTTCTTCCAGAAATTTAAAGCTATTTGAATCTTAATTATTAAAAAGTTTAATTTTTTTTCTCAATACCACCTTTAACTTTCTAATTCCTAGTGATGTCAGATAGTTACTATAAAGGTCTTTTTACGTAGTTGCCCATCAAGAGATGAAATTATAAGCTAGGAAGAGGTTGTCTTTCATGTTTTAACCCTGCATTAATTTAACACTTTATCTTCCTGACTCCGGGAGTGAGTGTCCTGCTCATTGCATGACATAATGTTTATATGTTGTCGAGTGACATCAGTCATCCCTTCTTGGTCTAGTGAAAATTCCCATTCCTTTTGCTGTGGCAGGTATGCCAGCCTCCTGATTGTGTTCTGTATTTCTACTCTTCTCTGTGGACAGGTCTGTACTCCACCACATTATCAAATTCGGATTCAAATACTGAGAACCTTCCATGTTCCTCTCCTCATCTTTCCACTATATTCACTGCCAAAATTCAGGTTTAATGTTCCTTTCTGGTGTTCATTGTCTCCTCTCTCCCAATTGTAAAACACCCACATCTCTGACCCCACTGTCTTTTTGTTGACCTATGCCATCCTGGTTCCCACTGAGAATGGACACTGCAGAGCACCAGGTGTTACATCATGGAGCATGGTAACTTTTCTAGTTTACACTTTTCTTTGCAAACTTTTGATTCCCATAGTACAGCGTCAGATGATTCTTGCACACACACCTGTGCTTTGTAATAATGTGCAGTCAGTTACCTTCCCAACTAAGCAAGTAAATACTTGTGTAACGCATACTCCTAAGTGAATCCATTGTCCAAACATTGTCCAAAGATGGTCTGTGTTACCTACTGTAGGTAACATTGTAGTTGATTCTCTTTCACCCTCCACTCTCTCCCTCTATCCTTTCTCCTTCTCTGTGACTAACTGAATTTCTTCAAAATAAATCCATACATTTTTATCAAATATGAACTGCGAGTCATGCGTTTCAGTGCTCGTTCTCAAAGCTGTGTTAAGTCTCTGTTTATTCATGTCTAGTTGATAATTCAGAAATGGGGAATTACTTTGGCTGGTAGATATTTTGTGGCTGTGGAAATTGCTGGCATTCTTTTGAAGGTGTTTCTCTTGCCGTGTAGATTTGCCTACCTTTCCCAGACCTTTCCTTAGAGTAAGCTGGATTTGCTGGCGAGACAGTGTGCCTGTGAAAGCCCTAGGGCTGTCTCTTGCAGCATAAAAAGTATTAAATAGAAGTGGTAGGACAAAGGAGGACCATTCAGGAGTTCATTCTTTGGCCTTCATTTTCAGCCCTATGAAACATAGCTATTATGAAATCATGATTTTTCCAGTAGTAAAGTGACTTTTCATAATAACCATATAAAAGTTCTGAATGAAAGCATTGACTTAGTTTCTTTCTTTAGTGAAATGAAAAGAAGGGACAACCAGTTACTGTTTGCAGATGGGCGGGAGTAAAACAGCTACTGGAATCTACCTGGTCCATCCAATTTATACTTTCTTGGTTTCTGAATCTACTTTGTATAGGGTGTCAGACATTTTGAATGTGGCCCCATTGACTACAGTGCTTGTTACTTTTTATTGCAACTGTGCTCACCATCCAAAGAAAATCTATACCAATAAATGTTTAAATAGTAGTGATGAGTGAAGGGAGATTTTCTCACTCTTGCCTTTTTCTTTTCCAATACAGGACATCCTATTATACCCCATGATAGTCCCATAATACTGCAGTATGATTTTCTCCGACTGTTTCATTATATAATTTAAACTTTATATATGATTTTTCTTCTTTCATGCTCTTGAACTAGAAGAATTAATATTGTGAAAATGGTTATTATAAAAATGGATCTATATCTTTACTCTACAATATCTATCAAATTTCAATATTGTCATATTTCACAGGTTAAGAATTAAACAGTCCTAGTTCATATAGAACTAAAAAAAGACCATGACTAGCCAAAACAATTCAAAGAAGTAAGGAAACATGGCTTGAGGTATCACAATAATCAACCTCAAATTATACTCTAGAGGTAGAATGACAGAGACAGCCTGGTATAATAGCACACACTTAGACCAATGGAATAGAATAGAGGATTTGTAAGTAAGTCGAGAGGGTGGGACCTAATTTTTGACAAAGGAGGGGTGAAAACCTTTTTTAACAAATGTGCTGACAAATCTGGGATATCCACCTTCAGAAGAATGAAATTAGATCCATATTATTCAGCCTGTTTGAAAATCTTAATCTAAAACCTGAAGCAGTAAGAGAAAAGTAGCAAATGTTCCCAAAGAACAGAACTCAGCAAAACAGGAATGTTGTTGATTATTAATATTTACTATTAATTTATCTTTTGGTTAAGCAGTGGTTATTCCTAAACCAGCTGTATACCCAAATCACCACGCAGAGACTAGGATTTATTTAATTAACTTAGAGTACAATGCTGGGCAATAATTACTCCATCCTAAACTTTCAAGCCTGCATTGTTTCCTCCCATTCAGATTTCCCATATTACACTTGCTTTTAGGCATATCTTAGGTCCGGTTCACCTCTCTGGTCCTTTCCTGCCTATGTCTCCCTCCCTAACTCCCCCATTTGCTTCCTTTTCCTCCTCTCCAAACCAGGATGTCCCACCTTATTCTCTCCATTGCCCAGCATTGGCTGGTTGTTTCATTGACAATACAGAGAACAAATGGTGGCATGTTTACACAAACTTGAGACAAGTGACACTTAGAATAAACATCACACTACAGTGTACATATTGAAACCAGATAGTGTGGTAGAGAAATCCGCATTTGCATGAACAAGGGTAAATTGTACACATTTCACAAGAACGTTATACCAACACAGGAACTAGCTCCACGAATCAGCAAAGTGGGATTTCTTGAAATTAAAGCTTATGCACAGCAAACGAAGCTATAAGCAGGGTGAACAGTTCACAAACTGGAAGAAATCGTTAGCAGCTACTCTTTAGACAGGCAGCTTATATCCAAAGAACTGTAAAAGTTAAACACTGAGGGAATAAAACCTCTAATCAACAGGGTGGTCTAATGACACGGACATTCCTCAATAGAAGACACAGAAGGCCAATAACTATTTTTAAGTGTTCACTATCCCTGGTCATCAGAGAAATTAAGACCGCTTTGAGATAAAACCTTACTAGGTCAGAATGGCTGTCATCGAGAAATCTAATAAGTGCTGGTGGGGATGTGGGGAAAGAGGACCCCTTGCTCATTTCTAGTGGGAATGGAAATCGATACATCATGTGGAAATCAGTTTGGAAGTTTCTGAAAATAAAAATAGAACTACCCTATGACCCAACTATTTCACTCCCATAGCCTACTGAAGAGCTAATTGCACATCCAGGTTGTATTGCTGCTCTATTCACAGCAGCAAGGAAAATGGACCAACTTAGATGGCTATCAACAGATACACAGATAACAAAATGGAGTATTATTCAGCTGTAAAGAAAAGTAAAAGCATGAAACTTCCAGAAAAATGGACGGAGTTACAAAATATATTGAGGTCCTCCAAATGCAGAAAGAATCAGATGTTCTACCTCACATGCACATCCTGTCCTATAGTGTATTCACCTGTATATCTAAACATTTAAGTATAGTATCTCATTTTAAAAGGAGACTGAGCGAGGCCGACTAGATGGAAAACAAAATACAGGCAAAGGGATGAGTCATCAGAGAACATAAAACTATTTTTTCCCATGTAATTGATAGGGAAAGTATAAAACCCCGAGTGGGTCTCCATTGTTTCAGAATGGCTATTTTTAACTGTACAGAAGCCCACAGGGATCTACAGAGTACAGGACTGGGCAAGGCAAGTTGTTTGAGTGGCTACCCTGAACCAGCTGTGTGCTAGCTGTGTGTTAGAATAAAGTGATTTTAAATATAAAATGGTAAAAGATGTGGTACTTGGGCAGTGCATCTCCCATTTTACTCAGTGTTACCAAGCGTCTTTCTGTAGTGCCCATGGCGTAAAAAACTTTGTTTCTTAATATGAGATTTACCTAACACCTTAGGTTCCACTTGGCAGCAAGTGAGTCAGTGGGAGTGTTGATGAAATGGTGCCTGCCAGGCACTCACTTTTGGTGTGGGCACTTTCTCCTAGTTGCTCAGCTCAGATTTGAACTTGTCTGCCTCTGTCTCTGGTTCTTCCTCTAACCAGATGCTTCTTTCCCATGGTATAGTAGGGGGGTGATGGAGGCATCAGACTCACTACCTGCAATGTGGCTTTCCTGCGGCACGCATACCCGGAAACCAGGTGTAGAGGCATGTGTCTATTGTCCAAGTGCTCCTGAGACCGAAGCACAGGCTGTGTGGCTTCCAGTGGCCATCCTGGGAAGCATGCCTTTACTGGGAAGCACGCCTGTCTTTCGAGCTTGGTAGGCCCTGACTACGTTGTAGCTGTGGCCCAGAAAATTTGATCTGTTTGCTCAACCCTGAGCATTGTTCCTAGAGATGACTCTGATAGTTTTTGCCAACAGGGCAGCAAGTTGGTAAATTTACATTCTAAAGATCTGCTTTTCCATTCCTCTTAAAGCAAGTAAAAACTGTTGGTATTAAAAAAAAAAATCAAATGGATATTTGCATTTGTAACTGTTAGGAATTTTATTTAATTAACAGGCTTAAGAGTCAAATTGCCTTGTAAAATTGAATTTCTCAGTATAGATGATGAGAGACTGTGTTAACAAAATTATTCATGTACTCCTGGCATAGAAAGAAAATTAATTTCAGCAAACACCCATGATAGCTCACTCTGTATGCCTTGCTTTGTAAAGTCCAAGGGACAGAGTTGAATTAGGATTGCTTCTACCATCAGGGGCCTTAGAAATTAGTCCAGAATATGCTCATGAAGCAAGTATGAGACCCGAGCATAAGCCATAACAACGGGGGCTGACCTGGTAGGAGTGGTTCGTGGAGAAGCCATGATTCTCAACAGCGCAGCTCAGATTTAACGGATTTTTTTTTAAGGCATCGGGCATTAAACGCAGGGTCTCATAATGTGCTGGGCAAGTGCTCTGTCTCTGGGAAAAGCCAGCGAACGAACGCAACATTCTGAATTGTCACCTATGGCACTGGTAAAATGTGGCGTCATTATTTTCATCAAAGGTCTTTCCAGCTCTTGATGTTCTTTAGGTCTGTGATGCTTACCAGCATGGAGAGTCTTGGTACCAGGATACACGGAGAAAACATGATTCCGGCATTTTGAAGATTGTATAATGAAAGGAAAACTGGAGCTACAATTAGCATGAATAAGCTGGGGAGTGTCCCTGTTGAAACACAATAAAGAACTCAGCGTGAGTGGAGCTGGGATTCAGAAGGTGGGGCATAGCTGAGCTTAAGAATTTGGGAATTTCATGCTTTCCTCCTTTTTAATTGCTGAGTAGTATTCCATTGTGTAAAAGTACCACAATTTCTGTATCCATTCCTCAACTGAGGGACATCTGGCTTGTTTCCAGGTTCTGGCTATTACAAATAAAGCAGCCATGAAC
>CM053764.1:89445202-89490930 GCA_028658305.1 Pachyuromys duprasi
ATAGGATAGGAAGGTCATGCTGAAATCTACACACCTAGGGAAGATATACAAGAAGGAGGACCCAGGTTGGTATGATCAATGCTTGTTTGGATGAACAAATGGGATGGACATTGAGTGGAGGAGAAAACAAGCAACAGGACAGGAGCATGCCAAGGAGGACCTCTAGGGGGGTCAACGTAGTGATGTATCAGAGCAGATATTAAGATTCGCGATTAAGCCTTTGGCAGAGGGCGAGAAGCAATGATAGAAATGGAGGAGGTTGGTGAGACTTGGGGAGAACAAGAGCTCCACAAAGACCAAACTGAGCGGGGCACAGGGGTCTTGTATGAGATGGTTTCTACAACCAAGGATCACGTGTGGACGTGGCCTGTAACCCCTGCTCAGATGGGGCCCATGATAGCTCGGTGTCAGACTGAAGACGCTAGTGAGGGAAACAGGGACTGTTTCAGTCATGATCTTGATGGCTGACTCTTTGACCCTCCCCCATACGTGCCGGGGAGTGACAGACTGGCTAGATCCCAGGGGAGGACTTTGCAGCCAGCCCTGAGGAGACAGGATGAGCTGGGGTTGGATGGAAGGGGAGGAGGTCCTCCCCTGTTGGTGGACTTGGAGGGGGCGGGGAGGAGATGAGGGAGGGAGGGGAAGGGTGGGAAGGAATGAGGGAGGGGGCTATGCTTGGGATGCAAAGTACCTAACCTGTGATTGATACAAAATAAATAAATTTAAAAAAAAGAAAATAAATAAAATAACACTCAAGAAGTTAAAAAAAAAAAGAATTTGGCAGTGTAAGCACCTCATAGTGTTCCTAAGACATCAGGGGTTTAGGAAGCATGTACATATGGTAGATAACTAAAAGCCTTTCCCCAGCAACACAGTGTTGGAAACTTGAGTGAAAAGTGTTCCTCATACTAAGTTTGACAAATAAACTGTGAAGATGAAAAAAAAGAAAATGGAAAGAGAAAAAAAGGGGAAAAAAAGCGCAAAGTGCAGCGCCACCTGCTGTTCAGCTTTAAGCATTTTTATTTAATGAAAAATTTCAACTGCATTTTTGTTTCAAGTGCCTTTACATTTTCATTTCTTTCTTTTCAAATATGGCTACCTCATGTGTGCATGAAGCAATTTGCTTATTTTAATGTTAAAAGGAGGATTATAGTATCAGTTTGTTTCTGCTTTGATCAGGATTTTACCAAAAGCTTCCTTCTCAAATGATTTCTCCTGATGGGTCTTTCACTTCAGAGAAGATGTGTGAGTTAATTACTTCAGGTTTGAGGGTCTATAGACACACGTCTCATAGCCTAATTGCTTCATCTTTTCTGCTCTTCTGCTTCTGAATTATTCAAAACAAGTAAGTATTTGTGAGGCATACTTTCATCTCTCATCTGAAGTATCACGGTGTTGAGCATTAATCTTTTATTCTGCCTCTGTAATCAGCATAGAAGATTGAGTGTATGAAGCCTAAAGTACCAGTTTTCACAATGGGTAGCAGTAGAAACTCATTTTGTTTTTTAAAATCCCAAGGAAAGCCTTCCTGCTTAAAAGCCACACAACTTTCTTGGGTGAATCCGACTAGGTCACTTCCTATACCCAGAGCATCTTTGATGCTCAGGGCAAGAAGCACCTGGTCAGTGGCCAGCGCCCACAGCAATCCAAGAGCCTGCAGCCATGACTGTTAGTTAATGTCACATTTTGAGGGCTGTTGAGACAGCAGTCACAGGCAAAGCCAATGGTCTACAAATAATTCATTTGGTTTCTGTATCTCAGCGGGAATTTTGCACTTTGCTTTTTTGTAATTTTTCAAAGCCCAACAGTAAAACAAGTTCTCGGGAATGTATTTCAGTGGACAAATGTCCGGCAGACACTGACATGGTTATTTGTTGACGGTGCCTGTTGTATAAAAGAACTTAAAGTTATGTTGCTTAAAATTGGCGTGTTTGTGGGTCTGTTTGCAAAAAGAACAGTAGCCAGGGCTCTTGTAATCCAACTGGATGTCAGAAAATCATCTGTGTAGTTTGGTTAGTGCTTTGTAATCTTTTATTTTAGATGTCAGATGCAGTGTGATACAGCTTATTCAGCTTAATTGTAAATAATTGAAGCTCAGGAGAATACTCTGAAAGTTTCTGTAAGTTCCATTTTCTGCATGTCAAGTGGGCAAGCAAGCTAGCTAAACTCTATTTTTTCCCCCTCAAAAGATCTCCTCCTTTTATTCAAAAGTTGCGTTCAAAAAAGTGCTTTTTCTGTTTTTCCCCTTCTCCTTAAATTTCCTCACAAAATTGTCCATGAGTTAGTTAAATCAAATGATCTTGGAGGGCCTGCTATGTCCAGGATCATAATAGGACAGTGAGGAGGACAGTGCATGGAGAAATGTCCTTTAATTAAAAGCGGATGAGGTGAAAGATACAGATTGTACATTTCTGAGGAAGAGTTGGAGGTGTAAGCTCTTTGCATTGATGAAGAATCCATGTCTTTCCCCCCTCCTTTTGGTGTGAAATGGGGCCAAAGTCGTGTTGAACTCTTTGGGTGCAGAACAGCAGCAGGGCTGTGGACCACTATTCACGTTTTACCCTCGCCCCCACCCAATACCTTCGGTTATTACCATGGTCCTTTAGGAGGCATAATTGAGGCTCAGAGGCTTTATTGCAAGTTCAAAGGTACACAGCAAGTATGTGACAGGATTGAGGTAATTAAAAAGAACACATTTCAAACAGGGCACTTAGGCAGTGGCTGGTATCACAGGCACATAAGTAGCTGCATAGTGGCACTTGCCAGAATCTAGAGTATATTACTTAAAACAGGGTTATTATCTGCCTATTGTTTAAAATTGTAAGTGGGTCTGCACAGACAGAACAGGTATAATTCTCTGTGAGTTTGAAAATACGATTCCCATATGTATCATTCTAAAGTAGTCTCCCATCTAGACGTCTTTGTCCCATTGTGTACATTTTTAAAACATACTACCCAGACAGAATCACTGATGGACCCCGAAAGCCATAATGATGGAATTTGTGACCCTTGAAGCAGATGCATTCCATAATATCATGTCCAGTGTTTTCTATCGAACAGCCATGTTGATTTGGCCACTGTCCGAGTTGTGTGAGTGACCCTCCAAGGGGGTTGCGAAATGCCTTTGTCCTTCCTTTTTGTCTGCTGACAAAAGGGTTTACCGCGCACCCACAGAGCCTGTGTAGTGGCTGTGTGTCCCTCTTACAGATTAAGCATTCACATCAGTGAGTCTCTTTTAGTCTGATTCGCTCGCCAGTTTAATCTGTTCCGTGTAGTGCCTTGCAGCGCACAGCTCTTCCCCCTCCCCACTCTAACTGACTGAGAGCAAGCATGAGGGATGTGAGTGTGAACATGGCTGCAGTTTTTCCTGCCTGAGCTTGCATTGATCCTTTTTTAAATGACTATACCAGGAGGATTTCGCAGTTGTACAGAAACTGATATTTCTTCAAAGATCTTTATCAATTCTACACTCACACCCCCGGCTGGCTCAGAAAAGCAGTATGATGCTACCTTATTGGCACTGCTGGTCGTGGGATCCTACAGCCTTTGTATAATTCCTTTGTTAGCCACGCTTACTAGGAAAAGAAGTAGGTCAACGGTTTCTCGTTTGGTTCTTTGCTTTGTAAGCATGCTTACATTTTCATTAAATAAATTAATTTTTAGGACCTCTTGGTTATTAGCTTTGTTGCTTGTAATTTATGTTGACTGTGTGTTTCTTGGTTGTATTTATGAATGTTTAAGATGCCTGTGGATTTGTTGGGAACCAATCTTATTGTGTATTTTCTGTGTTGGGGGGCTTAAACAAATTATAATTCAGCCTATTGTTCTTGGTATGATATTATACTATTACCAAAGATGATTTGATTTAATTTCTGATTAAATAGCAAGTAACTTTTGTGTATGTGGCTGGCAGTTGTGTAAATGCAGAAAAATATTTCCTTAGAATTTAAATGAAAGCATCAGGGTTTTTTGTTGTTGTCTTCAATTATAATCAATATATGACTCATATAAAAGTATTTTTTAAACTACCTTAAAAATATGAAAAAAAATCATTTTGAGCCAAAATCATCTTGCTGCTGGTAGGGAGGGGTCACATTAGGAAATAATTTTTATCTGGTTATTATGACTCTGACCAACTTTAACTCTGGAGCCTCTTTGGGGATGATGCTTGCTGCTTTTGCCTGCTTTTTTTGGGAGGGGATGTTGTATTGTCAGTGGTATCACTTAAGAACTTTACAGATAGCATAGTGCTATCTGGGAAATTGGCATCTGGTCCCCTTGGTACATGGGGATCCTTAGAAACACTGTTAACAAGTTATAAGTTGGTTGAATGAAGATGTGTAAGGCAGTTTTTCGTATCTGAAAGTTAAGCAGGTTTTTTTTTTCAAAGAATGCATAGAAAAAAATTAAAAAAGTTAAAATAATTTCCTTTGGGTATTAGTGTAAAGGTTGCACAGTGGTTTTCTGTTCCAGATGAGACAGATCATTGTGTAATTTGGAAGTAGGTCTTGAGAAAGTAGTTTTGCCACCTTAGCAGGACTATGAAGACTAGAGATTTCCTTCCTCTTTCTCTTTGACCACAAAAGCATGTTTATTTTTGAGAGACAGCTGGTGTGGGGCAGTAGCAGAGATGCAAACTGGATTTGTTTGTACTCTATCAGCAGTAGGAGATCAGAAGCACTAAATAAAGAAGTGGGCCATCCTCTTTCACTTTGTGGGCAGCCTGGCTGATGGGAAGTGATCTATAGGAAAGGGCACTGCTCACCTGGGGCTTGCTCTAGTTTCCATTACCTCAGGACAAGCTGGACAGGCATCTCTGGCCTCAGTCCTTGAATCTGATGAGCAGAAGGAAGACCTGGACCATACTCCCAGCTGCACGCCTCTGACTGTTTTTCCTTGCTACAGTAAGAGGACGCCTCATCATTTGGAGGGAAAGTTCTTTGATTTGCCCAACTGACTAAGCAGACAGAAGGATGAATCTTCCTGATCCTCAGTTTTTTTGTTTGTTTGTTTGTTTTTGTGTGGCAAGAATGGTTAGTGAGTATGGTCACAGTTGTCATCACTAGGCAGTTGATAAGAACCAATAGCATTGATCTGTTCTTGGGCTGCCTCCAGGCTCAGAGGAAAACATTTTTTGTTTGGCTAGTGATGTCTGACACAGGCAAAGAATAGAGAGAGCTGGGCAGTGAGTGGTACTGGCTCTATGTTACAGGACATGCCAGTTTTCACATCCTTCTGAGTGGACTAAATCATGAGAAAATATGCAGACAACTTTTATCTTGCTTGTTCCCTTTTCAGTATCTTTTTATGGTATGTATGGGGCATTCTTGTAATTACAAAGTTGAATGATTTTTGTTTTTTGAACTTAGTAGTTTAGACCTCAGTGATGGGTTGATATTTAAGCCAGATAGGCAGATGATCTGGCACAGTGGAGAGCATTAAGCCGATTCACAAAGAATCCCAGAAACGAGCAGAGTGTTGTCTCTGTGCAGATAACATGCAGTTTAATAAAACAAAAATGTAGTAAGAAATGCTAGTTGACATGTCAGCATTGGGAGCAATGAGAAAGCTCTTTGTGAGTGGGGAAATTGCTGCTTCTGCTGAGATTTTTCTGAAACAGTCCCTACATTCCTTTAGGTTTTGTCATGCCCGCTTCTTAGCCCACTTGCAGCATACCCTGGGCTGAGGATATGAAAATAAAGACTCTAGCAAAAATATGTTCTAGCATAGTCAGTTCCAACGAGGGAACAGAAATTGACGGGATGCTGGGCCAGCCACCATGCTAGGAAGTAAATAGAAGGAAGGAGAAACCGTCAGGAGCCTCCTGCTTCATAGCAGTATTCAACCTTCAAGTTGGAAGTTATTGAACAGCAACGGGCCAGCCAAGAATAGAGGGCTCAGAAAATTGAAGGAATACCTAAGTGTTAGGTCATAAAAGTGTGATCAGCTTATTACATCTGGAAAAGTTGGGTGCTCATACAGTGGATAATCATAGAGCGTGAATATTTATATACATGTATTTCATATAAATATGTAAGCATGTATGAGATATGGATTCTGAATATGATGTGTTCCAAAGCTGACTGAATCTGGAGCTAGACCTGTTGTCACAGAGGGTCTTCAGGAGTAGACTTATTCAAGAGTAGATTATTTGGGTCTGGGACAGTGCCTACTGTCCTGTGAGGTCGGGAGCTTGGACCTCGTGAGATTGGGTGCGAGTCAATTAAGCCCCTGCTGAAATCCAGTGCCCGCTTCTCTTGAATGTCTTAAAATACATGCTCTGAAATGCTGGTGCTGTTGGTCCCCCACATGCCATTTAGAGTGTTAAGTCAAATGTTAGACCACCATGCCCACTAGCAGCCTGCCAAGCTTAGAAAACCCTCTACTTCTTCTCAAGGTAAGATGTGGAAATCAGAACAAAAAGTAGGCAGAAGCTGGCCAATGGGAGGTAGGTTTGTGTTAATCTAACCGTAGGAATGTTATCTGGGCACAAGGAGAGTTAACAGATGGCTCAGTGTACAGATACTGGGTAAGGACCAGGAGAACATGTGATGTGTGTAAGCATTGTTGGTGAGGGTTCAAGCCATTTAGCCTAGTGAAAAACTTAGTTTTTTTTTTTTTTTCAAGAGCAAGAGAAATGTTATCACTGTTTGCTAGAGTATGGGAAAAGGGGTCAAAGTTGGTAATAAAGCCGTTTACATTCTTGATTCACAGCTCATATACTAAACCTGAAGGTATATAGAGATGATATCATGATCCTTCACCAGGGTGACACATAAATTTATATGGAACATTCTATATTAGAAAAACATTACTTATGAGTTGAATGGTATAGTAAAACTGGATGCCTACAATTATGTGTTGACATAATTGTAGAGAGAAATAAAGGATCAGGTCTGGAAGTCCAGGGGAAATGTGTTTTCATTCCTTAGGTGAGAGTCTTCGGTGTTGTTTCACTTTGAGGCTGGGTGCCTTGGCAACAGGGCGGATGCTGGCAGTCTAGCTTCTCGGCGCACCGGATGTGGAGACCACCTTATCCCTGAAGCCACTGAGTTTATCTGCTACTTATTATCAGCTGCTTATTATCTGTATAGACCTCATTGAATGGGATGCTTTCCGGTGTATGCACCGAGCATGTTTGCTACACAGCATGGGTATTATCTGGGATAAAAGCCAAGCTAGAAATGTACGTAAACTTGAACTATGCCAGGACACAAAATGTAGATTTTGTTTTTTTTCTTTCTCACCTTCCTTTCCTTTCCTCCCTCTCTCCCTCTCCCTCTCCTTTCCCTTTCCTTTCTTTCTCCCTCCGTCCTTCCAGAAACTGCCTCTGTACTCTTGACACTCAGTAATTGTTGTCGTAGGAACAAATAACTGGGGACTGCTTTTGTATTTGTGTATTAAATATGACGTGCTTTTCCATATTTGTTCTAGCTGGTAATGCTGCCGTCATCAAGTATGAAGAGAAACCTCCCAAGCAAGCATTTCAGAATGGGTCAGGATCCTTATATTTGAAGCCTTTGGTGCCCAGAGTTCATGCACACTTGCTCAAAACTCCACCAAAAGGTATTGTCTCCACTGTGATTAGGAGAAAATAAAAGAAATTTAAATTCCCCGGCTTTAGGAAGTTAAATTTTGATGAGTGGGTTTATGGTACATTTAACAGTGTTTTGTTTAAGTGCCACTTGAGTAAGAATATGAAATAAAGTTTAACAATGAGACGTTCCGAGGGTCTGCAAATTCTATAGATAGAGCCCAGTAGTAAAACCCAGCAGGTAGAGGCTAGAGAGGTGGCTCAGTGGGTAAGAACACTGACTGGTCTTGCACCTGGCACCCGCATAGCGGCTAACAAGCATCTGTAACACCAGTTCTTTCTGATCTTTCTCCTGGGCTGCATGGACACTGCACACACATGCACACAGACAGGCAGGCAGGCAAAATGCCCATCGCATAAAATTAAGAAATCAGCAGGTAGAAACAGATGTCAGGGAAGCTCACAAATCAAGCTAGAATTCAGTTATTCTAGTTAGACCCTCTAGACGAGAGACAGGAACAAGGAGCATGGCTTCTTTCCTACCCATGCCTGGGGTTCATGTCTGTTACCCCGCTTATTCCAAGACCATGGCCCTGCTTGTCTTTTCTCCCAGCTCTGGGTCTGATCCTTTTGTGTTGTTCACTTCGCAATTGCTGTGGCTACCAAGAGAACATGCAGCGTGTAGTGTGTATTTGCCTGCAGCGTTTCAATGTAGCCTGTCACAGCTGGGAGCGTGGCAAAACTCTCCTCATAGACCCTTGTAAGCGTGCTTATCTGGGAGAATGACTGAGACCCATATGGTAGGAGAAAATTGGAAAGACAGCTCCTACCCACCACAACATTTCCCTCTGTTTTCTCTCTGCATACAAATGTGGTTTTGTGAGCACAGTGATTGCAACTCTGTACGTATGCTGCCATATATGTAAAAGACCATGTGATAACTTGAGGTTGCTGACCTCGTCTACATTTAGCAATGTTTTTGTTTTCCTTTTTACTGGGTTGAAGGGAAAAAATACGGGGCAGGGGCAGTCTTGCTGGGGATAGATTATGCAGTGTGCCATCAGGGTCTTACTTGTTTTATATACAGCTTTGAGGCACTGGGTGGCCCCTGCTAGGTTGGCGTTAATATCTGAAACTGTGGTTTCTAATCATAATTTTTAAAGCCCCAAACTACACCCAAAAGTAACTCAACTCTGCGTGGAGCCTTCATCCTGAGATGACTTTTAGAGGAGAATCAGAGAACCCACCAATAACTGCAAAACAGACCCTGCCAGCGTTCTGAAAGCCCTACTTCTCAGTCTGCAAGTGTCTCACAGAGGTTTTATTGGAGAGGCAGTCAGTGCTTTCCATTCTCGACAGCCACATACTTTTAAGAGATTATAACTCCAGAGATGGAGTGTGGCAGTTCTAACCAGCCACCTACAGATGGTCATTCACTTGACGGCTGTTTGATGTTGAGTTACAGACTCTTGCAGCTCTCCAAGCGTCTACCTGTTTGGTTCCTGGCTGCATTTTATATTGTGTCAGCCTGGAGAAAAAACTCCAGTGTATTTTTTTCCTCATGGCTAAGCAGAAGTCTGCCCTTTGGGAAGGCACACATCAGCAGCCCTTGCCCACAAAATGTAGCCTGTTTCCCATGTGCAGTAGAATGGGGAAAGCATGAGATCAATACCGCTAACAGATGCTCTCCCTGGCCGGCGTGTAGTGCTGTGGTGGAGAGCTCTCCTAGTCTGTGGCACCTGGGATGCAGACACTAGAGTAAATACTACATAAATTAGCTAAAGTTTAAATGAACTCTAGATGCCGTTGACTGCAAGATGTACCTTTGCTTTGTCCTTTTAATATTGACACTTTGCTCTTGACGGTTAATTTATATTAGTTTCATTACTAACAAATTAGGTATTTACAATATGATTTATATTTGAAAAAGTATACTTGATAAAGTTGTTTGCATCTTGGGATTTTCTTAGTGGATAGCTGGAACCTAAAATTGAGAGGTTAACAGAGGGCTTTTGGAAAGTGAAACCACTCTTATTTACAAAATGGCTTGAATTTTGCATAGTATTTCCAGTAAAATGTGTGTTTCTTTCACATTCTAGGTCCTTCAAGAAAGAGTCTATTTACAGCTTTTAATTCAGGCAAGTGATCACTTTAAGCATGAATAGACTAAAAAACAAATCCACTTAAAAAGTAATGATGAATACTGAAATACTGAAATTTATTTATGATGACTTTATTTAACTGGTGTGCTTTTAAGTTAAAATTCAGGCTTTAAGGTGTAAATAACTGCTTCTGGCATGATCATTTGGAGATCATGATTGACAAGCCATCTAACACAAAAGATAAGTTTAGATAAGTTTAGCTTAAAATGATGCTCTTAATACCGTTCAGATGAAACAAAAAAATGACACTTTTAATATAAATGTTATTTTAAATTGCTTAATATTGTCTTAAGATACAGCTTTTAACACCTTGTATTAGTTCAGCAGCTTTCTATTTTCCTGGCTTCCCCACTACACACACTCTTGGTTGGACATACATGTCTAAGGCAGCCTACAGCTTAAACCCATTTAACTACATTGAGATTCTCATGGTTCCTTTTGAACCATGAGCTACAGATCTGATAAAAATGTATTCATCAACATTCCTATGTTATGCAGGGCTGTATGTAGTCAGCCACGCACTTCCTATGTGCTCCTGTTCTGTATCACAGCAATAGAACAATCTCGTGGCTTCTAAGCCCATTGAGCATCAGCACAGAGAGGCCATGTTGCAGCATGTAAGCTAGCTTTTATCCAGGCTGTCATGTTGTCAGCACAGGATGCAAACGTGAGCCGGGTGTTTCCCCCAGTTGGTGTTTCCCCCAGTTGGTGTTTCCCCCAGTTGGTGTTTCCCCCAGTTGTAAGCATGGCAGTCGTTTATTTTCGAGGCTGACCTGGAGTTAGCTTCAGCCTAATGAGGAAACATCACTGTGTGTAACTTTTGAAGTAAAAATACTTGTAAAAACTGAAATCCTGTTTTAGTACGTAGTGGTCAGTTTTAATGAGCCACCTGTCCATGTAGTGACAGTTAACCTCTTGGATATTTGGTGTGGTTCTGTGTCACATGCATAATGATTCCACTATGAGCCATTTTACAATCAGCTCTATCAAAGTTGGAGGACTTTCTTGTGACAAATTGTTTAAAATGTGCTTTAGTTCATTAATACCATGTGTTTTATTGGCACTCAGATAACCACATTATTTTTAAAAAGCTCCATACTAGTTTCTGGTGTGGTTTACAACTTAAAAGCACTGACCATACTCTGGTCAACCTCATATTCTATTTAATTAATTATTTATTTAATTTATTTTTGTAATTTAAATCTTTTATTTAATTTATTAAATTTTAGTTTATTCACTTTGTATCCCAAAGGTGCCTCCCCCCTCCTTTTCCCAATCTCCCCTCCCCCTTCTTCCTTTCCCTCTCCCTTTCCCTCCAGAAAAGCAGAGCTCCCCTTCCCTTTTATCAACCTTCCCCGGCATATCTAGTCACATCAGCACTGAGCATATCCTCACCCCCTTGGGGCCAGGCAAGGCAGTGCTGCTAGGGGTAAGTGATTCAAAAACAGGCAGTGGTGTCCATGTTAGAACTGTCCTTCCTTTAACCCCATCCACTTGCCAGGTGACCCACATGAAGACTAAGCCAACCATTGGCCACATACGTGCAGGGGGCCTAGGTCCAGACCATGCATGCTCCTTAGTTGATATCTCAGTCTCTGTGATGGGTCTAGGTTAGTTGTCTGTGATGGTCCTCTTGTGAGGCTCCTGACCCCTCCAGGTCCTTCCATTTTTCTCCTAACACTTACACAGGACCCCCTGGAGCTCTGCCCCATGCTTGGCTGCAAGTCCCAGCTGCTGGCTGGAGCTTCCCAGACAACAGTCAAGTTAGGCTCCTGTTTGCAAGCAGAGGAGAGCATCATTAATAGTGTCAGAGTTTGGCTCTCTGTTGTGGGGTGGGTCTCAGGTTGGGCCAATTATTGGTTGGACATACCCTCAATCTCTTTTTCCCTCTTTATCCCTGTATTTCTTGTAGGCAGGGTAATTTTTGGATCAAAGGTTTTTTAAGTGGGTGGTGTTCTCCTTACACTGGTCCTGCCTGGCTAGGAAATGGTCATTTCAGTCTTCATGTCCCCCCATGTTAGGAGTCTCCGCTAGAGTCATACCCGTATCCTCCCAGGAACCTACCCTATCGGAGGCTTCTCTCTGACAAAGAGATGTCCCTCCCTAGTTTTCCTTTTTGTTCCCAGCCCTCTTACCTCCCAGCTCTCCCCCCACGTTCTCCCCACATCTGATCCCCTCCCCATTCCATCTCCTGTCCAGTTCCCTCTCTTCATCCACTTCTGCTGTCTATTCTGTTTCCCCTTTTGAGTGACATTCCGGCACCATCCCTTGGACCCTTCCTTGTTACTTAGCTTCTTTGTGTCTGTGGATTGTAGTTCAGTTATCTTGTACTGTAGGTCTAATATCTGCCTATAAGATACCATGTGTATCTTTTTGGGTCTGCGTTACCTAACTTAGGATGATCTTTTCTAGTTCTATCTATTTGCCTGCAAATGTTATGATTTCTTTGTTTTTTAATAGCTGAGTAGTATTCCTTTGTGTAAATGTACCACAATTTCTGTACACATTCTTTGCTTGAGGGACATCTAGGTTGTTTCCGGTTTCTGGCTATTATGAAAATAATTAAGCAAGTGTCCTTGTATAGTTGAGCATCTTTTGGGTATATGCCTAGGAGGGGAAAGCTGGATTTTTTTTTAAATGTAATTTATTTATTTTTATATTAATCACAGGTTAGGTACTTTGCATCCCAGGCATAGCCCCCTCCCTCATTCCCTCCCACTCTCCCCATCCCTCCCTCAACCCCTCCCCGCCCCTTCCAAGTCCACCGACAAGGGGGATGACCTCCTCCCCTTCCATCCAACCCCAGTTCATCTTGTCTCCTCAGGGCTGGCTGCAATGTCCTCCCCTGGGATCCAGCCAGGCTGTTACTCCCTGGCGTGTATGGGGGAGGGTCAAAGAGCCAGCCACCGAGTTCATGACTGAAACAGTCCCTGTTTCCCTTACTAGGGTCTTCAGTTGGACACCGAGCTACCATGGGCCACATCTTGAGGTAGCACTATTCCCAATTTTTCTGAGAAAGTGCTAGATTGATTTCTGGAGAGGTTGTACATGTTTCATCCCCACCAGCAATGGAGGAAGTGTTCCCCCTTTTCCACAACCTCTCCAGCATGTGCTGTCACTTTAATTTGTGATCTTAGCCATTCTAACTAGTGTAAGATGGACTCTAACTTACAGTCATTTTGATTTGCATTTCTTTGATGACAAAAGGACATTGAACATTTCTTAATTTTTCTTATTACCGTTTATTACAATTTATTCAATTTGTATTCAGCTGTGGCCCCCTCTCTGGTCTCCTCCCAATCCCACCCTCCCTCTTCTCTACCTATGCCCCTCCGTGAGTCCCCTGATAGGGGAGGTCCTCCTTGCCTTCTGTCTGACCCTAACTTATCAGGTCTCATCAGGACTGGTTGCATTGTCTTCCTCTGTGGCCTGGCAAGGCTGCACCCCCCAGGAGGGAGGTGATCAGAGATTCTGCCACTGAGTTCATGTGAGAGACAGTGCCTGCTCCCTTTACTAGGGTACCTACTTGGAGTCTGTGGGCTACATCTGAGCCAGGGTTTTAGGTCCTCTTTATGCATTGTCTTTGGATGGGGTATCATTCTTTTCAGGGACCTCAGGGCTCAGTTTTTTGGGTTTTATTATTTTATTTTATTTTCTCTGTTGGTCCCCTTTTGGAGCTTCTGTCCCTTCTAGGTCTTTCTATCTCCTTCTTCTTTCATAAAATTCCCTGCACTCTGCCCAAAGTTTGGCTGTGGGTCTCAGCCTCTGCTTCAATACCTCTATCAGTACAGTTATTCAGAGGCCCTCTGTTGTAGGCTCCTGTCCTGTTCCCTCTCTTCTCCTGCTTCGGATGTCTATTGTGTTTGCCCTTCTGAATGAGGATTTAGCATCTTCCCTATGTCCTCCATGTTGTTTAGCTTCTTTAAGAGTATAGATTTTAGTATGATTATCCTATATCTACTATGTCTACTATCCACTTATAAGTGAGTATATATTATGCATGTCTTTCTGCTTCTGGGTTGGCTCACTGAAGATATTCTTTTCTAGTTCCCATCATTCGCCTGCAAATTTCATGATTTCCTTGTTTTTAATAGCTGAGTAGTATTCCATTGTGTAAATGTACCATGATTTCTGTATCCATTCCTCTGTTGAGGGACATGACATCTAGGTTGTTTCCAGCTTCTGGCTATTACAAATAGAGATGCTACGAACATGGTTGAGCAAATGTCCTTGTTGTATAGTTGAGTGTATTTTGGATATATGTCCAGGAGTGGGATAGCTGGATCATGAGGTAGCACTATTCCTAATTGCCTGAGAAAGCACCAGATTGATTTCTTTTTTTTTTTAGTAATTTATTTATTTTTATATCAATCACAGACTAGGTACTTTGCATCCCAGGCGTAGCCCCCTCCCTCATCTCCCTCCTCCCCGCCCCCTCCAAGTCCACCAACAGGGGAGGACCTCCTCCCCTTGCATCCAACCCCAGCTCATCCTGTCTCCTCAGGGCTGGCTGCAATGTCCTCCCCTGGTATCTAGCCAGTCTGTCACTCCCCGGCTTGTATGGGGGAGGATCAAAGAGTCAGCCATCAAGATCATGACTGAAACAGTCCCTGTTTCCCTCACTAGGGTCTTCAGACCTACACCGAGCTGTCATGGGCCCCATCTGAGCGGGGGTTCCAGGCCACATCCACACATGGTTTCTAAAGTGGTTGTACAAGTGTAGACCACCAGCAGTTGATGAGAGTTTCCCTTTTCTCCCCATCGTCTCCAGCATGTGTTGTCACTTGAGTTTTTGATTGTAGCCATTTGATGAAAGATTAAATCTCAGGGTTGTTTTGATTTGCATCTCCCTTATGATTAAGGACACTGAACATTTAAGTGTTTCTCTGCCATTCTATATTCCTCTACAGAGAATTCTCTGTTTATCTCTGTACCCCACTTTTAAATTAGATTACTTGTTTTGTTGCTTTTTTAACTTCTTGAGTTCTTTATTTATCCTGGACATTAGCCCTCTGTCAAATATAGGATTGGTAAAGATCCTTTCCCAGTCTGTAGGCTGTTGTTTTGTTTTGATGACAGTGTCCTTTGCTTTACAGAAGCTTTTCAGTTTCATGAGGTCCCATTTATTGATTGTTGCTCTTAGAGCCTGTGCTCTTGGTGCTCTGTTCAGGAAGTTGTCTCCTGTGCCAATATTGAGCATTTCTTTAAGTGCTTCTCTGCCATTCTTGATTCCTTTATTGTGAATTCTAGGTTTAGCTCTGTACCCCATTTTTAATTGGGTTTTTGATTTGTTGTTGTTTAATTTCTTAAGTTCTTTGTATATTTTGTATATTAGCCCTCTGCCTTATGTATGGTTGGTGAAAATCTTTTCCCAGTCTCTAGGCTGCCATTTTGTTCTATTTACAATGTCCTTTGACTTACAGAAGCTTCTCAGTTTCATGAGTCCCATTTATTAATTGTTTATCTCAGAGCCTGCACTGTTGGTGTTCTGTTTAGGAAGTTGGCATGAGTTCCAGACTTTTCTCCACTTTGTCTTCTAATAGATTTAGAATCTCTGGTATTATGTCAAGGTATTTGATACACTTGGACTTGAGGTTTATGCAAGGTGATAAATACAGGTCTATCTGCATTTTTTCCTCTACGTAGACATATCCAGTTAGACCAGCACCATTTGTTGAAGGTGTTTTCTTTTTATTCCACTGTATGGTTTTGGCACAGAAACAGGCAGGTTGATCAATGGAACTGAACTGAAGACCCAGAAATAAACCTACACCCCTCTGGGCACTTGATTTTCAACAAATTGATTTCTTTTTTTAAATTTTTTTAAAAATGTGTATTTTGCCTAGATGCATGTCAGTTCACCACATGCATGCAGTGCCCTGAGAGGGCAGAAGGAGGTGTCAGATCCCCTGGAACTGAAGGTTTTGGAACTGAAGCCTGGTTCTTTGAAGGAATAATAGTGCTCTAAACATCTGAGCCACCTCTCCAGCCTGTTTTTTTTTTTTTTTTTTTTTTTTTTTGAGGAGGTGAAATAGTATTCAAACTGCTCTATCATTATTTTAGTTTAACAGTTATTTTGTAAGAAATCCCATTACCTCAGAAGATAACGAATAACAGAAGATAATGACCTTGTGAGGCTCGGACATTGGTTTAAATCTTGGCTCTCCTGCTTTCTATTTTTGTCCTGACCTTTGGCTACTTGCTAAGCCTTTCCAGAGCTTGGGTTTCTCGTTTGGCAACATGGGGATGTTTAGCGGATAAATCCCACTGCAGGAATTGTTTTGACCGTGTAGAATATTTTCATCCCAGGCTCTCAAATGGAAGCTGCTATTGCTGCCAGGTTGACGATCCGTGTTGTTACACTTTTGTGGTGGTTTTATTTTAGATGTGATTGCTGCCCCCCACCCCCACCCCTGAGTGTTGAGTTCCGTGAAATTCTCACAGTAAGTGGCAAAACCCAGTGAAAACTAGGAGCCACCTTCCCTGGGGCCTGGCTGTTGTGACTTATTTAAAGGTTATGACGCTGCCAGATTCTAGGCAACACTGGCTCTAAATAAAACATGCCTGCCTTTTATGAGGACGATGTCATACGCCACACCATCACTGTTATTTCTGTAGTTTCAACACTCATGGGAGTTCTTTGGGATACCATGGGCATCCAAGTTGTGTTTATCCGGTTCTCTGACTGTTTTACACAGCATCCCTGTCGGGTGCCATGGTGTCTGCCTTGCAAGTAAAAACGCCTGCTCCTTCTGTGCCAGTTCATAAATAGAGCTCAGGGCAGTGTGGCTTTCTAGATCTCTTTTCTCCCATGTTGGGAAGTAGTTGAGAGCTGCAGACGAACTCTGCGGAGGTGATATGATGCTGCCACACTGTGCTCCTTGCTGTCTTCCTCATTGTATGTTGATGATCTCAGTTCTGCCCTCATGCTGAAAGGGCAGATGTCGTTTAGATACATGAAAGATTTGGTGCTTCGTGGTAGGAAGAATGGATCACTTAGGGAATCCCACTGTGACAGTGGCTACCTTTTCGGCCAGGAACTGGTTCTCTCCACACAGGACACATGAATGTATTCCAGACAGAAGGGGTTTTAAGTACAGAAATGAATAAAGGCACCATAAATATAGACTTGCATAGGACAGGGCCTTCTAGGAACACGGGTGCAATCACAGAGATTAATAACTATGACAGCACATAATTTGATCTTTGTTATGTCAAATCATTACAAACAGTAATAAAAACAAAGCCAGATGACGCCACCACACTTGCTAGGTTTAGCACTCTCAAAAACGAGCAAGACAGAGCTAGCCCCCACAGCAGATACTGAAAGGACCTATTGTACAACACACCTGTCAAAATCCTTATTGTATTTTTTAACTGTAAAAGAAAAAGTCATTATACAAAATTCATAGCTAACCAAATAAGATCCCTAAATAGCCGCAAACAATCTTTGGGGGCAGGGCAAAGCTGGAAGCATCATAACTTTTGCTTTCAAGTCTGTAATTAAGGTGTTCTAGTACTGGCATAAAGGTCAATACATAGACCAATGCACTGGAACAGCCCAGAAACAAACCCGTGAATGCACGGTCCATTGCCAAAAATACCCAGCAGAAGAACCATCATCTCTTCAACAGATAGTGAAACTGAACCTTCATCTCACCTCACACACAGAAAACAACTCACAATGAATTAAACCTGAAAGAAGACTTGAAAAACTCAGAAGGAAACAGAAGCGGCAAGCATTGTGGCTTTGTCATTGGTCATGATTTCTTAGGTTGATACCAGACGCATGTGACAAGCAAAACTGGACAAGTACTGAGCTCAAAGTCTTCTGTGTAGGATGGGAGATGGTCGGTAGCATGACAGGTTACCTAGAATATGAAAGGGGATGCCCATAAGCCATATGCCCAATAAAGGCTGGCCTACTACTAATGAAAAGAAAATGAAAGATAGATCTGATCTTCCATGCTCTTTGCAGCAGCATCCCCATAACTAGATGTAAGGATAACTTAAACTTCTATATTGATAAAGAAAATGTGGCATAGCTACTCAGTAGAAAACTATTCACGGTACTATGCAAACAAAAGGAACGGGGCTGAGGGCATGGCTTGGTGGGCAAACAGGCTTGCTGTGAAAGCATAAGGGACTGTGAGTGTTTGTAATCTGAGTACTCTTGTGGGTGGAGATGGGAAGTGAGACACAGAATCTCTGCAAACTCATGGCCCAGGTAGCGGAAGGGGAGAAAATACTGTCTCAGAAAATGGATATTGAAAACTGGTATCCGAGGTTACATTTGGCATCTGCAGTAGTGTAAGAATCGTAGCAGCAGAATGTGTCATGCCTTCTTGGCACTGGCGGAGCTTGCCAAGAAATGGGAAGTTGCTGTCAGAGTCGGTTTTGAAAGATTAAGACATGGTTACAACAGGGTTTACAGCACATGTGGTTACGGGCACAGCCATCGGGAGCATAGGCTTACAGTTTGTTGACGGTAACTGAACTGGAAAAATATGTATGCCTAAAGAAACATGAAAAAGAAATGAAACTGAACTTAAGCTCTCCATTGGCCTGTTTTTGTTTTTGTTTTGGTTTCTTTGTTTCTTTATGTGATTACCTAGCGGATAATGAATAAGGAAGAGGAGCTTTCACACTGCACCAGAGTGTAAATTTAGGAGCCATTGTGGAGGGACCTCCTTCCACCCAGAACATAACACGATCAGAATGAGTCTAGGAAGTGATTGTCTTGGTTTGTTACTTAAAATCGGGGGAGACAGAGGCTGGAGGGATTGGTCAGTAGTTAAGGGTTTTGCTATTCAAAAATGAAACAACATCATCAAAAACAGGAACCGAAAAACCCCACCCCCTCCAAAAACCAGCTGAAATCATGTGCTGTTCCATCTTAAGTACCAGACTTTGCTCTGCTCGATTCCTACCCCCTCATCCCCGCTCGATCCCCCAACCCCCTCATCTTCACTTGTTCCCCCACCCCCTCATCTTTCCTGAGCTTTAACACTGATCCTTTCGACTTCACAAAGAACACCTGACCCCTCTTTCTTTGTTGCGCTCGTGCTAGCTGGCCAGCAGGGGGCAGATGATGTTTGGGAAAGAATTGAAAAGGAGTAGTTTGAGGCTTGTGTCTAAGTACGCTGTTAAATGTGGGCTTTTAACAAACAGGAGCTACATTTGGCTTGGGTTTTCCTTCCTAACTGATAACATTTATATTCTTTCAGCTTCTTGCTGCTTATAGGGAAAAGGGTTACTATTTAATGTGAGTGGGATAGCTAATGATAGTGTAGTTCAGATAAATGTTTCTTATTTTGGATTTATTTTATTTTTATGTGTGTGGGTGTTTTGCTTGCATGCATGTCTGTGCACCACATGCATGTATGGTGCCTGAAAGGGCCGGAAGAGGGAATTGTATCTTTTGGGATTGCAGTTACAGATGTTTGTGAGCTGTCAGGTGGGTGCTGGGACCTGAACATGGGTTCTCTGGAAGTCTAGCCATTAACTGGTGAGCCCTCTCTTTCAACCCATTAAAATCAAATTTTAAATAAAAGTAACTAATTGGCAAGGGCATTGATTATTTCTTCTTTTGGGTAGTGTAGGCAGAATAATTTAGTTTACTAATAACAAAACCAAACAACCTCTACCCAGAAAAAAAAAAAATCCCACCCAGAAATAAAAAAAAAAAACACTGCTGACTATAAGGACAGTGGTATGTCTATTTGTTGTAATAATGTTTTTTTTTTATAATTCAGTTTATAATTTTGATGCTCACTGATGTCTTTTTTAAACATGGAAGATACTTTTTTTTCTTCTTTAATATTCAGAATTTGGAGAAAGATGTGTAGAAGTTTTAAAAACAATGGCCTGTGATTTAATGGAGGAAAACGCTGCCTGCAGTTGTTTCTTTGACTAATTAATCTAGTGCTCACAACCTGTGCGCCGCTACTCCTTTGCGAGTGAACAACCCTTTCGAAGGGGTCACCTAAGACCATAGGAAAGCACTTGATATTTACATTACAATCCATAACAGTAGCGAAATTAGAGTGATGAAGTAGCAATGAAGTAATTTCATGGTTGAGGGTCACCACAACGTGAACTGGATTAAAGGGTCACAGCTTTAGGAAGGCTGAGAACCACTGCTCTAATTCCATGGTTACTGGTGCTTCTGTCGCCATGGATGCGGTTTGTTTAGGAGATTGGTGGGTGTGGGTGTGTTCATTCATCCCCACAGTGACCCTCTGTGGGTGACTGTTTCATTGCTATCCTCTGACAGGGCATGGGGTGCAAGTGGGGGGGGGGTGAGCTATTCAAGTTTCCCTTCCCTCCTGTCCGCTCTCCTCTGCAATCCTCAGATGCTGTGTGGGACTTCTGAAAGAGTAATTGCTTTTTGTCAGTCTTAACTACACTGAGTGAATTGTTTATGGTTTAAGATTTCTTTGTCTTGTTTAGTGCGGTCCTTAACACATGAGAATTAGAGCTGAGATTCTGACAACCCGTCCTTAGCTCAGTAAAAGAAGTCGTTTATTTTAAAGATTGGAAGTATTTGTTGATTAAGGGTTTGGGTTGTTTGCATTTTTAGAAAGCCAAGTAATCAGGTTTCTGTATAGCTTCATAGGTAAAATACCTGGAAAAAGCTCAGGGATAATTATGTGAACATGTGCAATTTTTTAAAAAATAGAATCAGCTCACAGCCTGCTTTAATGAAATCTAATTTTTTTTTTTTTGCCTAGTTAATAAATAGACATTAGGCATATGAGGGTTAATTACAGGGTTAATTTCCCTTAACCCTGTTCCAGGTAGTGACAGGATCTACGCCATCATTGGCTGTTACATAAAGCTCCTGAGACCACCCCCTTTCTCCTCCCCTTTCCCATCCCTAATGGGAACCACAACAACCCATGGCATGTACAATAACGCAAAGGCTGCTTGCTTCCGGATCTGCTCCGCGCAGCCCTTGCATTGTTTTTTTTTTTTTTTTTAACAACATCTGGGAGTGCAAGCGGAAGCCTGGAGCCCTGGGATAGCTGGCCCTCGCCTTCTCTTTCCTCTGCGTGGCCTGGCATTAGCTATGTGGGCTTGTTTTTCTCTGGCTACATCTCTTGTCCTGGAAGAGCGCTGAGTTGAAAAGAGACAGCATGTGATGGTCCCTGGAAGCTGCCTCCCCTTCGAAGTTCTACTTGTTCTGAAGACATGCTGTTGTCTCCCAAATTCTCCTTATCCACCATCCACGTCCGCCTTACTGCCAAAGGATTGCTTCGAAACCTTCGGCTTCCTTCAGGGCTCAGGAAAAGCACTGTCATTTTCCACACAGGTTGGTCACGCACAGATCTCTGCTCAGAACTGCATAGGGGAGGGACTAGCTGATGAACTTGCAAACGCTTCTCAGATTTCTGTGGAGACAGATAATTAGGAACTAAAGCTCTCCTTAACAGAGGTCTAACTGGTAACAATACAAGCAGTTTTCTCGTGTGTGTGTGGGGGGGGGGGGGGTGTTATTTTTGTTGTGTGCAGGCAGCTGTGGGCTTGTCTGTGTTTACCCATGCAGGATTGATTGTTGCCTTGGAACTTTCTGGCGCTCTTCTCTGTCACCAAATATGTAAAAAACCAACACCTGTTAATTCACATCTATCTTCACATGATTTTTGGAAATAGGATGTGTGCCTATTAAGACAGTTTCTCCGGGCCTCGAGAGAGGTTTTGTTTAGCAGTTTCTCACTGAGATGGAAAGGCTGTTTCAGTCTACAAAGAGACTTCCCCAATGCAAGCACTCCTAAAATCATCCTGATGCTTGTGGAGGGCCAATAAGTGCACTGCAAATTTAGTTCTCCAGTCTTCCTAGCAAAAACGGTTGTGGACCTAGAATATTGTCCCTGTTGTTTGTGTTTGCAGCTGCTTTTCAGTGTGTGTGTGTATGTGTGTGTACGTATACGTGCACACACATGTGCACATACACACACATGCACACCCGAGCCCAGGATAGAAATATTAGTGCATCCCTTCAGGCATTTATAAACCTGGCAGCTTATGTTCAGATTGCATTTCGTGGTGGTAGTCACCTCTCTCAATTTTACTAACGACTGCAATACTGGTAAATTAAATTGATATCGTTCTGTGACAGCCTAAGTGTCCTTATGTTTGGTTAAGGCTGCTGAGCATTGGTTTTAACAAGCTTGCTTCATGGACATGTGACTATGATATATATTTTTTTGGTGCCATGTGTGTTTTCCTGTGTTTTTGTTTGTGGTGTTTTTGTTTTGGTTTTAGTTGGCTCATCGCTGTCCCTGGTGATTTTTTTTTTCCTGATGACTGGTTTTCATTTTCCCAGCGATATATGCCTTCCCTGTGGGATAATCTTGATTCTTTTTCTCCCAGCATCCCTTCCTCACTTCATAACTCCCCTTCGTCTGGCATTTGAGTCGGATGGCCTTTTCTTCTAGGTCTGATGGCTGAAGGTAAATGAAGAGAGCTGGGGCCAGCCATGGCCCCTCTTCCAGCCCAAATACCACTGTGATTCTTTCAGTCCCCCCGCCCATGACATCTATATAAAGAGGTGAAAAAATACAAGTGTGCTTTGTTGTTTGTTGTTTTATTATCTTTTCATATAGTTCTCATCCTATTCTTTCTCCTCCTCAGCTTTTCCCAGTTCCTCTCCACCTTCCTACCTATACAAACAAGTATGCCTTATTGTTAACAATAAGTTCTATGTTCAAATCGGCCTCAGGTGGCTTTTACTATTGCTTTTTTAAACTAATGTAGGACCTGCTCTAATGTAAAAAGACAGGGGGCAGAGGGTAGATATGATCCAAATATATGTGTATGGAACTTCTAAAGAGTAAAATTTTATAATAAAATCAGAAAAAGAAGGTCTTAGGGTACCATATCACCATAATGTGCCTCTTTCTAATCCCTGACTTGCTGCCCTCTCCCAGAGCACCCACTAGACATAAACATGTAGACGTCTTTCATAGCCTCATGCATGGTTCAGGCAGAATTGGAATCTCAGTGCATGTTTCATTGCTGCCCTTTGTAAGGTTAATATAGAGTTTCATATTTACGTACTTTATTCTTTTGTGTGGGGGGGAGGTACTCAGGATGAAACTGGGTCTTGTTTGTGTTTAGCTTGCACTCAACCACTGAGCCACACACCCAACCTTTTACTCCACTCTTTTCATAGTCATGAAACAACCCATCGCATGAGTGAACACATGCTTTATTTATTCCACTAGCTGATGTCTTGTTTGTTTGTGGTGTTTTTGTGAAGGAGGTAGTTTGAGCAAAAGACATAGTAGTGGTGTTTTATCATGTATTGTTTTCTGAATGTATGCAAGTATTTTAAAATCCATTTGCAGAGAGTTGTAATTTTTAAAGCTTAGAATAGCAGTGAACAAGTACTCCTTATTTTTCACCAGGAAGTCTGAGGCCCAGGCACATGAACTGTCTCACCCAAAGGGTACCTAGTGAGTAGGGAAGATGGGGCCAAAACCTGTGAGCTCTGTTTAGATTTTTTTAACCTTAAGATTATTTTTTTTCCTAGCTGTGAATGTTGCTCTAACTCCTAGCACCAGAAACCTAGTGTTGAAGGAGAGCATTTTATGTGAGGAAAGCATGTTAAGATTCTGTAAAGTATGGGAGGCTGAGATGTGGACTCAGTCCACGTAGTGTTTCCTACACAAAGGAGCCCCATCCCTAGGACCCATGTAAAACTGGATGTAGTGGAGTGGCCTGTATGCCCGGGACAGGAGGATGCCTGGGATTGGTTGGTCAGCCAGCCTAATCAAATAGGTGAGCTCCAGCCTCAGGAAGAGACCTTGCTTTAAAGTGGAGAGGTAATGCAAAAGACTTCTGATGTTCTCCTCTGGCCTCCCCACCTGAAAGCTCACAAGAGCATGCATGCACACGTGTGCACATGGAAAAGAGCAAACTATTGTAAAAATAACAATTGATATTAAAATTACTTAACTTTAATAATTCTAGTTATCCCTATTTGGTGAGTTCATCTGCATCATGTCATTTTAAAGTCTGAGAAATTTTCTAAAAATTGATTGTTGACATCATTGTGTTTGGTTTTATCTAATTGGAATTTTAAACACTGACTTCTTTATATTTCTAGTAAAGGAAGTACCATTGGTTGCCTTGGTGATGGGGCTACTGACCGGGATCCCGAAAGTACTGGGATAAGATGGTGTTAGCTCTACTAGTGACTGAGTGTATGATTGCCTTCTCCTCACAGGTCTACAAACTGTGGTAGTAGCCACATGTTCTGCTTTCCAAAGTCCTTGGGCCTTAAATGCCATGAACTTCCTAGCTTTGGGCTTTTAAATTCTGAACGGTACTACTACACTTGGAAATTAATTGTACTAACTACCTCCCAAAGCCAATTAATTTTCTTGGCTTATTTCTCTTTGTGACATCATGTGTTTTTTTAATCTGGCTATCAAACTTGAGTCATCTTATTATTCATCCTTAGTTATCCACCACAATTGGTTGTAAAAACTTAAGACTCCACCCTTGGAGCCAATTCTTGTTTTCCTTCTAGCCGCTCTTCTTCAAGGCACTTAGGAGAAAGCTTGCTCTTTTGTGGGGTGAGGAGCTGGGGATTGAATCTAGGACCCCCTGCATCCTAGGCAGTTGGCTTCACCACTGTGCTCCATTCCCTAGGCCTGCTCCTACTAGTGAATCAGTAACAAAATCCTGACAGTGTCCTGTCAATGCAGTTCACAGCTCATAGAGCCTTATGGGGGGTTGCTCTGTGCCAGCAGCATTTTCTCTGATTCTAACCTGCTACTCACATTGTAAGAGTAATGCCACATATAAGTAGCCATTGAGCCTGTGCCATACACCAGGCACGAAGCTTGCTGCTGAGAAAATAGCCAGGACTAGATCCTGCACAGCACTTTGCTTTCCTCAAACCCATAATTGGACAAGACACAGGTGATCATGGTAGGGTGTGGCCTGGGCTCTCAGGCAGGTCTTGGCAGATATTTGGTACCTTTATCCAGGTGTTTCGAGTCTGGTCTTTAAGATAAGTGGAACTCGACGAAAATATAGTATTTCAGATAAAGAAAATTTTGTGAAAGCCTAGAGAGTGAGGACAGGTGGCTCCTTCAAAGAAAGAAAAAAAAATTGTAATGTTTTTGAGCAAATAGTGTGGTGAGAGGGGCTAGGAATAGTCCCCTGGTCAAAGCCTGGAGCAAGTGCATGGGGCACTGTGAACCGTGGTAAATCATTATCGACAATGTGGGTTGCTGAATTAGGGATGTGATTTTTATTTCCCCCTGTAAATAAGGGCTGGAAAAGGAAGGCACTCTGTTGGAGATCTTGTGTAGTAGTGAAAGAGGATGTCAGCCATGGATAAAGACTCAAGATGAGGGAGGAATCCTGAAAGTTTGGAATGACCTAATTGTCCCATGTGTCTGCCAAGAGTTATTTCTTGACAAAGTGCTAAGTAAGCTAAGTGTGTTTTCTGTTTTTATCACAATACATTGGTCCCAGTTTTGTGATGACTCAGTCAGTATAAGGGAAATACATTTCTAAGTATAAGTATTTGCCTCTCAGTTCAGTTTTCCTTGCAAGCTGAAAATAAACCTATATTGATTATTACAGACTGTAACTCTTGATTCTCAAATACTTAATGCCCTCTTTGACACAGTGAAGGCAGTCAGTTACAATAAGAATTTTGAATTATTTTTACTGAGCTACTGAAATGAAAAGCGATTGCTGTAGTGCCTTGTAGCAATTTCCTCCCAGTAAAGACTCAGGAAGTCCCTGAAACTGACCAGATGAACTAGCTTCCTCCCTCCTTGAGTTTATATGAACAGTACAGACTACTCAGACACTCTCAGAAAAGCAGAGCTTCCTGGAAGGGACTCAGTTCATCCAAGCTGCCTGGACAAGGCAGAGAGCAGCTGAACTAAAGGACCTAGGAAAGACATGCATCCCATCTGTTGAGCTGCCCTCTGGTTTGACAAGCTTTTATCTGCCATCACCCATCTGCAGAATCTGTCTTTGAGTCATTTCTGCTTCCATAAGTAACCCCTTTCATCCATGCTCCTGTAAGTAACCCCAATAAAACTCATCAGTGCACTGAGCTGGACTAGGGTGGTATTCTCACTTTGATCTGTTGTTTTAATGAAGGAAAATCCCAATCATTCTAATTTACCAATAAAGACTCAGGAGCCAGATGCTGGGGTGAAAATCTGCTAGCTCAGAGAGGCAGAGAAAGTAATCAGCTGACCTTCCTAACTCACCTCAGCTATGGATGGAAAAAAAAACACAAAGGCTCACTAGCTCAGCTGATAGCCCAGGAGCAAAAGGCAAACAAACAAACAAAAAAGGCTGAAGGCCTGCTAGCTCAAAAACTAAATAGCCAGGGAGCTGAGGAGCTAAAGCCAGAGCTTGAGGTAATAGCTCTTCTTCTCCACGCTGTCAAAATACTCAACTCAAAGTCCCTCCTTGTCAGCTGGTTTTGCTCTGCCTCTTGACCTAGGATTAACTTTATTAAATCCGTTATACAGAGAGCTCTTGGATTAAAGGGGTGTGCTAGGACTGGGTGAACCGCACCACAACCATCTGTTTACAATAAACAGAAAGTTCTTGGATTAAAGATGTATGTTAGGTCTCAACCAAACCAAACAATAAACAAGGTTTTACAGTTCACAATTTTGGGGATCACAATGGGAAAAAATATCCTGAAACATGTTGTTAGTTCCTTGTTTGGTGTAAGTTGAGAATGGTTCATGTCTCCCCAGGGATAATCTGGGGATGTGGTGGTGGTAGAATGCCTGTGTGATGTGCAGAGCCCTGAGTTTGATTCCAGCTATAGGGGTTGGAGGGGGTAGCTATAGCAATGGAAGGAAATATTGAAGCACAAAGCACTGAAAGAACAAAATGTTGATTTACTTAAGCCAGTGTTAAAGAACCATTTGACTACATAGAATGTGATTGAAATCTATTCAATTTCAGTGAAATCCATCAAATTATGTTCTTGTATTTGGTGGTCACTTTGAAGACTTCTTTTAAAATTGCTCCAGACATGAAAAACAGTTTAAGAAGTTTAAGATCTATCTCCTCCCTGAGATAGATCTGTACTGTCCATTGCTCTGCAGTCAGGACTGGCTTCTCTGCTGTTTACTTAGCTCCCTCCTAAGGGTGCCTGCCTCAGGGAGGAAAGAAGGGAAATGGGGAAGGAGGAGGTACCATATCCCTTAAAAGTTCCAATTTAGGTCACATGGCTAAGATCCAAAAGAAAGATCTGAGAGGCTGAGAAACTGAGTGTTTGAGTGCTTGGCTTCTCTAGTTTCTGAAGTACATGCAGGTAGGTTGTTTCAACAAAGCAGAGCAATTATTTCTCAGAGGCTATTACTGGCCACTTATGAATGAAGGCAAAAGTATTTAACCAATGGAATCTATAACAGACCTTGCCATTTTTTTTTACTCGGAAATAATACAAATTATTTTTTATCTTGATTAAGTATTTGTAACAATTCTACTTGTTTTGGTTTGCTTTTCTATTATTGTAATAAAACTCTGACCAAAACCAACCTTGGGAGGAAATGGTTTGTTGGCTTACAGGTTATGGTCCACCACCAAGGGAAGCTATGGCAGGAGCCTGGGGGCAAGAAGTGATGCAGAGACCCTAGAGGAACACACATGGCTGGCTCGCTTTTCCTGGCTTGTTCAGCTGCCTTTTTTGCAAAGGTGCACCACCTTGCCAAAGGATGGTGCTACCAGCAGTGAACTAGGCCCCCTTGTATCAATTAGCAACTAAGAAAATGGCCCACAGACATGATCCTAAACCAATCTGGTGGAGGTAGTTTTTCAATTAAGTGTCCCTCTTCCCAGGTGACTCTAGTTTGTGTCAAGTTGATGAAAACTAGCTTCAACTTTCAAGCTATTTTATTATTGAACAAAGTCTTACCTGAAACTCTTAACTTTCCATTTTAAAATAATGCATTGAAGGTGTTCTGTATTTCAGATATGTCTTTTATTACCATAGTGTTTCAGTAGTAGAATATTTATGGTGCTTATTCTGTTCATGTCCTTTTAAGAGAAATATGCATTTTCTCAAACACCAACATAATAGGTGTTAGTTAATCCATTATAGATAATTTCCATAATATAAACATATATAGTATGACATATGTGTATATGCATATACATAACAATTTATATATAAAAAGAGATTTGGTCATTTGTAGAATACATAAAGGGCCAGAATGAAGGACAACAGATTGGTAGTGTATCTCTACTGCATTTTACTGTCCTAGTGGATAACTACATCCTTCTTTTTGCTTTCATCTTGATGACTTCACTGGCCTCTGACTATATTGATGGCTACCTACCAAGAACATAGGGACTCACTATAATAATAAAAACATACATTATGGTCAGATGCTGTGGTACGTGCCTTTAATCCTAGCAGCCAGCAGGCAGAGACAGGTAGGAAGTTCAAGGCCATGTTGGTTTGCAAAGCAAAGTCCAGGACAGCCAGAGCTACATACTAACAAAACAGGAAAAAAAAAAACAAAAAAAAACCACCCTTACAATATGTGTTGTGACACTTTGGGTTAGCTTTAAAAAATATATCCAAGAGCTAATTTACTAGCAGTGTGTGCAGAGCTAAGTGTGGTGGCATACATCTATATTCTTATCAGTTGGGAAGCTGAGGCAGTATTGAGAGATATAGCAAGGCCCTGTGCTATAGCAAGACCCTCTCCCACCTCAAATAAAAATAGTGTATGCACATTCTGATCGTAGTTGAAAGACAGTGTTGGGGTTTTTAATGCCTTTTTCTGCATGCCTCATAGCTGTACTGTTGATTAATTTGGAATTCTTTTTATCTGTGATTTTGTAACTCTGGGGAAAAGTTTGACTGAAAATTTTTTTAGGATCTGTATTCGTTTCCTTTTCTGTTGCTGTGGTAAAACGCTATGACCCTGGCAACTTGTAAAGGTGTCACTGGGCTTATGACTGCCGAGGATTACAGCCTATGGTGCCGAGGCAGCAGCTAAGAGGGTGCATTTTGTTCCACAAGTGGGAAGCAGAGAGCATGTTTGACACTTCAAAGCCTGTCCTTACTGATTCACCTTCTCCAACAACAACTATTTGTCCCCAAACAGCCACCAACGGGGGACCAAGTGTTCAAAAGCCTAGACTTAATGTCAACTATCTCATTGAAACCATCATGGGGCTGAGAGATTTGCCCTCCTGTGACTTCTATGACCTGGCTCTAAGTACCTCCCGTGACACAGGGTTAATATTTTGAGACTGGTGTTCTCTTCGTTGTTTACATAGGTCTTTCTAATGAAGAATGTTTTAGCTGGCTATTTGAATTTTGATTTCCTTTACAAGACGATATATTGTGCTTAAACCGTTATTAATGAGGTTGTTGGGTTTTGTTTTTAACAACTTTGATTCGTTTTTGGAGACCCTGCTCCCTCTCAGTGTGTTATGTCAGCAAGTGTCTACACTGAGCTGTTGGCTTTCAGAAGTCTTTTTTTATAAACACAATCACAACCTGACCCAAGCACTGAAGATACCAGCTGTAGTTACACAGAGCCCACCCACATCACCTGAGTTGGCTTAGCCCGGGATGTAAAAATCACAGAAGACACAGTGTTTATAAGTTGTAAGTCTTAAATACGTTGGAGGAGTAATTACAAGAAAGCCCTCCTGGCAGGCTGCTACAGCTTGTTTGGGAGATTCTAGCAGTGACAGGACATATTTGGGGTACTATATCCTTCGCACGTGTTTAATTAGAGAGGACGTGTTGCTGGTGCATGTTGTCATTGGTAAAATTAAAAAGTCGACACTGGCATAAACGGGCTTTATGTTTCTGAGCAGGTTTTTAGGACTCTAGTAAGACTGACAAGTAGAGAGGATTAAGATAAAAACAAACCCAACAGAAAAGCCCATCTACAACCGCCGCCGTTAAGATGGAGATGTGAGTGGGCTATGGTGGAGCATGCTTTCATCCCAGCACTTGGGAGGCTGAGGCAGGCATGTCTGTGAGTTCAAGGCCAGCCTGGTCTACATAGCAAGTTCCAGGATAGTTAGGGATATGTAGAGAGACATTGTCTCGAAAAACAAACAAGATTGAGATGCACTTGAGTTGTGTGTTAGCCAAGCGTGTGTGAAACACTGGGTTTAACAAACTTGAGTGCTGTACAAACCATGCATGGTGGCCCAGGCCTGCCATCCTAGAGTTCTAGAAGTGGAGGCAGGAGGATTATGAACTCAAGGTTATTCTTGAATTCATAGCTCTATGTTAAGCTAGTGTTTGCCTTCATAAGTAATAATAAATAAAATTTTTTGATAAGGTGCTATGGATTACCATCACTGTTAAATTGATAGAGCTAGAATGTATGTCTTCATACTTCTGTGTGTTGGTGAGAGTCTTCAGGCTTGATTGCACCTTCAAGAGTACATGGCAGGTGATTAATGTGAAGAGCTTGTGAGTTTAGAATGGGCTATTTTTGGGGATTCAAGAGCAGAGTGTGAAGAAGGTTCTAACACCTTCTTCATATGCCTCTCCAAAATCCTCCCCTCCTGCTGCCCTTGTCCTCATTCCATCTGTCAATCCAACAGCTCCCAGCTGGAAGCCTGTGCTTCACCCATCCCTCTTCATCTAACCGACTATGTGAGCCTTCTGTTCTGCCTCATAAGCCCATTCTTCTTTCCTGCCTGTTCTCACTGTCATGGACCCCAGATTTGGTGTCCTCTGAACTCTCTCCTGGCCTCACTGTCTCTGACTTGGCCCCTTCATATCTTCCTTCCCTTCACAGGACCCTGCTCAGCATTGTTCTCTGTTTCCTACAAGATAAAATCTTGCACAGTGCCCACGCCCTTGCTCCTGTTTATGTTCCCAGTGGCTTCATTTTATGTTGGGGTTGGTGATTGTGTGCAGATGCAGAGGCTTTGGGGGCTGTGAGACTGGCTTTGTCTTCAGTTCCCAGCAATCTCCTTCACTGTCTGCTGCATGAGCAAATTCAGTGAAGACTCTGCCCCCACACCTAGGACATCTCTGCCTGCACAACCACCCCACTGTGTTTATGTGATTCCAGTATCTGGTTATCATATGCCATACTCTTAAGTCTGGTGACATCCTTCTGTCTGCAGCAAGAGTTTCTTGAGAGCCAGAACCATTTCATTGAGATGCATTCTATAGACAGCTACAGAATGAGCAGCAGCCATTTAGATAACCATGGTATATCCAAGTGCTCCTTTGTATTATATCATATTCCTATTGATTCTCATTTTAATACTTTACAGGGAGTGTTGCGTGACAAAACCCCATCAAATGTCAAGGAGACACCAACTGCAAAAACAAGTGCATGGTCTGGTTAGACCTTTCAGATGTGGGATTGATAATAGTGCAGAAAACTGGGACTGGTTTGGCTATATTGGCTGGTAGAGGTTCAGGCTGTCTTCCTGCATCCCAGAGAAATACTATCCACTGATGTGGGGATCAGGAACTTGGAAGGGGGGGTTGCTAAATGGTAGTGGAGCCCATGAAGAATCCAGAGACCAGATTCCAGGTACAGATCTAACTTTATTGTTCAGTGTAATAGCCTTTAAATGAGTGAAAGGCAAGGCCAGTCGGACCATCCCATGCTGTCCTCAAGCACCATCAATTGGGTTGGTTCTGACTTTAAGAAAATGTGGGGTGGGGCAAGGTCACCTTAGGAGATCTCTGGAAAGAAGGGGGGAAACAGTCACTGCCCTAGACTTGGATGAATTTTGAGACTTTACTACAGTGCTAGTAGTCTCTCTAGTAGATCAACACTATGCAGTGGATCAGGATATTTTGAGGAGCCATAGTAGTCACTGATGCTGCCATTCCGTATGGGCTCCCAAAAGGCTTATCTTGACACTAGGAAGGTGATCTCTGCTGGATACCCAATGGACCCCTTGCCTAGCCTGTGTTTCTGGTAGATTGTAATGAGTAGTAGTGAGTAAGCCAACATGTGTAGAAAAATAGATGCATCCATAGGTTACTTTTATGCTTCATGAAATGCAAGACATTCTCACTGCTCTTTCCTCTGATGAGATTTTAATAACTAGGGAAACAAACTGATTTTATAAGTGGATTACTTGTTTGGACAAAAGGTGGGTTTTTCCTCTGCTGCTCATGGTTAGGCTTTTTTGTTGGGAGGGGGGTGGTAAACCTCTCTCTAAAGATGTTTAGTAATGAGATGGACATCCATCTAATGGAGTAATTTACTTTTTATAAGATGGTAAAAATTTAGCTATTTTGAAAGTGAGATGATCTTATTTTTTTTCATTTTTCTTTTTATTGAAGATAGATTCTTTTCTCATCTATATCCTGATTATAGTCTCTCCCCCCCCCCCCCGCATCCTTCTAGTTCCTCCCTTTATTTCCTCACCTCTGACTACATTCCCTTTCTGTCTCTCATTAGAAAAGAACAGGCTTTTAAAAGGCAACAAACAAACATGTCAAAATGTAAGATGAAACAGAAACGGTCATATTAGAGTTGGACACAGCAACCCAAAAGGAGGAAGAGAGTCCCAAGAACAGGCACAAGAGTCAGAGACCCACTCATTCTCACAGTCAGGAATCCCATAAAAATATTAAGCTATAATATAAACTTAGAGAACCTGGTATAGACTCATGTAGGCTCGGTGCTTGCTGCTTCAATCTCTTGTGAGCTCATGTTGCCTTGCTTAGTTGATAAACAGCGCCTTGTTCTCTTGGTGTCTTCCATCCTCTGTTTCCTACAATCTTTCTGACCCCACCTCCTCAGGGTTCCCTGAGTTTGAGGTGCAGGGATTTGTTGGAGACATCCTATTTAGACACTCTCTCTCTCTCTCTCTCTCTCTCTCTCTCCCTCTCTCCATGTAATGTCTGGCTGTGGATCTCTGCATCTGTTCCCCTCTGATTCCAGAGGAAGCCTCTCCAATGATGACTGGATAAGACCCTGATCTATGAATATAGCAGAATATCATTAGGAGTCATTTTATTGATACCTTAAAAAAAAAAGACCGGTCATGTTTGGTTTTTATCTTAGGTCACTAAGCTGTATAGATTCTGATTTTTGATCCCAAGCAGTGTCAGGCATGGGTTCCCTCTGGAGTGGTCCCTAAGTCAAATCAGATATTGGTTGGCTACTCCCCAAAGTTCTGTGCCACACTAACATATTTTTTAGGCAGAACAGATGGTAGGTCAAAGTTGGTGTCCACATTTCTCTTTCAGTAGCCTACAAAGTACCTTCCCATACCAAAGACACTAGAATGTAAGTGTAAGTGCTCCGTGTAGGCACCAGCTTTACTTTCTTTATCTATTCTTCTGTTGAGAGACATCTAGGTTGTTTCCAGTTTCTGGCTATTATGAGTAAAACCTCAATATACATGGTAGAGTAAATATCCTTATGGTAGGATGGAGCATCCTTTCGGTATATGCTCAAGAGTGGTACAGGTAGGTCTTCAGGTAAATCAATTCCTAACTCTCTGAGAAACTGCCATATTGATTTCCATAGTGGCTGTACAAGTTTGCATTCCCATCAGTAATGAAGGAGTGTTCCACTTGCTCCACATCCTCCCCAACATAAGCTATGACTTGTGTTATTGATCTTAGCCATTCTGACAGGTGTAAGATGGAATCTCAAAGTTTAATTTGCATTTCACTGATGGCTAAGGATATCAATCATTTGTCAGCCACTTGAGTTTCCTTTATTGAGAATTTTCTGTTTAGATATGTACCTCATTTTAAAATTAGATTTAGTTTTGTGATATCAGTTTCTTGAGTTCTTTATATATTTTAGATATTAAACCTCAATCAGATGTAGAGTTGATAAAAATCTTATCCAATTTTATAGGCTGCTGTTTTGTCTTATTGATGGCATCTTTTGCTTTACAGAATCTTTTCAGTTTCCCATTTATTAATTGTTGATCTTAGTGCCTGAGCTATTGCTGTTCTCTTCAGAAAGATGTCTTCTGTGCCAATGTGATCAAGAATATTCCCTATTTTCTCTGTCAATTTCAGAATATATGTTTTTATGTTGAGGTCTTTGACCCACTTGGACTTGAGTTTTGTGCAGGGAGATAAATATGGATCCATTTACATTCTTATACATTCAGACTTACAATTATACAAGCATCATTTGTTGGAGATGCTGTCTTTTTTTTTCCCACTGTGTATTTCCAGCCGCTGTATCAAAAACCTGGTGTCCATATGCATGTGGATTAATGTCTGGGTCTTCAGTTTGATTGCATTGATCAGTGTGTCTGTTTTATGCCAATGCAATGAGAGTTTGTATTACTATAGCTCTGTAGTAGAGCTTGAAATCAGTAATGGAGATACTTCTAGTGAGTCTTTTATTGTACAGGATTGTTTTAGCTATCCTGGGTTTTTTCTTTTTGCATATGAAGTTGAGAATAGTACTTTCAAGATCTGCAAAGAATTGTGTTGGGATTTAGATAGAGATTGTTTTGAATCTGTAGATTGTTTGGTAGGATGGCCATTTTTAGTATGTTAATCCACTGATCCATGAGCACAGGAGATCTTTCCACCTTCTTCAAGTTCTCTCTTCAAGGACTTGATGTTTTTATCATACAGATCTTTCACTTGGGTTGGTTAGAGTTACTCTAAGGTATTTTGTATTATTTGAGGCTATTATGAAAGGTGTTTCCCTGATTTCTTTCTTAGTCTGTTTGTCAATTTGTATATATGAGGGCTACTGATCGTTTTAGTTTGTGTGTGTGTGTCCTTCCATTTTGCTGCAAGTGTTTATCAGCTATAGGAGTCCCATGGTGAAATTTTTATGGTCACTTAAGTATACTATCATATCATCTGCAGATAAAGATACATTGACTTCCTTTTCAATTTGTATCTTCTTGATCTCCTTCAGTTGTCTTATTGCTCTAGCTAAGACTGTAAGTACTATATCGAATAGATATGGAGAGAGTGAATAACATGGTCTTGTCTCTGATTATAATGGAACTGTGAGCAGATAGTTTTGATTAAAACTTTTGGGAGACTCACAAGGTGGCTCAGCACATAAAAGCACCTATCACCAAGCCTGAAGATCTGGGTTCGATCCCAGATCTTGTACACACATCTTGTACACATTTGTGCACAAATGGTTTTGTTTTCCAGTTTGTGTTTTACCGCACTGAATCCATAGTACATGTGGATCAGAAGTGGCAATGGTAGTTACTTTGTTGATAATTTTGAGGTCTCAGATTAAGTGAATTTACTGAAATCAGATCTTGTTCTGTTATTAGACACATAGATATAATAAGCAAAAACGTTTGTCTTTTTAAATGCAACCACATTATCAAAACAGTAACATCCTCATCCTGATAAACATGTGAAGACACACATAAGGAGAGATGGCCAAAGTTTGCTTCACATTATGCTAAATTGGTCATATTCTGATAATTTCATGTAAATGGTAAATCCCGTGGGGGCTCAGGGGAAAACCTTGGCTTTTCATTTTAGGAAGTAGCCCATTCATATGAGACTGGAACTTTGAGCGAGCATTGCCGGGCGTTTTTGTGTTCTCTCTGATCGTCAGGAATGGGGACAGGGAAGGACATGTGAACCAGGTCATCAGTTGCCAAGCAGGATTGCTCTCCTAAGGGAGCACCGAATGTGGAGCGAAGATTGAGGTCACTGTGCATTTGTCCAGCCCCAGGTAGGGGGCACCCTGCACAATGGAAGGCATGTACTCAGGAAAAATATGATGACGTATCATTCCCTCCTTGGCTGTCAATTTTGTTCATGCTTTTAGCAAATCCCTGTGTTTAAATTCTAGGAGAGAGCAGTCTACTCAAAAGTAGGCTGTATTTCCTTGCTGGCTAAGTGTTGAGTAAGGATGTAAGTGCTCAACATTCATTGCAACCATTTTGGAAATAATGGCCTTTATTTTTTTATGTTAAAATTTGTGAAGATAGCAGTTACCCTGTCATATTAAAGTATGAAAATGGGTGCTGTGGAAATGGCTCTGTGGGTAAGAGTGTTCCTGTGCAAGTATGAGAAATGCATTTTGAACCCTCAGATGTAGCCTTAGTAGTAGAGTACTGAGTATGCACAGTGTCTGATCCCTGGCACTGTGGGGAAAATGGGGAGCAGATGAGTCACCCCCTCCAACTACAGTCATCTGTTAGGTTTCAAAAGTGTGGTAAGCTTATTGCATGCACTTGGTTTTGCATATGTAATATACTGCTAGCCAGTCCAGCTTCCAGAGTGTGTGGGGATAGGAGACTGTGTCTGTGACCCGGATTCTAAATGGCTCTATCCCGGAGAGGCAGACCTGAGAAACCCTTTCATCTGCACTGACCTTCCCTCCCTCCCCTATGTAGGTACCAGAAGGATCACAAAAAGGGGTAGCCCGGGTGGTGTGTGCCAGTCATAGCTTCTCTGGAGACTATGGCAGAGAACCACTTGAGACCAGGAATTTGAAGCTAACCTGGGCTGCTGAAAGATTGAGCCTCAGTGAAGAGAGAAAAAGAGAATGCCCTGAACAGTAAAAGCTGCCACTCTTCTTACCTGTTATGTGGCAAATGTAATTTCTTAGAACATTGTATCGGCTAATTTTATGTCAACTTGACACAGGCTAGAGTCATAAGAGAAAAGGGGAGCCTCCATTAAGAAAATGGCTCCATAAGATCTGGTTGTGGGACATGTTCTTAGTTAAGGGGAGAGCCCAGCCCACTGTGGGTGCTGCCATCCTTGGGCTGGTGGTCCTGGGGGCCAAAAGAAAGCAGGCTGAGCAAGGAAGGGGGGAGTAAGCCAGTAAGTAGTGTTCCCTGGTGGCCCCCAGGCTCTTGCCCTGTTTGAGTTCCTGCCCTGACTTCCTCAGCGATGAACTGTTACATAGCCGTATAAGTTGAAATAAACCTTTTCCTCCCCTCTAGTCATGGTGTTTCACCACAGCAATAGTAACTCTAAAAGACAAACATTGAGGAATTGCTGTGCAGGAAACATAGATAAGCTATTACACACTTAGATTTTGTCATCATTATAGTAACTGGTTTATCACTTATTTTCTGGAGTGTTTTATTATGGCAATATCAAGCTGGATATTGTCTGTATCTAGGGAAGTGGCAACTAGTGATAAGCAACTTAAAAACAACAACCAGTAAAGAGTGAATGAAACCTTCCCCATCCCTAAGTACTGTAAGACACAGTGGGAATTTTGGTCAATTTAGAACGGGGGATTATCAAATCTTAGGAATTGTTTCGCTATCTAAAGCAGCCACAGGAAATGAGAGCACTTTTATCTGATTGATACTTAAAATGCTGTCTTGAATGTAACTTGATACATAAGTATTATTTTGAGTATAACCAAGAACCATTGGCTCTTGGGACACAATCCAGATGTTTCTCTACTTCCCTCTCAGCACTCCTGGATGATAGTTTGTGGCTCCCTGAAACATGAGAGAAAAAGTTTGCTGCTTAAAAAGTTTTGTCAAAGCTGTGTGAGGTGCCCCACACCTGTAATCCCAGTACTCAGGGGGGCAGAGGCAGGCAGATCGCAGTGAGTTCAAGGCCAGCCTGGTCTACAAAGCGAGTTCTCTGTGAAGGCTACACAGAGAAATCCTGTCTTAAAAAACCAAAAACCAAAAAAGTTCCGACAATCTTATTTGTCACCACTGAGTGCAGATGGCGCCGTACAGCCTGCTTGGCAAAATAAGAAAATTTTATTTAGTTTATTTAGTTTCGTGTGCCATTTTTTTAATATTTGTTTTGATTGTTAGGCCTGTTTATTTCCAGACACTAAGCAGTATGCTTCCTGTTTTATCCAAAGTTACTTGATGTTTGGAATGCTTCCAAAACTGAAAAAGATTTTCATTTAAAATGAGTTATTCCCGGAACACAGCACAGGAAGTGGACCTCTTCAACCAGTGTCTTAGATGAATATGGAATAGTAGCATGTGTTTCAGAACTTTGTATTTATCTCACTATTATTCCTTGGGGAACACAGCTTGCACTTAATATAAAATGAAGCAATGTATCCAGAAACACAGTACTCTTTACAGCAGCCTCAGAGAAGCAAAAAGTGAGATCTTCAGCGTGCGCTAGTTTAGTAGATTCTGAGTGACAACTGTGGTGCAGACCGTGGCAATGACCAGAAAGACAGCAAGGACGGCAACACTGCATGAGGCACTTGTGGAAAGAACACAAGGGTCCTGTGATGGGAATGTGGAAGGGGGCTAATTAAAAAAACAAATTTACCCATTTATTTGGAGACAGTGTCTAACTGTGTATCCTCAGTTGTCCTTCGACATCCATGTAGACCAAACTGTCCTGGAATTCACAGAGATTCATCTGCCTCTGCCCCAGGCTCAGTCTAACAAATTTTTAAAAGGGGGAAAATGTAGGGGGAAAGAAAAGCATTTCAAGTTAAATAATTTGAGTTTTTTTTTTCCTTTGGTGCTTATCATATCAGGGTAAGGGGTTGCTATCTGCTTTCTTTTTAAAAATCTTCCCTGCTTTACAGTTATACCTTTTCATTTTAAATCAATCCCACTGAAATCAGGGTCAAGGCAAGGCTGCCCACTCTCTCCATATCTCTTCAACATAGGTCTTGAAGTCCTTGCTAGAGCAATAAGACAGTTAAAGGAGATCAAGGGGATACAATTTGGAAAGGAAGAAGTCAAAGTATCACTATTTGCAGATGATACGATAGTATATCTGAGTGACCCCAAAAATTCTACCAGGGAACTCCTACAGCTGATAAACACCTTCAGCAAAGTGGCCAGATAAAAATTTAACTCAAAAAAAAAAAAAGCAGTATCCCTCCTGTATACAAAAGACAAAGGGGCTGAGAAAGAAATTAGGGAAACAACACTCTTCACAATAGCCACAAAGGACATAAAGTACCTTGGTGTGAACCTAACCAAGCAATTCAAAGACTTGTATGAAAAAAATTTCAAGTCTCTGAAGAAAGAATTAGAAGAAGATATCAGAAGATGGAAAGATCTCCCATGCTTAGGGCTTGGCAGAATTAACATAGTAAAAATGGCCATCTTACCAAAAGCAATCTACAGATTCAATGCAATTCCTATCAAATTATCAATACAATTCTTTACAGACCTTGAAAGAAAACTTCTCAGCTTCGTATGGAATAACAAGAAACCCAGAATTGCTAAAACAATCCTCTACAATAAAAGATCTTCTGAAGATATCTCCATCCTGATCTCAAGCTGTACTATAGAGCAACAGTAATAAAAACTGCATGGTTCTGGCATAAAAGCAAAAACAGATTTAAAACTGTATCCTTGATTTGAAATGTACTGCTGCTTAGTTTCAGTATTTTGCTACTTCTCCAAAATCTAAAAAAGGTTTGATACTGTGTGTTAACTCTGCCTGCTGCAAAATTGACTTTTACTTTGTTCAGACTGTAAAAAATACCATACCATTCCTGGTTTTTTTTTCAGTCTTCCAGTATGCTTTATTGTATTACTCTGATAACAGATTCACGCTCTCTATTTGTCTCCTTTTTCTGTCTGTCTCTCTCTGTGTCTTTTTCTTTCACACACACATACACACAGAGGTTTATAATCTCTGTGATGATCGTAGATGCAGAAATTTCTAATAAAATACTGCAAACTGAATTCAAGATCATTCTAAAAAGATCATTCATTCTGATCAATTTGATTGCACCCCAGAGATTTAGGGATGCCTCACATGCAAGAACCAATAAGTGTAATTCATCGCATAAATGGACTCAAAGACAGAAACCATGGGATCACCCCAATAGACACAGAAAAGGGCCTTTGCTTATCAGAGTTAACTAGAAGATTAAAAACTATAAAGTACAGATGGCTGAGCAGGTGAAAGTACTGGTCATGCAAGTCTGGTGACCCGAGTTTGATCCTGGGACCCATAATAAAAGCAAGCAGGCTCTAGGAGGTTGTTCTGTGACTGCCTCAGGACACACACATCAAAAGCACACACAACTATGATGGGTTAAAATAAAAGCCACCATGAAGTCACTATGTTGCCCTCAGTCTTTTATGTTTCTGGAGTTGTTAAATCTGTCTGGTTCTTGTGCATAGTTCCCCCTGAATCTTCACGGTCAGAACTAAAGCCCCTGGATGCGTTTACAAGTGCCAAGCATCCTGATCCCTAATCAATTGCAGCCTGCTTCCGTGTGCATTTCCCAATGTAAACGTGGTTTAGATGCTTTCATATGGCCTCGAAAGCTGTTTTTTAACCCATGTGTTGGTGATTATAAAAACAATTAACCTCACACGTCTTTGTGCTTTCATTCCTTCCTCCTGCAGTTGAAAAACAGAGGCAGAAGAATCCCAGAAGCCTGTGCATCCAGACCCAGACAACTCCAGATGTGCTGTCCTCTGAGAGAACCCTTGAGTTGGCTCAATACAAGACAAAATGTGAAAACCAAAGTGGGTTTATTCTCCACCTCAAGCAGCTTCTTTCCTGTGGTAATACCAGGTTTGAAGCACTGACGGTTGTGATCCAGCACCTCCTGTCTGAGGTAAGGAGGCTGGTTGGGGAGGAGGATGCGCAAACTTGACCTACAAATATATGTTTACTTTAGGTTAATGATTAGAAGATCTGCTGCCCCTCCCCTCTTTCTCTTAACCCCACCATCCGCGCGCGCGCGCGTGTGTGTGTGTGTGTGTGTGTGTGTGTGTGTGTGTGTTTGCTGGCATGCACACCTGTGTTTATGGTATGTACACACAGGTAAGAAACTAGAGAACAACCTCATTATTTATTCCCCAGGGGCCATCTGGGGTTGAGACAGGATTTCTCATTGGCATGAAACTCTCCAAACTGGCTATGCAGGCTACCAAGCAAGCCCCAGGGGCCTGCCTGTCTCCATTTCCCCAGTACTCTAGTACATGGGACCCTGTCTGGCTTTTTAAAAATGAGGGTCCTAGAGATCACACTCAGGACTTTGTGCTTGTAAGGCTTAGTGCTTTACTGACTGAGCCATCTCCACACCCCAAACTATACTTTTATCACTCACTCCATGTGTCTTTCTCTAGAATTTGGGATTGCAATAATTTTCTGTTATCTTCCCTCTCTCCTTCCTCTCTTGTGTGTGCACTCGGGGGTACCATGCACGCAGAAGTTAGAGCAGGATGTTGGTCCTCTGTGGCTCTCACCTTGCTTTTAAAAATCTCAGGAAGTTTTAGCCAGGCTGGCTGGTGAGCTAGTGATCTTCCAGGATCCACTTGTCTCTATCTCCCAAGGCTGAAGTTACAGGCCTATACTGCCATACCTGGGATTTTACATGGGTATTGAGGGTTTGAACTCAGGTCCTCTTGCTTTCATTGCAAGCACCCCTAACTTCTGAGCCATCTTCTGAGCCTGAACATATTTCTTTAGTACTCACTTTTCCCTCCCAAGGAAGACAGTAGCAAGAAGATAATTGCCTGTGGTGTTTTATAAAACTCTAGACTTACAATAGCATGAACGTTTTACTGCACTTCCTTTTTTTGTCTAATTATATGCAGCTTTCCCACATAGTTAATACTTTGGGAAATGAGGTTGCTCTTCCTACCAAGGTCACCCTGTTCAGACCTGGCTGAATGCTAGGTTCTGATGGCACCTTTCTGTTCTTGCCTTCTCTCTGCAGTCCATCCCAAGGACTGTCAGTTAACAGCTGCATCACTGCAGAGCATCCATCCTGCTTGTTAAATCCTCCACTGTCCACACATGATCTGATACAGTAGCTAGGACTCTAAGAAGGAAATTGGGCATCTACAGAATAAACAGTACGAACTGAGCAATAGGTTAAACACACATGATATTTAAAGATTTAGAAGAAAAAGTTATGAGCAAGCAGCATCGATCCTGATGGACAGTTGGATCCCTGCATGTTCAGCCCTTCATAAGGATATGTCTCGACCTGCAGCCAGTGCACACAGACTGATTTTACAGACAGTCTAGTTGAGTAAAGAAAGCAGTCCTCCCTTCATCACTCCTCTGTGGGCAAAAATCCAAAAATGTTCTTGAGAAGGAAGCAGGAATCTCCCACTCAACTCTTTTAATCTAAGAGCCTCTTCTGGCAGGAGCATCCTACAGAATGTGCAAGTGTTAATAAGATACTTTCTGGCCCCTAAACATGATCCATATAGTTCATCAGGTGCTCACTTGAGGAAAGAATGGATGCAGCACTCAATTAAAATGGCCCTAGGTTTGGTATATTGAGTAATATACTCTTAATGAGTTTCAAGAACTTTTCCTAAGTTCTCATATGTGTTCGTTCATGGTTATTTGGCTTCCCTGTTGTCGGGTGAGGCGGAACATCATGGCAAGAAGCAAGTGATGGCTCATGCCATGGTGGACAGGAGGAAGAGAAAGATACAGGAAGAGACCAGGCACAAAGTGTAGCCTTTAAAGCCCCACTTTCAGTAACTTACTTTCTCCAGTCAGGTTCTACCTTCCAGTAGCCCGTTCAGTATTGACCTCATCAGTGAACTAACTCACTGATGTTTGGATCATGATGCTAACAGTATCAGCACGGTGGGATGTCAAGCATTTAGTCCTTGACTATTTTAGGGTGATAATTCTGTCCAAGCCACAGCAGAATGACTCTGTAATAGTGATGCTAATGAATAAAGCTCAGGAGCCCCTTCTTAAGGAGAGTCCTGGGCCTTCCAGCCCTACCTTCTACCCACCCTCTGGACTGCAGGACCTTAAACTTCTTTGTTTTCTGTATGATAGCTCCTCACTCTGTGTTTGGTTTTGCTTTTTTTTTTTTAAAGTAAATTTTACTACTTTGTGTGTGTGATACATGTACTCTGTGCAGTCATTATGTACAGTGCTCACAGAGGCCAGAAGAGGGTGTAAAATCCCCAGGTACTAGAGTTAGATACTTGTAAGCTGTGCTGGGAATTGAACCCTGGTCCTCTGGAAGTGCAGCTAGTGCTCTTAACCAATGAGTGTTTCTCTAGCCCCTGTTTTTGCTTTTTAAGACAAAAGTTCATTGAGAGCAGAGTCTGCCTCCAGTTCTTTCTTGCAAAACCACCCTAAGAATTGAAGTAGACAGAGCATACCTGAGTGGACAAGTGAAGGGAGAGGGCGGCACCCCAGACACATCTTACAGAATGCACACAAAATCCCCATATAAACGTTCTTTACTCCTTTGTTTTATAATTGATCAATGAATGTTCACTGGTTGCCTAATCTGTACACGGCACTGTTAGGAAACAGCTGAAAGGGAAAGATGGGGAAAGTTAAGTAATTAAAATTCCGTTAACCCTTTGCTTCTTTTGAACCCACTATTGAAACATTTGGACACTACTAACCTTCATTGGTGTTAGCAACCCTAGAGTCTTTATTGTAGGTTCTTTCTCTGGGCAGATATTTTAGTAAGGTGAAACAAGATCAAATAGGTTTTTTTTTTTTTTCCATGCAAATAGAATCTAACCTAGACTAGCACCTTAAAAAAAAGTTGGATTTTAAATGATGCTAGTAGTCTACTTGACATCTCAGATTTAAAGAAGAGAAGAAAAGGTGTCCATAGTGAGGGAAGCAGTGTGTGGACAATATGGAGGAAACCAGACAGAGCCACGTCCAGACTGTCTGAGGCAGCTTTTTCCTGTAAAATTTCCTGTGCTGCTGCCCCTCGGTAGCCAGCAGAGCTCACGCACACCGATGGACGGCAGCCAGCCACTAAGTGCTTGCATCCCAGGAACCTTCATTAAATTATGGAGAATCCCGTTTTTTCTTTTTTTTTCCCTTAGAGCACTTCATACATTTAAAGTGTGACCATGAAAGCGTCTTTGTGTGGGACCCCACCCTTCTCTCTAGTCTCACTGGGTACTGGGGGGAAGGGACGTGCATGTTATAGTACAAAGATAATCAAATAAACCTCTTCTCTGGATTATAAATGGTTTATAATCTATGACAGAGACACTAACCTAAGCGGCTGGAAAAAAAAAAAGTCTGTCTCTAACTGACAGAATGTACTTTATCATCTGGGAGTAAATAATAGGTACATTTAAAGGGCAAGCAACCCAGACAGTCATGCAGAAACTAACAATATGTCTGTTATAGTATGGGCTCTAGGGTTTGCATTTTGAATAGATCATATTATAGCCCTGGGTTTCCCATAGCCTTGTGCTGCTTCCCCTCAGACGTCATCTGCTTTGATTGATGACCAAAAAATTGGTTCTAGGCATTTCCCCGTAAGTTCCAGGCTCCTTGAAGGCAGGAGCTATGTCTTAATTTTCTTACATATTATTGATGGTATATGTTATGAAATACTCTTAGTTAGTACTAAGTAATAATTCAGAAAGATAATTCATCATTCAGAAAGATAAATGTCCCTCCTGGGCATTTGGGGGAGGGGATGTTGTCTCTGATGTTTAGCTTTTCAGAAAGTGTATAAATTGAGTCAGGTTAAGAAAGCCAGGCATCTGAAGAGGGTAGCATTGACAAGATCTTGACTAAAAGATCTTAGGATGCTGAACAAGAGCTGGACAATTCCACTTCGTGGGATTGCACACATGCATGAATGCCACACGCATAATGTATGTTGTGGTTGTTGGCGGGAGAACTTGGCTTCATGTACAGGTGATATCCCTGAGCTACCCCTAGTCCAATGTCTGTAGTATGCTCAGCAAGAGGCCTCTTTGAGAAGGGAACTTCTTCACATAAAGACTATGGAATAATAATAGCCCTCTAGGGTGTACAGACATCCTTTCTAGGGTTCAGTACTGGGCTCTGCAGAGCCAGGACTAGAGCAAAGGTGACACTAAGGGCAAAAATCCAGAGGGTTAGAAACTCATTGTGAAGGAAGCGTGGACTGGCTCTCTCCCACCCCACTTTGAGCCACTGAGACAGAGTGACAACTGACCTTGATGTCTACTTGCTCTATGGAACTGGCAGGAGTCTGAGGGTGGTTAAGGGAAGTGGAGTTAGAAGAGGGGTCCACATTCGCACTGAAACCTATTGCCTCCTGAGCTCTCTTAATGAGCTGACTACCCCTTGTGTGTCTATGGAGGTATGTGTGGCTTCCCCAAAGCTCTTTGAAGATAAGCGCCCGAAGCATTAGCTTTTGCCATTTTCCCCCACACTCTTCATGTGCTCAAGAAGTGATAGGATTTGCTTACCTCTCACCCACTTGTCTTTTCAACTTGGCTACTGTGGAAAAAGGGACTCTGAAGCAAGTTCACAGTTTCAGGTTTACTGTGTATGCCTAATAGAGCCATCCTCTGCTTTGCCTTCACTCCAGTGACAAAACCCACCATTTATCCAAAGGGTGGGAATAAAATGAGGGCTCCTCATGAAAGTACCAGAGAAGTCAGGCTATGGTGGCACATGCCTATAATTTTAGAACCTGGGAGCCTGGGGCAAAGGAAAGCCAGTCAGAAGGAGAAAAAAAGAGAAGAACAGCATATTTGTGGGTTATTTTACTGTCCTTAAACTTTTAACTTTTGAATTAGAGAAGCAATTGTTTATATTCTTGAAATCTGGAATTTCTGATTGGTGACTTCAAACCTTTAGGATTCCATCAAGCATTAATGTCAGGATGTACTAGGTGAAAAAGAAATCAGACTTTAAGAATGTCATTCATGGTTACCCATCCATATGTGAAGATATTGAGAGACTGTTACTGTGAAAGTGCACCCTAGCACCCCGGTCAGCACTTCGGTTTCTAAAGCATCAATGGACTCTATGGTAATGCCGTTTAAAATTCTAAATCACAACAGGGCCCCCTGGTTGCCCTTCACCTACTTCATCATGCCTTTAGTGTATGGGTTTTGAAGAACAAATTTCCCTTTTCTATTAGTAAGTGTGATAATCTAATGACCTCAATTAGAGAGGGAGAGTAAAAAAGGCTCGCGCATCTAAAAATAACTCCATTATCCACGCAGAGAGGGTCCCATTTCTGTTTTCTCCCCCCCCCCCCCCCCCGGCTGATCCAAAGTAAGTGGCAATCGATCAGGGAAAATGTCTGGCTCTCATTTCTCATAAATGAAGGGCTGTGGCTTTAAGTAATCGCTGGCTGCCTGTGCCAGAGGCAGAAGCTGCAGTGTCTGCCTCGGTGGGGGAGAGACAGAAGCTGTCTGAGGCAGTAACC
>CM053764.1:89491030-89534009 GCA_028658305.1 Pachyuromys duprasi
CTCCGGGTTGAGCTCTGAAAGTGGGCCGACCCGACCGGTGGGAGGCGTGGCCACCTGTGCACTTCTTGGACAGTGCAGGGGGTGGGGGCGTTGGAGACCGAAGCTGGAAAATGGGCTGCCCGAGCAGCAAAATGTGCCTCTCTCCTCCATGTGCAGCAGCAAGGGTAATTAGTGTTTGTTTACAGTGTTTTTTTTTTTTCTGGAAGGGTGGCAGGGACTACCGCAGACCCTGCCTGGAACCAGGGGAAATGCTTTGAATGAGAAGCAACTCTAGCCTGCAGAGGCCAGTCTCATGATCTCTGCAATACTGTGATCCCGATGCCGGGAGCCCCACAGCTGAGGTGATCCCAGGAAAGGCATTTACTGAGAGCTTGGAAATTCTCTCACGTCCCTGTCCCTAGTTCTACCCTGGAGGCAGGGAAATCTTCGCCTTGAGGAACTGTACCTAGTAGTTGTGTTTGTGTAAGTATGTGTGGATGTGTGACTGCTACAGACTTGCAGGTAACTTGAAAATTATTCTTTATCACAAGATTGATGTCTGATTTAAAAAAAAAAAAAAACACCGAAAGAGCCTCCTGATTTCCTTTAGTTCACCTTGTCAAGCCTACTTAGAATTATAGTTGCTTCATGATGTAATAATCCTTGGAAACTGGTATGTAGCCGATAAAATCAAATTAATTTCATCTTTAAGAGATTAATCTTTTTTTGCTCTAGCTTCAAAACAAACTTTTTTTTTCTTGCTTAGAATATAGAATTGGCCTTGTAACAAAACTTTTTTTTCTATTGCGGATATGGGACAAAGTCTGTATAAGTGACTATGTTTAGAACATTAAATATTTATCTTAAACTGATTAGGTCTTTATTGCCCTTGGAGAGGGAGAATGCATTACGTCTTAAGTACAGTATGCATTAGCTGAAAGGGTCTATGGATCTGCAGTGAGCACCAGGCTCAAAGCAAATATTTTTAAATAGCCATTCAGTTCCTCAAAGGTAAGTTTCACCAGAACCTGGGAAAATACAGATTTTCAAAACACAAAATTCCTTCATGGCAGAGGGACATCTGTGTTTTGCTCTGTTCTTAACAACACAAACTGTTAGGTTAAGTGATTCTTATCTTGGCTTCTTGACTCTGGGTCTCATTTTCCTAGCAACAATAAAATAAATGTGTGTACCTTACCGAAGAGGGACCCTCTTCAGAACATTAGTAACTTGATGTGTGTTTTCCACAGCGAGAGGAAGCCCTGAAGCAACACAAAACCCTCTCTCAAGAGCTTGTCAATCTTCGGGGAGAGCTAGGTAAGCACCTGTTTCCCTTTCCCTGCCTATGGTAAAGTTTACTGAAATTGACAATGTGCCCTTCCCTCCTGCTCTGTGGCCAGACTTAGACACTGGCCGCTGTTCTTTCTCTCCCTCTCATATCTGTGGAAACACTTTACTATCAACACTACTTTTGAATCCTGGCAGTGTGACCTCAAGCTCACAGAATTCCTGGCACTGGTCTGAGTAAGCTAACAGAGCTTTCTGATGTCCAATGCATGCTTCGTACCGAGTAAACAGGGACAGAATGATTTTTATAATTGTGTGGATTCCCGTTGAATAGTTATATCATGTTTCTTTCTCTATTTTTTTGGAAGGGTGGGGGGACCGCTTTTTATATTCAGGAGTGTTGAAAAAGTCATTCTGATAAGAGTGACCCGTGCTATGCATCCCTAAGATTGTATGTATACAGCGAGTCTCCAGTTAAAAGGGTACATGTTCTATGCTCAAACAGTCAGGATGAACTAAGGAGGAATGCCTACCAACCACAGGAGCAGCACCCTCTGGGAAGTCCTTCTGTCTGCTATTTGAGTTCTTGGCTCTTCTGGATATCCATAGATTTGAAGCACAAAGATAGTATGGTTGCCCTTTCTACCTCAGCTTCCTGTAGCAGAGAAGTGACAGCGCTGTGTTTCCCCCTCACCCCTCCTTCCATTTGTAAGGACCCCTCAGCCTAAGAATGGCCTTCCTGATTTAGCTTCAACTAGATCTGGAGTTGTTCAGCCAAAGGTCACTTGCCGTGTCCTTGGCTTTGCTTGCTGATAGGCTGTGCTGAAAGAATGCATAGTGTAAGTTCTTCAGAGGGAACAGCTAAAGATATAGCAAATTTGGTTCATCTAATTTTCAAAGAATCCTGTTTTTCTCTGAGAACCAGACCATTGTTTAATTACTGCCGATCAAATTTGCTAAACTGGAATATTTGTCAACAACTACACTGGCCCAACCAAGGCAAAGGTCAAGGGCTAGTGCATGTGGGGTCAAGATTTTGTCCAGTCCTGTTCCTTGTACCTCCCAGCTGGAGTCAAGGCCAATTTCTAGCTAACTCTTAAGATTTACAACAGTAGACAATCCATCCGTGCTGGCTGGTGTCCTTATAGAAAGGAAGGGCCCTGTGGAAACAGATGAAGGAGCGCAGAAGCCCAAAGAAGGGAGAGCTCTTGCAAACCAAGACAGAAGCCATAGCATGGGCAGGCATGGGCAGGCCTGAGCCAGACACCCTGAAGGCCTTCCACTGTTCAATTCAGTCTTGCTCCCTCCTTTTTGTTACCCAATGACCAGCTCTATTTGTTTGTCTGTGCATTCAGAATTGTAACAGATATGGAGGCAGGAGATGAGGAAAGAGGGTATTTGGTTTGTGTGTGTTTCAGAGTTCATCAGAATGCAGTGGAGATAGAGATGAGCCTGCCTAATGATTCAAGTTTCTAGTCTCTGAGAGAAGGCAGGGCCAAGACAAGAAGGGGACACTGAGCTCATTGACTCTGCTTGAATGGCAATCCTCTTCACAGTTAAACAATTTAAATTGGAGCCCAGGTCCACGGCACTCTTCCAGTTATCACAGAGCCTGTCAGGAAATAGCCCTCCTTTGTACTCTCACCTCTGTCTGAGATAAGGAGCATGTGGCCTGGTGTGCTTTTCCTGCTGCTGTCCAAGTGTCAGGATGTTACGGTTGGCCTGTTCACATTGTTTTGTCACCCTAGGCTGGACTTGGGAAATGGTGTCATTTCTGCTAACTACTGAGTCAGACAGACAGGCTTGCCCAAGTACCAGCGAAGGCATTTGGGAAAAGTTTTTGTTTGGCCAGTGAGTAGAAGAGACTCCTTTAAACAAGCATAATGAACCTCACCAGAAAGAAAGTTCTTGAAGCTTTCAGCTAGATTTGTGTCACGGGCTGTAATAGAAAAAAAGATAAAGTTTGTACATCAAAGCCTAAACCTTGGCTTTCCAGTTTGAGGCCATGAAAGGTGTAGGACTGTAGCATCTCAGTATCCATGTTCAAATCCTTGGGTTGGGGGGCTGGAGAGATGGCTCAGAGGTTAAGAGCACTGGTTGTTCTTCCAGAGGTCCTGAGTTCAATTCCGAGCAACCACATGGTGGCTCACAACCATCTATAATGAGATCTGATGTCCTTTTCTGACGTGTAGGTCAACATGCAGACAGAATATTGTGTACATAATAAATAAATCTTTAAAAAAAAGTTTAAAAAAAATCCTTGGGTTGGGAGCTGGGTGGCTCAGAACCCATCAAGTCACGTTTCTTCTGCCCCAGTTCTACTCTCTCTAAAGTGACTGTATACACATGTGCCCCAAGGATGGTCACAAGGATCACATGAGGTAAAACATTGTAAAACATCTGTAATATCAGGTGTTGACTGCTGTTAGCCTTACATACATGGAGGTATGCAGTTGTAGGTCAATGTCATGGTGTGTGCCTGTAACCCAGTTCTTAGGAGGCCAAGACAAGAGGATTGCTGCAAGTCCTAGGCCAGCACAGTGAGTGAAAGGTCAGCCTGAGCTATATAGTGAGACCCTGTGTCAAACACATATACTTGTGCTGCTTGCGTGTGTGTGTGTCCCCATATATACCGATTCTGTTTTACAGCTGTGTAGTTATTAGTCACAGTACCTTCTAGTGAAAGCATAAACCCTTCCATGGGAAGGAATAGTAAGTAGGTGAAATACTACTAGAAATCCTCAAAAGCAGGTGAGACCCGACCAGTCCTTTGCTGCTGTTGGCATTAGTGTTGGGTTAGTGGAATATTTTTTTGTTGCTTTTTTTTTTTTTTTAAGTTTGATTGGTTTGTGTTTGTTTGTTTGAGACAGTTTTTGTCTTGGAATTCATGCTGTACACTGAGTTGGCCTCGAACTCAGAGAGCCGTCTGCCTCTTGCCTCCCGAGTGTTGGGATTAAAGGTGTATGCCACCACTGCCTGGCTAGTGGTATAGGTTTCTATTCATACACTCCCAGTTAGGAGCTACTTAACATTTTTGAGTACACAGAATTTTCCCTTTGGTGTGATACAAAGTCTGTGTATTTCGCTGGATTAGTGTGGGGTTTGAATAGAGTAGTAAAATATATGAGATAATGGGCCTCGTGCTTTACAGGCAACAAGAGAAGAGAGCGGCTGTCTCAAATAGCCTGTGCCTTTGCCCTCCACCATTGACAGACTTTCTGGATGCCTTCTCACTTAGTACTCAGATAGTCCCTTTCTAAGTGAAGTCTTTCCACCTGACATGCAGTCAGCATGTTTCTCCTGTCTGGCCCACGTTCCTTCATGGAAAGCTTTTTGCTGGGGCAAACCTCTTCAAGGAATACCTCTGTCTATGCAGAACAAAAGCATGAGGCCAGTGACATTCATACCATGCACTGATGTATTTAATGTATCTTGTGTTGTTCTGATGTCTTCAATCTATATGGTCCTTAATGAGGAGATCCTTTGCTACTTCCTCTGGGGGAGAAAAATGAAAATGAACCCTCCATTTGTATAGCTTATTGGCATCTATTGGCATTTCAGAGTTTAAACTTTAAAGACCAGTGTATAAGCAAGAAATACCCTAGAGTCCTACTATCTTGGCATGCTTTTGCATAGCCCTTTGCCTTTGATATAGAACATATATAACTTTGTACTGTCATTATAATATATGTTGTTCCATCACATTTTTTTGTTTGGAAGTTGGTTTTTGTGTCTCTGCCTGTCCCATCAGGTTTTTTTTTAAATTATATTTATTTGTATGTGTATCCACATGTGCGTGCCACAGCGTATGTGTAGAGGTCAGAGGACATCTTGCAGAATTGGGTTCTCCCATTCCACCCTATGAATTCAGTGATGGAACTCTAGTTCTTAGGTTTGGGGGCAAGCCTTGGCTCCCCTGAGCTGTCTAGCCAGTGCAGTCCATTGGTTTTTAGCAAACATTCATATAGTCTGCACTTGCATTAAACATTTCTGTAACCCAGGAAAACTCCCTTAAGCCTCCCCTCCCTTAGAAGCAAATGCTGATCTGGATTTTATGACCAAAAATCAGTTTTGTCTCTTCTAGATTCACACAGATGAAAATGTAGTGTGCTCCTTTACCTACGGCTTTTTTGACAGAGGGTCATGCTTCTGAGGTGTTTTCTGTGTGTCTTTGGATTGTTTTAACAAGCATAGTACTTTTCCACCTCAGAGCCTCCACTGAAGACATTCTTAATGATTGTGGAGCATCTATAGAGCAGTACAGCAATAAGACCATATGATCGTGGCTCATGGGTGTACAATTTAAGCCCTTCCCTCCTGAGCTGCAGGTGTGTGCTTCCTTTGAGGCCCTGCCCCCCAGGTGAGCCAGCCCAGTGAGATGACAAGTGGATGGCCCCTTGCTTCCTGAGTCCTCTGCATATCTTCTTATTCAGACCTGTTCTGCAGAATGTACCCCTCAGTGTCCCAGGAGGCATCAGCTGAGTCACTCAGTACCCAGGACGGCCACTGACTCACACTCCTTATACAACATCACTCTCTCTAATCTACAGGTATATCAGTGTGTCCTAAACCCTTCTCAGGCCTGTCCTTCCTTAGTGATCCTGGAGCCATAGCTTCATTAATGAATGATAGCACTGTGGCTACCCATCCCTGTGTGGCCACAGTTGCCTTTTCCATGGTGGCCGAAGATTGCACTTGTAAGCCTGACACTGTAGCATCCACTGCCTTTTTTTTTTTTTCACTTTGTTTTTGTTATGTTTGTTTAGAGCCTGACTTTGTGTCTAGGTGCTCTTTCCCTCTTAATCACAACTGGCTTCTTGCAGGCTCCAGTTGTGGTCTAATTCATGTTTCTGTCTACCTCTTCTGCACTTGTTACCCTTCTGCTGAAGTGCTTTCTCCTCTTTGTGGTACCCTTCTCCTCTTGCCTATCAGACCCTTGTCTTTAGCTGAGTTTCACCCAGAGCTTTCAAACAAGTTAATGCTACCTTTTCTACCCTTCTGGTTACTTGGTGCACATCAAGGCTTTGTACTTGGAGCCATTTGTTTCTGTACCTCTTTCAACCATGTAGAACTATGATGTCTTCAAAGGCAAGCTTACTATCCCCTTTCAGGCGTGTAGGCCTGGGGCACATGGGTACATAGACAGCAGTGAAGGGATGGATTTTGATACCTATGATGGCAACAGGGAAGGTGGGTTTCTCCTTGTAGTGTAAGGGGTTTGAGGGGTTATGTGCTTAAACATCTGCTATGAACGCCTTTTAAAAAGTGATATTACAGTTGCCCAGAGAGCATGGCAGTAATGGTGGTGTATGATTCTGTTCGAATCATGACGGTGGTTTACCAGAGAATCTGGAATGTCAGTCGTTGCAAAAGTAAGTTCACTGTCCCATTTCATGGCCAACATATGAAGCAACCTTTTGCCTCTGAGAAAGTAATTCTGATTCTTTCTGGTGTCACATTGAAAAAAGTGGCTTAAAGAGGCCTCTCACCATAATCTTTGAGGTTTCCATTGTCCTTAAAATTACATTTTTTTGTTCTATATAAAGAGAAAGATTTGTTTGTTGTGGTGCTGGAAACCAAACTCGGGCATTGTACATGCTAGACAGACCCTCTGCCACTGAGCCACACCCTAGCCCCAATATATATGTATATATGTATATACATATATATGTATATATGTATATATACAAGATATATACAATGTATATATCATTATATTTATACAACATATATACAATGTATATATACATATATATTGTACTGTATAAAAAGAAAAAAATTGAGACTCAAGAGCTAGTGTGCTTCCCTACTGCTAACCAGATCAGTAAGCCAAAGGGTTTGGATACAAAGCCAAGGTGGCCAGGCTGTTTTTGTCATTCCCAACAGAAAGTACTTTGTGCAACGGAGTAAAACACTGGAAAGTCATTTGAAATCAATACAAGCATGCATCGATAACTAATGACTTGTAATATCCTTTAAGGGTGTATGAAGTACACTGTTGCTAAATGGAAATAGCTTCTTACCTACTTAGCAAGTTGTGAAAAGCAAAATATAAACCACCCAATCAGCACTAACCCGGTAGACCTTGGATTGCCTCACACCTTGCCAAATGTGTGAATGCTTTCGCCATCCCAATTCTGGCTTTAATTCTGGTTAACAAGGCTGTGTGTCTAAAGTGATTTAGACACACTGTGTAGCTGATTTCAAGCGGGATTTTCTTCTCTGTCCTTTTTTTTTTTTTTTCTTTTTTTAGTAGATTGTAATGAAATAGCATGCAGAAACCCTTCCTTAAAAGCTCTTTATCTTGATGAAGTGTTTGAAGGAGGAGCTGATATGTCAGACTTGGGTCATTCTCTTGTTATCTGTATGTCTCCTAAATCTGGACTGTGGCTGGCTCTACTGATATCTCAAAGTCCATGTTCTTCCACCTACAGATATGCAAAATACAGCCAGCGGCGTGTGGTTCTGAGAGCAGTCCGTGAGATTTCTTTTTCATCCCCGTCTTTTCTTTCCTAACTCTAAAGTCTCAAATTTTCCTGACACTGGGTCACCTGTTTAGAACGTGGGTGCACAAACGTCATTGTGAGATGAAACAGATTTCCTGTTCTCACCCCCACCAAGTCTGACTCATTTAGTTCGGGATGGAGTCCAGGAATCTGCACTTTTAACATCATCCAAATTATTCTGACACAAGAGCACCTGGGACTACACCCAGACACCACACTCTCTGGAATGTTCCTTATATGTTAAAAGGTATATAAAAAGTAAGCAAGCAGAGTGACTAATGCCAAATAGCCCCAAGAGACCTGAGTCCATTGCTCTATGTTGAAAGTTTATGCATGCCCATTGGGCTTTATACCAGCGCCTTTTGATTCTTCTGTCCTAAAAGCAAATGATACGGAAGGAGGCAAGACAGAACTGGAAGTTACGGCATTGTTTTGACTGAAACCTGGTCCTACACCGGGGCTCCTGTTTCTCAGGCCACAGTCGTGGAACAAACACACTGTCAGTTAGTTATTCCGCCATGCCTTTGTCTCTTATCATTCTTAGATTTTTTTATTTTTCATGTATGTGTGGGGCACGTGCTGTTACAACAAGGTGAGCAGCTGTTCTGCAGCCTGCTGTTGGCTCAAGCACGAGATGAAAACCGCCAAAACCACCTTTTCAGACCAGTCCTCAGGTGGACCATGGGAGAACCCGGCCTCTCTGTGGAAGCCCCCTTAGGGTGTCAGAAGGTGGAAGACGTGCCAGTAAGACTTTGTAACCAATCAGTATGTGGAGAGAGCAGAGAGAGACAGTGACAGACAGAGACAGGGAAGCATTGTTCTTCACTTATCTTGCAGTCTCTTATGGCTCCAGAGGAGAACTGAGCTAGAGCATTTCTTGGTATGCACGGCAGGCCTGCACTAACTTTCTCCCTTTGATTCCCAAACTGGGGAAGCGGCCAGTCAGAACCAGTTTGGAGTTCTGTGCTTGGAACACTGCGGAGTTCAGGGTCTTCTGCCCTCCCAGTTCCATTTGGCAAAATGAGCCTTATGGTAGCATCTACTTGTCAGCTCAGAGCCCCACACGAAAAGAAGAACTTGAGAGCCCTTTGCAAGGTCTGGAGTAAGTTTTAAAGGTAGAGCAGTTTATTTGTGGGAGAGTTGGATTTAATGGTGCCGAGTTGCTTTCCCAAAAGTTTATGATTTGTTAGGAGGTTTTGAAATTGTTCATGTAGATTTGTGGGCATCATGCAAAAGAGCCATCTGAAAGCCATTTACAGCAGGCAACCTGACGCTATCACCTATGCACACCAGATATAAAGGACTGGCCCATCACTGCATGCTGTCTCTGCTTCAGTTTTTCAGCTCCTTCCTATGTCTGGGGTGGCCTCTTTTCCCCATCTCATTCTATGTCTCCTTATTTCTGTCTGTCTCTCTCTCCCTCTTTCTCTCCCTCTCTCTCTCTCCACCTCCATACAATAAATCTCTTTATACCAGATCTGCTGAGTGTGTAGCATTTTAAAATATATTACAACAGAGACCCTTGTTTACCATGTGTCTACCAGGTGACTGGGCTCTGTGAAAGGTTACCTTTGGAGAAGTAAAATTGGAAGGTGTTAATGCTAGGCGATCAACCTCCGCCAACCACCACAACCCTTTGGCACACTCGAGGCCCCTACTGCCCAGAGTTGCTGGACAGTGTATAACAGCTCCATATACGCTGTTATCATCTCTAAAGTGAGAGGCCAGTAGAACAGAGTTTGTTTTTTCAGGAGACAGAGGCCCAGAAAGTCTGAGATGCCTCTTGGTCAGACACGTTTTTTTTGTTTTGTTGTTTTTCATTGAGACCTTCGATTTTGAAAACAGATTAGACCCCCACTTGCTCAGGAACTGTATCATGATAGGACCTCATGGAGAAACATTATGCAGTAATCATGGGGGAAGGCCCTGTCCTGTGGTTCTGGATGGGGTGCAGGAGAAGTGAGAAGGTTACCAATTGTGCACTGAAGAAAGGCATAAAGGAGCCAGAACTACGAGCAGGTAGCTGGTTTCCAGGGGGCCAGAGACAGAGACCGAGAAGAGGACCAAAGGCAAGAAAGGCAAGGTGGACCCAAGTGGCCCCCATCATTTCCCTCCTAAGGAACGCAGAAGAGGGGAGCCCTGAAGAGACTCCAAATATGATCCCTTCCTGGAAGCATACCAGGAAAGAGTCACATAATTGGAGAATGGAGTCCTCCCATTTTCCTGTTTGTCTCTTTCTATCACTCTCTCTTACATGGTCTAAAATCGCCTCACTTTTTTTTTGTTCTACGTCAGATTTTAGGTCTGTTTATACAAGAAAAACAAATCTGAAAAGCCAGAGAAGTTTAGTAGTCTGGAATATAAAGAGCAAGTAGTTGTAGGTAGATTTTAAAAGGAGACTCCTGGAATGTCCTACTATTTGTGTGTGCATTTTTATCATAATTTTCTGTTGTTTTTGAGATAGGGTTTCTCTCTGTAGCCTTGGCTGTCTTGGAACTCTCTTTTTGTAGATCAGGCTGGCCTTGAACTCACAGAGATCCGCCTGCCTCTGCCTCCTGAGTGCTGGGATTAAAGTCATGTGCTACCACCACTTGGCTTCATATTTATCATTTTTAATCCTAGACAAATGTCTTTTAAAACTCATGTGTGTGTGTAGTGTGTGGGTGGTGTGTGGGGAGGGTAAGTGCTGGAGATCAAACTCAATAAGCATTATATTCTGTTTTGCATTTCATGTATATTTCCACGGAATATACAGTCGGGTCTGATTCCTCTGGTAATAACATCAGTAACATATGTCACACATTCAAGTGCTTGAGCACAGGACCAGACTCTTCTCATACGTTGCCATGTTTAACCCTGCAGGGAAAGTAGCAGAGATGCCCCTCTTTTAGAGATGGGGAAATGTGAGCGACCCTTCCAAATCACATGGTGGGCAACCAGGGTGCTGAGACTGGAGCCAGTCCTCTGGCTTTCTTCTGTGAAGGTGATTGTGTCCAAGCCATCCCCTATGAGGCATGCTACTCATGTATAAAAGAGGAGGCGGCTCTGTGTCATTTGCAAGAACATTGACATTTTTCAGACCACGGCTGTGTAATGTTTTCCTCCCTAACCAGAACATTCATGAGCCAGCAAAGGGAAACCTGTATCTATGAGATGGAAATAATCAGTACGACTGCCCACCCTTACAAAAATCCCTGGGGACTAATTAAGTAGTGGCTTCACTTCCTCTCTGTTAGGGGTAACTGCCAAAGGGCCTGAGAGTAATATGATTCTGTTTTCCCAAGGTCAGATTGGACTGTACAGTGATTGTTTGAAAAGCAAAACCTGCCTTTCTTGACTTCTCGTGCCTCGACTTTTCCTTGCTCAAATAGCTGTGGTTTAGACAGGCAGGGCTCCCCAGTTTTCCTGGCCTGGCCTGGCCTAGTAGTCTCAGGGCTGGTGCAACTCTTGAGTAAAAGTATCAACTTCTGTATTTAACATGACTTAGACTTTAGAGATTAATTTAAACTAAGTCTGTGTCTTTCTTTTTTAAGTCTAAAAACTGTTTAAAAACAAAGACATAAGTGGTAGATTTTCTAAACTGAGAGAAGCGGTGCACGCCTTTAATCCCAGTACGCCAGAGGTGGGTGTGGGGGCGGTTCTCTGAGTTCGAGGACAGCCAGAGCTACAAAGTGAGACCCTGTCTTGGGTGTGGGGTAGAATTTTCTATTCACGTGGTAACTTCATTAAATGAGTACACCTAGCAGCATGGGGAAACTCCAGGGTCACTTATTCTTAACCCCGGGTGACTTTGCTTTAGTTTGGGCTTTGTTGGTTGTCAGATGAACTGAAGGGAGTGGGCTTTGTGCAAGGAAGCGAGCCGGCAGACTGAGGGTGGGCAGGAGCTGGTACAGACGGCCCTGTAACCCCTTCCCAGCCTAAAATTGTGGGTGAAGTCCTTATTCCCCTACCACAGACATGTAGTATGTACCAGTGGACAAGGAACACCATGAGAGCCCTTAACAGCATTTATATGTGCATTCTGCTAAAAAATAAAAATTAGGAGGTCTCTACCAAATCACAGCTTCCTTAAGAGCCCTGGCTAGTGGACCTGAACTAAAGCTATTTGTGTGAGAAGTACCTGTTGCACAGAGCTCTGTAAAGAGCGGAAGGTCCCTTGCACAGCTGCAGGCTGATGTCACTTTCTGGGGTCTGGCCTGCCCTTCAGTTGTTGGAAGTAACAGCAGAAAGCCATCCACTCCCCACCTGCTCTCCCCGCCTTTTCTCTTTTCCAGTTCTCCCCTCCCATCTGTTCCCTCTTCACCAAGCTCCCAGTAGCCAGTGAAGCTGCACACTGTTTAAGCAGAGCAAACAGCCCTCTCAGTTGGTTAATGGGAGATTTCTGTGTATCCCATTTGATCCTCAACACTGACATGCTGTAATTCTACATTCAGACTGACAGTAGTTTGATTATAAACAGATGTGTGACACTCAGGCAGGTGCAGCCAGAGTTAGCCCGCACTGGGAAGCCCTTTGTGCCTGAATTAGATGCGCAGGCTCCCTAAGTTCGTTCTTGAGTGACAGTGTTTGCTGAGACACCTGTGTGCCTAGAGACCCCTTTTTTGTATATGATATGTTCATGTCTGGTGTGAGTTTCCGAACGAGGTTAGTCGTGTTTGCTTGCTTGTATTTGCTAAAACACACATTTCTCTTGCTAGAAACAGATCCCCTCATTGATTGGCTGCAAAGCATTTTTTACAGACTTTTCCCACATAAACGTCTAAGCTGAGTCACACAAGGGACCTTATGGGAAGGTGTTCATCATTCTCATTTTTATGTGTTGCACAGTCAGTTGGCAGAAATGTTGTGTTTGCTAGTTAGAGGACCACTGAATGTCTTGAACCTCCTTTTCTTTTAATAAATACTGTAAGAGTGTGCTTGTTAGCAATTAAGAAAGTCATTTGTTGTAGTTTATTAAATTATTTTAAAGGGAAAAATTTTAATAGTATTTATACCAACTTTTTCATGATGACCCTATCATTATTTTCATCTGACATTTTGACTCTTCCCTTCAAGTATTTCTGCTTTGTGGATTGGTTTGTTTGTAATCTTTGTCTGTCTGTTTATGGTGGTTTTGTTTATTTTGAGATAGTCTTGCTATATAGCCCAGGCTAGCCCCAAATTCAAATAAATCCTCCTGCCTCAGCCTCCTCAGTGCGGGGACTAGAGGCACATAGCACTTGGCTCTTCTGTGTAGATGTACTATGTGCTATTACATATGGATCGTGTGGGAGTAAAGTTTTTAGTCTTTATACTAGAATTTTATTAATGCATTTCCAGCTCTACTTAATCCATCATGCAAATCAAAGTCATGATGCATCCTTTCACATGCACTAAGATGGATATTCTATATATATTTCTTTTAAAAAAATGTGATTATTATAACTTCATCGTTTCCTCCTTTCTTCCCGTCAAACCTACCTATATACTTCTTCTTGTAGCTTTTTTTTTCTAATTAAGCATGTTTTTGGGTGAGGATGTGGAGAAATGGAATTGTCATTTAAGACATCAGAGATCTTATAGATATTGATGTCCCTATGTCCATGGCAGCCATTGTTTAGTGTGGTCAGGTGGTAGAGACAGAAAGGGTCATCAGTGGATCAGGATGTGATATGTGCGATTAGTGGAGTCTTAGGTCCTAGCACAAGCTGCAATGTGGATGAACCTTGAGGACACCGTGCTAAGTGCAACAAGCCAGGTGAAAGGACAAGTAGTGTATGGAAGAAGGGGGCTTTCTGAGGTGGGGGATATGGCAGCGATAACCAAATTGCATTACATGTGAGAGAAATTAGAAAAGACTTATCCTGGTTCACAGTCTAGGAGGTCTCAGCCCAGGATCTAGTGACCCCAATCCTTCGTGCCCGTGGAAAGGTACACATCGCAGCGTGAAGAGCACATGGTTGAGGAAACTATTTGCCTTGTGGCTGGGAAATTAAAGTGAGGGAGGGACAGCATCCAGAAGGTCCACCACCTTCCAGTGGCATTATGGGCCTCTAGCAGATGAGCCTTTGACAGACAGTTCTTACTTGAACTGCAGCACTAGTCACAGGTCAAGTGAACCGGCGTCACTCCTATGCCTCCAGGGTCACTCCTGTGCCTCCAGGGTCATCAGTGGTGTGTGAATGTTTTTCACAGACACTGAACAACTGTAAAGGCTCCTCCCTTTCCTTTACATCCTTTTTAGTTGCTGCTTCAAGCACCTGTGAGAAGCTAGAAAAGGCCAGGAATGACTTACAAACAGCGTATGAAGGGTTTGTCCAGAAACTAAACCAGCAACATCAGGCAGACCGGACGGAACTGGAGAACCAGCTGAAGGAATTCTACACGTCAAAGTGTGAGAAGCTCCGGAACATTTACATCGAGGAGGCAGACAAGTATAAAGCTCAGCTGCAAGAGCAGGTTTGTGTGACTTGGCTGTTCTGGCGTGGCCGTCTGCCTGAGGTACAGATCCTGTCTGCGTTCTGAATGAGCCATTCCTTGCCTTTTAACTTAATTTAGGAAAGTTTTGGGGGTGGGTTTCTTTTTCTTATGATGAAGCAGTGTTGGGTTAAAGAAGGGAAAGGAAGCCAGGCACAGTGGTACACACCCCTAATCCCAACACTTGGATAGCTGGAGCAGAAGGATCATAGTTGAGCACTATCTTAGCTGCAGAGAAAGTTCTGGGCCAACATTGGTAACTTAAGTGAGTCCCTGGCTCCAAAATAAGAACTGGAAACAGGGCCAATTGTGTCCTCAGTGACGCGAAGGTTTCTGAGTAGCTACATTCAATTCCCAGTACGAATAAACAAATGAATAAAAACGCTGTAATCCTACCAGCTAGCTACTTGGAGAGGCTGAGGCAGCTTAATGAGACTGTCTCAAAGTAAAAAGTGAAGGAGCTCCAGAGCTACAGCTCAGAGGTGCAGCAAGAATTTGCAAAAGCATGTCCAAGGCTCTGACCAACCCCAAGTAGGACCGATTTTTTTTTTTAAAGGATAGAAATATTGCAAAACCAATTCCCTTGGAAGCATCCTCATATTCAGTCACTAAACCTTTTTTTTTTTTTAATAAATGCCTTAATACCCTTTTTCCCCCCATTAGTATCATAAACTTTGAATGGTGGCACAGGCCATTAATCAGTCCCAGCACTCAGGGAGACAGAGGCAGGCAAATCTCTGAGTTTGAAGCCAGCCTGTTCTACTGAGCTAGTTCCAGGACAGCCAGGGCTACACAGAGAAACGCTGTCTCAAAACAACAGCAACAACGATGACAAAATTCCCTGTGCCTATTTCACTTGCTATTTTATTTAGTGTATGCACAACCTATGCCAGACATGTGTTAGGGCCTGAGAGTAGAGTGGTCAGTGTGACAGGTACAGGGCTGAGGTGGACCTGTGAAGTGTGGCCCTATGCCTTGAGATGGACTCAGCCATTACCATCAGTGAACCCTGCAGAGCTTGGGCCATCTTTGTTCCTGGGGAGGATGGATTGGGTTGTGGGAGGGGCCAGGCCGGAGCGGGTTGTTGTACACACGTGTTAGATGGGCACAAGCAAGTAAACAAAGTCCCTAACAGATGCTCATTCATTTGACTTGGCACTTTGGTTCTGGCTGGTAAATTGTCGTTCTGTTTGTTCCTTACAGTTTGACAACTTAAATGCCGCCCATGAAGCAACAAAGCTGGAGATTAAAGCTAGCCACTCAGAGAAAGTAGAGTTGCTGAAGAAGACCTATGAAACCGCCCTTTCAGGCAAGGGGGTGCCTTTTGCTACTTCATGGATATGCATAATACTTATTTACTGAGATGGAAATGATCCACGACTCTCCCTTGCTCAGAATAACCCCATGGCATTCAACTGGCAGTCTTCTTGTTTTCCTTGTGCATTGTTTGTTGTTAGTGGGTGCCTTTTCCCTTAAGGATGCAAATAATGGTTAGTTATACATGCCAGGCCTTCAGGAAACAGGGTGAACTTCCAAAGATTCTAAAAGCCTTTTTATGGTGTTGGTCAGTGATAGCTGCTACTGTGGATCCTGGGAAGGTCAAGGTGTCAGTTTCTAGCATTGTGCTGTAAGGAATCCACACTTAAGCACTTTTTTTGCACACCATGGCTGTGGGAAAGAAAGGTGCCATTTGATGGACAAGGGCAGGATATTCTGTGGTGACCTCACCATCACTAAAAAGTTTGAAGTCAAAAGGGAGGAACAAGAAGCCATTTCTTTCAGGACGAAGTCAGCAGGCCAGTGGGGTGTCCACTGTGAATCCACTGCAGCTCACAGAGTAGCAGGGTTGGGTGTGGTTGAAACGGCTGTGTGACCTTTCGGAGGGACTTCTCATGAAATACTGAGCTGTGTGGACTCAGGTGCTGGCAGACAGAAGTGGCTGGCTGCCTTACATACACATTTAGTAAACATTGTCTTCTTCCTGCTACTACAGGGCTCAATTTTAGACTTGTATATTTTTTTCCAGGAAAAGCAAATTAGAAGGGAGACAGGGCCCCCAGACCAGGAATCAGAAACCTATCTTCTGATACCCTACCTTTCATTCTGAGATTTTTTTTTTTTTGAAGGTTTCTTTGGCCTCTGTTAGCATCAGGGTGTCTGGTCATTGAACCAGAATTCACTTACCTACATAGCAAATCTATTCTGGGAAGAGACGGCTTAATTTATAGAGTTGCACCTCATGAATGGAAAGTAACATGAGCTGCACTCCATCAGCTCCTGTGTCTACATATGTGGGGCTGTGGAGTCCTGATCTCATAGGGTGTGACTACCTTAAAAACACACACTCACAAAGAGCAAACTCCCTTCTTTCCAGAAATCAAGAAGAGCCATGAAATGGAAAAGAAGTCCCTGGAGAACCTGCTTAGTGAGAAGCAGGAATCCCTGGAGGTGAGCAGCTCCTGCCTGGGCCTGGATGGTGCCTCTCTGTGCTCTCGAGCCTTCTCTGGTATCTGATGTCCCGAGTGTTACTGTTTGTGTTTCAGAAACAAATCAATGACCTGAAGAGTGAAAATGATGCTTTAAATGAGAAGTTGAGATCTGAGGAACAAAAGCGAATATCAAGAGAGAAGGTGAGCTCAGTAAGTTGTGCATTCTGGATTTTCCTTCTGCTCAGTTGCCATTTCAAGGTAATTAATTCTTCAGCAGCTGTGGAAATAATCAAGGCCTAGAGTCTTCTTCATGCTTGCGGTATTTTTGTTTTAATTGAATAGAACAATTTATTCACTGATTTTTTTTTTTACACATCTTCAAAAAGGACACACAGATTCAAATCTAGAGGTTATTGTTGTTTTGTTTTGTTTTTTAACAGATGGGCAACATCCATACATGTAGGCAAACACTGATACACATAAAATTAATTTCTAGAAGTTGACAGGAAGTTATGTGATTTTCCTCAAATGAATATGAGGGGATTTATCTTACGGTCTCCAAAAAACCCTATTTAAAAGGACCACATGGAATTTTATTTTTGAAGAGTCTGGGATTAAAGATATGCATATGGTCTCTGTTTTGACCCATCTGGGTCTGGGTCTGGGTCTTCTACTGGCCGTTACAAAACAGATTATCTGACCTTCAGAATGCATTTCCTTTTTGTGTGAAGTAAACAGTTTGAAGAGTGAGAGAAAAATAAAATTCAAGCCTCCTCCCCCCTAATTCTCCCTCAGGATTCCTCTGGAAGGGAAGATAGTTTTTGATCCAGGAGGTAGTTTTGGTGATCTAAACCACTGAATTTTGTCTGAGAAACTTTGATTCAACATCTGGCAAATAGGTCTTCTCTCTTTTTCTCTCCCCCTCCCCCCTTCTCCCTCTCATCTATACGTATATAAATATCTATATATACATACATATACATTTAGATAGATATAGCTGATTTGTACAAAATTGTTGAATAGAATTCAGTTGAATTTTCATTGGTCAAACAAGGAGTGGGTTGTGGTGGGGTGTTCCATAGTAGTGGTATCATTAGTGTCCACAGAAAAAAAATTAAAATGTTTGTTTTCAATATTATGGCCAAAGCCTTAGAGGTTAAAATGATCTTAATTCTTTATTTTTACTTATTTGAAACTGCTGTAAGAAGTTAGGCCAGGTATAGTGACTCATTCCTATAATTCTGGTACTTCAGAGGCTGAGACAGGAGGATGGCCACACATTAAAGGCCAAACGTGGCTGCATAAATCCCAAGTCAGCCTGGGCTATAGAATGAGACCTTGTTTCAAAAAGAGACAAAGGAAAAAAAAAAACATACATTTAGCTGGCCGTAACAGTGTTTGCTTATAATCCCAGCAATGGGAAGCTGAGGCAAGAGGATTACTGTAAATATCAGGTCAAGGCTAGGTTTCAAAGCATGACCCCATGTTGAAAAGAAAAGAGAAAAGAAAAGAAAACAAGTAAGTAGTTTACTACTTGTTTCTATAAGCCTAATAAGAGATTCAGTATATAAAGAAGTTGAGACTGAATAATATATGTGAAATGGATAAATTATTTTGGTGTGTGTGTGTTTTTTTCCAGAAAACCCCTCAGGTCATGTATCTGGAACAAGAACTAGAAAGCCTGAAAGCTGTGTTGGAGATCAAGAATGAGAAACTGCATCAGCAGGATATGAAGCTAATGAAGATGGAAAAGCTGGTATGTGCAGCTGGTGGACTGAGTACCTTGCATGCATGCATGCATGTCTGTGTTATGTGTGTGTGTATGTGTCTGTCTGTGCGAGCATACACATGTGGGAGAGTGTTGTCTGGGAAATTGAAATGCAGAGCTTAACAATATCTGGAAAACACGCTAAAGGTTGGAGTTGCATTTTATTTTCCAGATGTATTAAAAGCTGATTCATTGATGCCTTCTAGAACACATTTCTTTTATGAAATGCATATAAAGCAGCATTTAGTTTTGTAAAAACTATAACAACTCAGGTTCACATTTCAGTAGTCTGTGGATTTTCCTAATGGAAAATTTTAATTATTCTAAAGGCAATGTCTTCATGCACCAGCCAGCCTGGATAGGACAGTCCGATATCTCAATTAATTAATGGCTTTGGCACCATAGGACCTAGGAGAATTCCTTACCTTTTTGCTTTGTTCATTTCGTTTTGGGACAAGGTTTCTCTGTGTAGCCTTGGCTGTCCTGGACTTGCTTTGTAGACCAGGCTGGCTTCAAACTCACAAGAGATCTGTGTGCCTCTCTGCCTCTGCTGGGAGTACCAGCCTGTGCTACCATGCCCGGCTGAATTCTTTATCTTTCTAAGAACTATAATGTGATAAAATAACTGCGTTGTTGATAAGATTGACAGAGTTAGAAAAGCCTACTCCTAGCTGTGTTTTCAGGGGCGTGCCCTATACATACTGTCAGACTTGGGCCAGCCCTGAAACTCAGGACCTGCTAGCCAGGACAAGGAACCAAGCTGGCGGGATTTGTCAGCAGCCTCAGTGACCCTGGCTGTTGGCTGTACTTTGTTCCTAGCTGCCGGCCACCTAGTGTACTGCCTGTCTCTCCTCCGCCCAGTTTTGGGTGACTCAACACTCCTTGAAGAAATGTCTCATTCAAAGTAGACCAGCCTTGGACAGTAGGGGGCACAGAGGTCACTCTTACCTGGTGGGCTTTTTGTTTGGAGTGCGGGGATTTGGCTTAGTTTGGTGTTTTGTTTCCTAGAGATAATTAACTGTGTCTCGAGTGCTTAAGGGAATATATAGATACTACTTCACTTTGTCAGGAGATGTGGGAGTGTGTGTGGGGGTTCCTTTTTTATACACAGTGGAGTTTTAATGAGGCATAGTGAAGAATGAAATTATCTTAGTTGCAGAAATGGGACTGGAGATTATCATATTAAGTGAAACAAGCCAGACCCAGAAAGACAAATGTCATTTTCTCTCATATGTAGAACCTAGATGATGAACGTGTATGACATGAGACTGGGGGAAGACCTTGGAAGAGAATGGGGACTAGCAAGGGGAGACAGGAGTGAGTAATGGAGGGCAGATACAGTCAAATGCATTGTATGCTTGAACAGAAAGCCCATTACTGTATATAGTGAATATGTGCTAATCATTTTTAAGAGAAAAACATAGTGGCCAAAGACACACACACACACAAAGTGGAACTGTCAATTTTTTGCAGTTAGATATGAGTGTTTTTCTTTTTTTTTTTTAGGTTTTTGTTTTATTTTTTATTTATTACAATTTATTCACTTTATTGCAGTGAATAAATTGCAATAAATTTATTGCAATATAAATTTAATATAAAATAAATTGCAATAAATCCGTTGTCCCCTCCCAATCCTGCCCTCCCCCCTTCTCCTCCCATGCCCCTCTCCAAGTCTGCTTTTAGGGGAGGTCCTCCTCTCCTTCCATCTGACCTTAGCCTATCAGGTCTCATCAGGACTGGCTGGATTGTCTTCCTCTGTGGCCTGGCAAGGCTGCATCTCTCAGGGGGAGGTGATCAGAGAGCCAGCCACTGAGTTCAAGTCAGAGACAGGCCCTGTTCCCCTTACTAGGAAACCACTTGGACACTGAGCAGCTATGGGCTACATCTGAGCAGGGGTTCTAGATTATCTCCAGGTATGGTCCTTAGTTGGAGTATCAGTCTCAGAAAAGACCCCAGATTTTTTGGTTCTGTTGCTCTCCTTGAAGAGCTCCTGTGTGAGTGTTAAATTCCACCCATTGACTTTGTGGCAGGTTGGTCATTTAGTCCAGCTGTTTGGAGTTAATGTGTGGCTGAGCTGGGACTAAATGCTCACAGAGGGTGTCACTCCCATGCTGGTGCTTGGCAGCCTGGTCAGGGTTAGGGCTGGGGTTAGGGTCAGAGGCCCCTCCTGGAATAAGGGGCTTCTCGAGGATGATTGGGATATTTCTCCTTGTGGGCATCCCCCCTCATGGAGGCACGGGTGGCAGCTGAGGTGGCAAATATGATAAAAAAGTACCGTTCAAGACTTTACATTGGTAATGTCCTGCCAACCATAAAGTCCCGAGACAAAGGTGCAGATGCCAACTGCACTGACAAATTGAGAGCCACCACCACAGTCTAAGCTGTGGACGGGCAAAAGGTGAGGGCTCACCGTAGTGGACTTGAGTGCACTCACAATAAAGACCCCCATGATTCAGCAGCCTCAGTCAATGACAGCGACATGAGTATAGACCAGGCCTATGAAAACTCAGCACTGTTTACTACGAATGGAACCAGCTTGAGTTCATCATCCTCATGGCTTCCGGAAGACACCAGGTTCGTGATTGGTCTCCTGCCCACCATGAGGAATAATGTCTCTCTTCCAGGTCACTAAAGGAGTTCTCCCAATTGACATTTTTAGTCCAGCCCAGTTCCAGTTTGAAAGACTACAGCCCATCTATCATGGGGGCTGGGGGTCAGTATGTCAGAATGGTAGCCGATACCTAGAGTTGGACTCTTCACTCTGCCCATTTTGGAGGTACCAGAAGTACAGGAAGTGGCTTGCTTTTTTTTTTTTTTTTTTTTTAAGGAGTGCAAGAAACTCCTAGTTGTTAATAGGCTCAGCCTAGTACACACAGTACATCTTGGCAAAGGTCGTCCTGTGACACCTGCTCAGCAGGCAGTGATGACTCAGGAAACCCTGTTAGTAATGCGTTGCTCCATCTTCTGTTCATGCATCTGAATTTATCGGACGATCACAGGTGATAAAAGGCTCTGCTATAAAAGCACGAATATATTTTAATCTCTCGAGCTGTGATATTTGTTTTATACCCCAACCAAGAGGCATCATAACAGTGTCAGTTGACATGACACTGTTGTATATACAGGAGGATAGGTTGCTATGACAATTGGTACACCCATGGCCACTGATGAATTTTGCACTTAGGAGCACCAGGCCTTTAGAGAAGTTAGGACACTTCGTATATTAGTGTCCTCTAAGGGAACAGAGCTGACATGATTATGTTAGCGGAGGATTCACTTGATTGGCTGGCATGATGAGTAGAGTAGTCCGGCGACGGTTGATGGAGAGAGGCTGAGAACTAGTCATTGGTAAACTGGCAAGGCTGTGTGGCTCCACAGTTCCACTCTGGTACCAAAGGCCAATGGGACTCCTGGAGAGCCCCGTGTGGATCATCAGCCCACACTGGAAGCCAAGTCAATATCAGGGACAGAATAGCCAGCGGCAGTGTCAACAGGGCAGATCCCCCACCCCCCGAGTGAGGGCCAAGCAAGCAAAATGCAAAGTCAAAAGCTTCTTTCTTCTATGTCGTCGTGGCTGAGTCACTCCCAGACAGTGCTGCTCACGTTTAGGCAATCAAGCCGATATCCCAGAGGCATGCCCATAGACCAGCCTGATATAGACAAGTCCTTCATGGTCCTTTCTTCTCATATAATCCCAGTGGGTGGTGTCACACTGGCACAGTAATCCTCACACTCAGCATGAGGAAATTGTCTAAGGAAGACAGCATGTTCTGCCCAGTTAGCTCTGTGACATTAAAGGTCAAGTTCTTACCTCTATAAAATTAAATGTTGGAATAATATTTTAAGGCCAGTTGCTACTGTTTTTAATCCCAGGTTTTCCCAGTTTGTGTTTTGGTTTTTCTTACCTTGAAATGTTTAGAATAAAGCATTTGTTTATTTATCTATAGCATTTTAGGGTACCCATTGCCCCTCAAGCCACACACATACTTTTTTTATATTCTGCAGTTTTTCTAGAAAGTTATTTCATCTGACTGGCTTGTCATGAGCATTCTCTGGACACAAGGATGTCGTAAAAACAAGAATTCCACCCAGACACTGTAATTCAAGCCGGTGAGCCATAATGGGCTGCCATGGCAGGGACTTGGCTAATTTTAATTCACATTAATTCTGAGCTGTAATGTCACAAGTAATAAACCAATCCTTAGGAAAGTGAGCCCAGATGGGATCAGCTAGCCACCATGTCAGTGACTAAATGCCTTTTCCGGGATCTTAACCTTTAATCTCTCAACTGATCAGTGTGTGAAAGTTAAGGCTGGGAAGACCAGCAGGACAAAAGTGTCCCTTGACCTGAGCTGAACAGGGAAGCTTTTCTGTAGTCACTTATTCACCTCACGTGCTCAGAGCCTTGCTGTCTTCACAGGGCCACATGAAGGTATCTGCAGAACAAGTTTACAGCTTCCTGCAGTATGGCCAGCACCTCTAGGCGCCCTCCTGTAGGTCCCTCCCTCTAGCTCTTCATGTTTTGTACTTTTCTTCTCCCTCTTTTCACCCTTCCTCCATCCCCTCCCCTTTTCCTATTTGTGCGAATGCACAAGAATGCTGTAGGATACAGTACATGTAATAGAGACACCGCCGTGTTTGCTTTTCTACCTTGAAAAGAGGCCACCTAGGCATGATACTAGCTCCCAGAGGGGCATTCTGAAAATGTCCGCAAGGAAAACATTACTACCTGTTGTGTATCTTACTCTTATGTGGCTTGATGAATTGTTTTAATAAACTAGATGCTCGTATGTGACATAGCTGTATAAGCACACCGGTGGACCGCTCCAGTTCCCCTCACTCAGTCTTTTGACAGTTACCCTATATCAGGGCTATGCCTTAAAAAGGGAATTTATTTATTCATTTGTTCATGACTCTGTACCTTGTTTATGCAAAGGTGGACAACAACACGGCGTTGGTCGACAAACTCAAGCGATTCCAGCAGGAAAACGAGGAACTAAAAGCTCGAATGGACAAACACATGGCGATTTCAAGGTAAACTACAAGAGTCTATTTAGTCTTTGAACATCTACTGTTCTCTTCTGGCTGTAGTGCACTGGGTACCTCATGGGCATGTGAGTAAAGCGGATAGAGAGGCAGTTCATGCTTTTACCAACGTGGCCTAGACCTGGAGCTCACTAACAAGTAATGGCACTTTTAGAGAAGGAGAGATCACACATGTGAACAAAAAACAGCCCTCGAGTTAAGACAGAAATAAAACAAGGCAAAGCCTTGTGCAAGTACCCTACTGCCTACTGGGAAATTCCCCAAAAACTAGAGCTGCCAGTTATTAGTAACAGGATTTTTTATTTGGGTCAGGCTTAGGCTTCTGGAATTTGGGAGTTTTGTTTTCTTTTTTGTAGTGCACAGACCTTAGGCAGGGCTTCACACGTGTCAGTCAGGCCCTCTCCCACCCAGCTATTTGCCTCCCTCTAGAATTTGGCTTTCTCAGCTTGAAAATCTATGGCCTTTTTGCCAGTGGTGGTGCACACCTTTAGTCCCAGCACTCAGGAGACAGAAGCAGGTTTTAAGGCCAGCCGGGTCTACAGAGTGAGTTTCAGGATAGGCAGGGCCTGTCTTGTTTTGTTTTTGAAAAACAAAACCCTCTGATTGCTATCTCTGGGAGGCCTGCCCTTTTAGGAACGGAGGAGTAGATGAGGGAGAAGGAAGGAGGAGAGACTGCAGTCAGGATGTAAAATGTGAATGAAAACAAAAACCAAACTGTGAACCTGTGCAAGACCCTAATTATCCCCCCAGAGTAAGTTCCCTGCACCTTCAGATTGAAACGGTGGGAGTTACTTTTTGACCGAGATTCCACCTGATCTCTGGGTTTTGTTTTGAAGGCAACTTTCCACGGAGCAGGCAGCACTACAGGAGTCCCTGGAAAAGGAGTCAAAGGTCAACAAGAGACTATCCATGGAGAATGAGGAGCTCCTGTGGAAGTTGCATAACGGGGACCTATGCAGCCCCAAGAGGTCCCCCACGTCTTCAGCCATCCCTTTCCAGTCCCCCAGGAACTCCGCTTCCTTCTCCAGCCCCAGCATCTCGCCCAGATGACGCCTTCCGGACACGGGAGAGACTGACTGGAGGCACCGAGGTGCACGGTTCTGCAGGACTGACCCTCTCATGGGAATGAGAGCTGCCGAGTTGGCTTTCTGGAATTTCCACAGGATACTTGGAGAGCCTCGCTACCACCGCGTCAGCCACTTACGAGTTGGGAGGTCTAGAGGAGGACTTTTTAACTTGGTCCAAAAAGCCTCCTCCAAAAATAGATTTTGGAATTGATGTGGACATAGTTGCACAAAGCACTTAAGGAACGAGGGAATCTTGTTCTTTGCCTTCCTTCACCTAAGCGTAAGGGGAAAACTCTCAGGGGCCTATTAAGATAAAGATTTATAACCTTTCTAATGTTCTTCACCAGACACACCTTCTTGTGATTTTTATTTCGGTCTGTGGGCAGGGGTGTATGTGTGCAAATAAAATGGATATACTGGTGTGTCACGTGACTGTCATAGCCCTCTCTGCCGTGTATTAAAAAGTCAACAGCTGAATATAGCTGGGCCTATATTAATCAAGTCATAATCTGTATCCACATGTCAACAAAAGCCATAGAAGAGAAAGCAATAAGTGCTTGAATTGCTACCAGCTCCTCTCAGCACTGTGACAGGGCAGGGCTTGGGTATGACAGGAAAACCTTTTGGTTTGTTGATGTCTGTACATTTCTCTGTCATTAGTTTTTCATTGTGGAGCATTGTCAGTCAATACCTTTTCTTTTCCTGTAGATGTTTATGAGCCCAACTACTGTACTCAGGCTATGAGCAAATGTAGTACCCTAATTTTTCTAAGCACAGGTCTGTATAAAGAATAAGGGGGTTGTAACAGTGGATATTTCTGACTTATCTGCACCTTGAATCTAAGTTATCTTCATGGAGGTAAACCTCCATCTTCCCTCCTGCTGTTTTTGACATGATCTGGTCTTCCTCCTCGATGTAGAGCCACAGAAGCAAGCCCTCCACCCCCTTCCTAGCTTATCTTTGAGGTGCTGAACCTACTTTGCAAATTAGCTTAACTCTGGATGGATCTGAGACTACAAATTTTGGAAAGCCTTGGGGAATTCAGCACGTAGTAGTGGACAGAAGCACTTCCTTAATCCATCAGTTCCTTGTTTGGTGCAACAAGAGGGTCTGGGGGAGGGGATTAACCCTGACATAGCTGAACCTTCTTTTAATTTGTTCATTTATGTTAAAGCACTAAAAATGAGAGATAAGATCACCTCAAAGCTGTATGTATAGATGGGCATCCCATCACTTCACTTTCCAAGTCAGGAAAACTCAACAATGGTAGCCACTGTCGTCTGACCCCGGAGATTCTGAGCTGTACATATATAATAGCCTGCATCAATGGTCTCAAAGTCTTCAATGGTAATGACACTCCGGGAGATTCTTGTGGTATGTCCCAGTCCTCTGTGGATCAGTCTCCAGGTGTCTTGAATGGTCACAGGCCTCTCATCCTGTTGAAAGATGGCACACAAGCTAGAGCCAGAGAGTGAAGCCGCTTCCCCCAGCTCCAATCCACCTGACCCATTCTTGACTGCAGAGCATAAGCTCACTGAAGACTAGTTGGTATGCTGAGCTCATGGGCTTTCTTTTTTTAATGCATAATCATTCAAGGCTGCATTTTTTTTCCAAGTGGGGTCTTGAAATTTAGGATGCTGTTTTATGATTTCTTTCTGCTCTTTATATATGTAAAATGGATTATTTATTGTAAGGGGAATGAGTCTTAAGCATAAATACACAGAAATTTTTCCATTGTGTCATCCTCACATTGCCAACTCTCACTGCCAAGTGGTTCTTATTCATGGAGTTATTGGTCAAAAGCCCAAAGCACTGGCTGTGTGAGTCAGAACTACGTTGGAGAGGCAGAAAAGTAATTTGATTAATGTTCCTTGAGACTACAGAGGGAGGCAAGTTGTACCAAGGAAGGATAAGATAATGCCCTAGACAGCATGGGCACCTATTCTAGAAGATGGTCACTTTTAAGATGTATTTCAGGCAGTTTCAGTGATAAGAACAATACTTTCTAAATTCACTTGATAAAAATAGTTATAACATTACTAACTTAATAAAAATTACAGCAATGTAAAAGGTCATTCTATTGAAAAGCAGGAACGCCTAATTGTGACAATGTTTTTAAAACAACAAAAAACATAGCATGTGAGGATGCTGGAAAGTACGGCGCTTTGGGAATCCTCATTCTCCATCCAGAGCCTTGGCTACCTGCTGTGTCTTGGGAGACCAAGTCCCCTCTGGCAACAAGACTGATAGCAGAGCTGTTTATTTCGGTGAGCAGAACATGCACAGAGGCTAAGGACGCAGTGCTTTCTTTTATAGAAGTCTGTTTTTAAATGTATGCTGACCTCACAGCACCTTGTGCTTCTATGCCCACTTGGAGCATGTCTGCTCCAAAGCTTTTCATGGGCCTTATGTGATTTGCAGCCTGTTGGTGCCTCACTTTCTCCCACCTGTGTCTTTGAAGCTTTGTGCATTGTGAAGGCTGAAGTTCACATGCAAGCAGCCTGCCCTTTGGTGCCACAAATCCTAAGTAGGAGCAATGAAAAATGAGACGTAAAATGGCATCTTGAGTGAATTAGCTAATAGGATCACCCACTTTTTTTTTTCCTATTTCTTTAAAACAGTATATTTTGAAGTAGACTGAAACATGCTAGGATACAAACACTCCCCTGGCTCCTACCTAAAAACATAAACCTTGTATGGTGGCTGAGGCTGGGGCGTGGCACTTACCTTCTGCCCAGGGAAGATCCACCTGAATTCTACCTCAACATCGGGCTCCCCTAGGACAGTGCAGAGCACACTGATGTCATCTCCACCTTTCACTTTGTTGGAGGAGGCCAAGATGGTGGTTGTTGGAGGGCCACTGGGAACTGGGAGGAAGCGGGAGACAAGAGTAATGAGATCCATAGCTGATGATAAACAACACACATCTTTGGGGAGAGGAAACATTTTCTGTAGTTTCACAGGGTCAATGCTAACATACCTGCTTTGCTTTAGCACAGTGGTTCTCAACCTTCCTAACTCTGTGACCCTCTTTAGTACAGCTCCTCATATTGCAGTGAACCCCAACCTTAAAATTATCATTGCCACTTCATAACCGTGATTTTGCTGCTGTTATGAATCATAATATATATAGCTGTGTTTTTCGGTGTTCTGGGGCGACCCCTGTGAAAGGGTCATTCAACCCTAATGGGGTTGTGAGTCACAGTTTGAAAAATGCTGTCTTAGAAGCTGCCTCTCTACCTAGGTAGTCCAGAAGGGGTTATTTCATCCACAATCCAAGCTCCCCACCCCCATGCTTGTGGTTAGGAAATGAGCTAACAAGTTGACCAGCATCACGGGAAAACAAAAGGCATGGTAGTAGAGGGAATGATACTCTGGAAAGAGTAAGTGAAGACAGCCTGGCTAGGTGGAGATGGGCAGACAGATATGCGACCATCCTCAGAAGAGGGCCAAATATTCAAAATGAGAAAAATGTTTGCAGAAGAGTAAAAGTTATACTTGTGTTTGTGGCATAGTCATAACGTCTCAAAAACATGCCTTTGTTATGGTCTGGCCACTCAATGGGCAGTTTTGATGAGTAAGGAGATGTGCTATGACCTGGGACTACAAAAGCAAGGCAGACAGATGGCTGAGCTCTTCCAGGCTGCACTCCAGCAGAGTGAGCAGCCACCAAGTGGGCAATTGTAATGCTTCATTTGAACTTTGAAGAAGCCCAGAGTGAGCCTCAGGTTAACATAGGCTGAAAACTGGGCAAACAGTTAAAGTCTTAGCTCTGACCCTAAAAGACATAGGTAAAAGGAGTCCTGAGAAGTCTGAGGTGAGATGAGGTGACTCAGGACGGGACAGTGCTGCCAGAGCTGGCCATGCAAGCCCTGTCAGGACTTTGTGTTTCTATAGGTAAGAACTTGCTGAATGCATTGGTTGGAACTGTAGTCAGCAATTGTGCAGAAAATGGGTTGGAAAATGAGGTGTGAGTATAGGAGGAAGGTATTCTCATTAGTACTAGCCAGAGGTAGCCTGAGTCATTGATCAGGGGTTAAAAATAGTTAAGATCCAAAACTGAAGTAGTGAAGTCTAAAGGGTTAGAGGAGGGCAGGCTGGACTTCTGCTGTGGCCATTCACACTAGGTACCTGATACAGAGGGTATGGGTGAACCGTGCCTGCATGGTGATGCTGAGTTCACTGATGGGCTCAGGACTGAGTCAGTGAGGATTTGCTGATGGTCCTCTGGGGCATATGTGTACGGATGGACACATGGACCTTGCCTCATAGATTTGGGCCACGGATGCGCATTTAGGAAATCATGAGTTCACAGCTATGGATAGGAATGAGCATTTCCACAAAGACATCAAGGCATAAGAGAGATGGGTACCTCAGGCACGCCCACATTTAGAATCTGGAGGAAGTGGTGGGATGTTTTTTGTTTTGTTTTTTAGTTTTCCTGAGGCTCCAGGTTTAATCCCCATTTCTGCCCCCCAAACAAAATCAATTAGGTGCAAAAAAGGGCTATAGAGATAGGCTGGCAGTTAAGAGCACATACTGCTTTTCTGGAGGACCCAGCTTTGATTCCCAGCACCCAAGTGGTGTCTCACAACTGACCATAACTCATGTCTTAAGAGATCCTCCTCTGGGGTCTCCTCCTCTTCTTTGGGAACTGCACTCATTTGATATCTTCACATAAATGCAGGGATGAGAGGAGGTAAAGAGTCAGGAAACACAAAGCAGTTCTTTTGGAGTATCTGGCTGTGGTGTGGTAAGATATGGCTGCAGTGGAGAGTTGCGGAGGGGGAGAGGCGGTCAAAGCAGGGTTATTAGAGTTATTCAGGAATAGTGTTAGAAACTCAGAGCCCACTGAATAAGTCCCACAGCAGAGAAAGGAAAGAATTCCTGAACCCAAAGTCTGATTTCTGAGAGCAGCTAACTTGGGAGACACACCTCTCTCCAGAGAAGCACCATTGCTGTAAATAAGTTTAGTACATGGCTCCCCATCCCTCATCAGGGTAAGAGTTCTCAAGAGACACAAAAGGTCTGTTGGAGTAGCAACAGAGCAAAAAGAATCACTTCCTTTTCCTCAATTTCAGGGAACAGAGTGGAGCACCATCTCCAGAAAGTCAGGGACGGGAGGGAGGCTCAGGAGAAGCCTGTCAAGGAAGGGCAGTGTTAGATGGTTCTATTGAAGATCTGCTCTTTAGCCCATCCTTGTGCCATCAGCCCGGGGCAGAAAAGCCCTGGAACAGATGTGTGAGTGGTGGGCTACAAAGAGGAGGGCCTGTTGGTGGGAGCTGGGGAGCCAGGGAGGGAACCTAGCTAATTCCTACACGCCACCAGTTGTGGTTGTTGACATATTCAGGTTGCAACTGCTGTGAAGGTAGAATGGGAGGTGGCTGGCGAACAGGCCAATGGTTTTAGGTAGACACTGAAGTCTTCCGGGGGAAAAAATGCAAAAGCAGGAGAAACAAGTGTGAAATGAATGGCAAGGAGTGACAGGAAAGGAGGCCAAGAAAGCTAGTGGAACCACAGCCAGCACCATAGAGGAGCAGAGATCTCGAACAGAGAAGGACAAAACAAGGGCCATGAGAAGGGATGGGCACAACCAGGATGGGAAGGTGGGAGGTGGATGGTGATGTCAGGATTGGAAGGCTGAAGAGGGCTGACGGTCCTAAAGGGAGAGGCAGATTTAAGGGACTTGCTGATCAAAGGCAGGCAGCATGAGGGAAGGATGTGGAGAGCAGTGGGGGGTGGGGGAATAGAGGGGCTGGGTCAAGGATGCAGAACACTCTATTTGTGCAGTAGAGGAGCCTGCAGACCACCATCTCATGCCTTTTGTATCCCCCCCTCCCCAAGCCCCCAAGCAGCAGGCAGCGGCCATCTAGGTTTGGAGAAGGCTGACTCACCTTCTACGTAGAGGAGCTGATACTTGATGGAGATCTGAGACTTGCCCCCAGCTTCGGCTTTGCAGTAGACCACCCCCTGGTGATCGGAATGAGGCTGAAGGTACACAAAGCCCCTCTTCATGTCATAAATAATGTCTGTTCCATTGGCAGGGATTTCTTTGGCCGGAAATTCCCTGTGGAGTGTGACTCTGGCTGACGGCGCTGTCACTCGACAAGGAACCACAGCCTGCCTGTCCGGGTTTAGGTAGACAACATCAAAGTAACTGGGAGATGGCACAAAGAGCTCTCCTTTCTCTGCAGAGAAGACATAGGCCTAATGACTTGAAAAATGCAGTGAAGGTGCCGTAATGATTTTTTTTTCTCCTGGCTCACAATACTTTTATTATTTTTTATTACAGTTTATTCACTTTATCCCAGCTGTAGCCCCCTTCCTCTCCCCTCCCAACCCCACCCTTTCTCATCTCCTCCCATGCCCCTCCCCCAGTCTACTGATAGAGGAGGTCCTCCTCCCCTTCTATCTGACCCTAGCTTATCAAGTCTCATCAGGACTGTCTGCAGTGTCTTCCTCTGTGGCCTGGTAAGGCTGTCTACCCCCCTTCAGGGGGAGGTGATTAAAGAGCCAGCCACTGAGTTCATGTCAGAGACAGGCCCTGTTCCCATTACTAGGGAACACTCTTAGACACTGAGCTGCCATGGGCTACTTCTGTGCAGGGGTTCTAGGTTATTTCCATGAATGGTCCTTGGTTGGAGTATCAGTCTTAGAAAAGACCCCTGTGCCCAGATATTTTGGTCTGTTGGTCTCCTTTTGGAGCTCCTGTCCCCTCCAGGTCTTTCTATATCTTCTTTCATAAGATTTCGTGAACTCTGCCCGAAGTTTGACTACGAGTCTTAGCATCTGGTTTAATACCTTGCTGGGTAGAGTAAGTCCAAGTGGATCAAAGACCTCAACATAAAACCAGATACACTAAACCTATTAGAAGAAAAAGTGGGGAGGAGCCTTGAACTCACTGGATAGGAGACAATTTCCTGAACAGAACACCAACAGCACAGGCTCTAAGTAAGATCAATAATCAATAAACGGGACCTCATGAAACTGAAAAGCTTCTGTAAAGCAAAGGACAATGTCAACGGAACAAAACGACAACCTACAGATTGGGAAAGGATCTTCACCAACCCTATATCTGACAGAGGGCTACTATCCAGAATATATATAAAGAATTCAAGAAGTTAAACAGCAACAAATCAAGTAATCCAATTAAAAATTGAATACAAAGCTAAACAAAGAATGCTCAATGGTGGAATATTGAATGGCAAAGAAACACTTAAAGAAGTGCTCAACGTCCTTAGCCATCAGGAAGATGCAAATCAAAACAACCCTGAGATTTCACCTTAATGATTCTTAAAACCAGCACAAAGATGAGTTGATTAAGACTGTGGACTCAGCACACTGGGTCTCTAAGAAAAGTCTGGGTTAAACAAACAACAAGGCTGGGTAGGGGATTGTTTGGCAGTTTTGCATACAGCTATAATATATATGTTGACTGTCCCCTAAAGGTTCCTGAGTTCAAGACCTAGCTATTGGAAGTTAGGAGGTTTGGTGGTAGGGAGGGGGAGGCTTAGGCCAGTAGAGATGTGTTCTTGAAGGTACTTCTTTGTAGGAGTGTATGAGTGCCTGTGGAGGCCAGAAGAAAATGCTGGATCTCCCTGGAGCTGTAGTTACCAGCAGTTGTGAGCCACCTATTATGGGTGTTGGGCTCTATCATCAGGTACTGTGTGAAGAGCGAGTGCTCTTTGCTTTGGAGCCAGCTTTCCAGGCCTGTGTGAAACAATCATAAGACCTGGAGACACTCTGTGCTTCCGTGCAGAGAATGACCCTCATAGCCAAGAACCAGAAACTGCTGTTTGGAAGGCATTTCTTATACAGTGGAGGGAAGATCTCCCCTGGAAGGCTCATCATAATGACATCACTGTCCTCACCCAACCCAGCAGGTAGAGTATATACCAAGGCTAACGGAGGAGGCTGGGATGGAGACGGAGGGAAGCCTGCAGGTCTCAGGCCTGGCTTCTACCTGGCTACCACATAGCTGGGGACTTTAACCCAGTTGTACATGCACATACGCACAAGTGCACACACAGACACACGGACACCTCCCTCCAACCCCTGTTATGTACCCTGTCAGATTCCTTAAACCCTAGATGACATTTCTGTCTCACAGAAAGGTAACAGGCAAGAACTGGCTAACTCACAACATCCCTAGGACAGCTGAAAGAATTTTGGGTTGGGCTCTTGGACACATGAGTGTGTTGTTTGGTTTGGTGGGGGCACATTAAATCCTTTATTTTCTGGGTTGTTCTGTAAAGGGTTATTATAGTAATTGCTGAGAGAACTCTATGGGGCTAATCACATAACACTCGTTAAATGGTTTCCTGTGTTTCCCTTGCAATGTTCTGAAGCAAGCAATTATTCTTGGCTTTCTCTTTTACCAGGCTTCCATGTCAATATTGTATAATAATTTAGGTTGGGCATAGGATTCCTGGAAACAACATCAAGGGTTTTCAGGGGCAGGAGTTCTTTTGTTCCAAGGACCAAGTTCAGGAACACGGAAATGTTTCTTTGGGAAAGACTGTGTCATAGCTCAAAATATCTCCATTATTGCCAGGCTCCATTCTAATCAGACTTGCTGAGTTTGTTAGTTTGTAAATTAACTTTCACACTTCGGCCAGGGATGCATTTCTGATATGTCCAATATTCCTGTTCAGACAGAAAATTTATGTAGCCTTGGGTGTATCAATCTCTTTGTGCTTTAAAACCCTCATTTGTAAAGAATAGCTAATATTGAAGACATCCTTTGAGTGGCTGAGAGTGTGACTAAGTGGTACGGTGCTTGCCTGGATGTAGAAGATCTACAAAGAAAATAAAGAGTTTTGAGAAAAAGAGTTAACAGAATTTTATAATTTTAAGATTGTAGAGGTAATTTTTGTTGTAAGGTTTGTAGAGTCTGTCCCACTTAGCACAGCTAATAGAATTGGCAAACAATTTGAATTTCAGAATGCAAAAAAATAAAAAAAAGTCTTATTTCCTGATGTACAATACATGCTTTGGAATAAATGAATCTATTTCAGTTGAGGTATATTCAATGGCAGAGGACTTGCCCAACATGTGTAAAACATACACACACACCCTTCTCCACCCTCCACCCTCCCGCAGCAGTAACTTCATCTTTAAAAAAATGTGTTGAGGTTCCTTTAAAAAATTATAGGTTATACTATGTGTAATGCAATATAAATGTGCTTGTATCTACTCATGTACCATGTTGCTTTATAAATAAAACACATGGGGTTTTATATTTTTGAAAGCCAAAGATAATAGCCTATAAACTAAAATACAAACTACAGTGCATTCAGTATCTAGTCAAGTAATTATTAATGTGATCTCCCCACATATGAAAGTGATTGTGTATTTCCCATTGAGAAAGCCCCCCATTGGAACAGTGTCCCCCTTGATCTGTCTGGGTGGTGGCTATACCTGTCTGCTCCTTGCAAGACAGTTTATTGAGCTATATAGTTAGGATCTGAATTTTTTCTTTATGTATGTTATGCTTCACTGCTGGGGAGGTAGGGAGAAAGGGAGAGAGAGGAGATAACATGAACCTGCCTCCTGGATAAGAGGAAATAAATGTGGCAGTTACTCACTCAAGCATTACACAGATTAACAATAGGCAGTCCCCAAAAGAAAGTTCTCACTGTTTTCCATCAAATTCTAGTAAACACACAAACATAACGCGTGGCAGATGCTTCTCCATGTGGGTAGCTGAGAAGCATATGTTCTGAAGGACTCCTGAGCCAACAGCAGGAGCCTCAGCTTCTGTAGCAATTTCCAAAGCCACCTACACTTGAAAAGACAAAATGCCAAACCCTGCACTAAAAGTCTACCTGGACTAAGGATGTGTTAAGTAAAACAACAACAAAATGGTGTCGCATCTGTGTCTGTCTCTGTCTCATTCTCTCTCTCCCCCTTCCTCCCTTTTCCTTTTTTATTGTTTTGAAAGGGTCTTATATAAGTCCAGTCACTATGATGCTGAATTTCTGATCAGCCCACCTTTTCTTCCTGAGAGCTGGGGTAAAAGGTCTGTACTATCACACATGGCTTTATATGATGCTGGGGTAAAATAGAACCCACACCTTTGTGCATGCTAAGGCAAACACTTTACCAACCGACCTATATCCCTAGACCTGACTTAAGTTTCCTAAAAGTTGAAACCAACATGTTTTAGCCTCCTTTTGATTCACTGGAGAACTTTTGGAGGAAAGAGAAAACATGAACGAGACTCACGGAGTACCCAAGTGACCTCAGTCACAGTGGGAGGTGGAGACAGTGTAAGCATCTTGTGGGCTTGAGATGGAGAGTCAGCATTGCAAAGGCTAAGGCTCCAGAAAGGAGGGATCACAGAAGGCCATCTCCCCTCCCCAGCCCAGGGTCTCTGCTGGCCCATTCTTGTAGGTTTGAGATATGATTGTCCTAACGAGCCAGCTCCGTGCTGAAGGCTGGGGTCCAGCTTGTTCCACCCTGCGGAAGGACAGAGGGGGTCTCCAAGAAATTCTCTCTAGGGTCCCAGGATACCTCTCCAGCATTAGGGACAGGGTCACACCTCTCCAGAAGGGAAAGGTCGCTTCTAGACTTTTCTTTATTGGCCAGGCTTCAGATTTCAGAAGCCCTTTCTTACTGCTTATTTCAGAGGTGGCTAAGACATCCTGATACGAATGTGACTGTCTGGGACTCTGACTCGGCTCCCACCTTGTGTGGAACCACATACCTCAGTGGTATGCTGGGGTTCCTTGGCCTCAAAGAACCAAGAAGGGTCTTGCCTGCCAGCAGCCCACTTAACAGAAATCACTGAGAACCAGGGCAGGTGGCACTAACAAGCTTTGTCACTTGACCATAGAGCAGCTCCTTCTGGAAAGTGTGTCCAGTGACACCAACAGCCAGAGCAGTGGGCTGGTTCCTTACAGCCCCTGCACAACACTCCCTGGGTACACAGAGGGCCATGGGCCTTTTCCCTGAGAGTGTGGGACCCAAGGGTGTGGGCAGCAAAGGTGATGGGAACAACCCAGGATCATGGGGCCTTGGCTGGGAGGGGAGCGAGGATGCTACCCACCTTCTTGGCCTGTCTCCTTTGCTCACAGACCCCTTGGGGCCTGAGGTGAGGACAAGCTCTTTGCACTTTGCGATTGCTGCACAGGGCTGTAAATACCATTGAGTCAGGACAGCTGATGAATAGGGAGAAAAATACATGGCATGGGGGATGCCAGGAGCATGGCCCAGTCCTCCTACAGGTCTTGAGATATCATCTGTACATTTCACAAAAGCACCCACTTCCTTATTTTCCTCATACCTCATTAGAAAACATTCCTGTCAGTCATGCTTCACGGGGGCGTGAACATGTACACTGAAACACTCATTTGACCCCTGGGTCTCTATAGGGAGGGGCTAAGGCTCACATGTGACCTGTGAGGAGGTGGCATAGCCAACCAGCTAGCCTAACATATTCCCAGGATTTCACCACCTGAGCTCATCAGAGGCCCACCAAAGTGGGGCGGTTTCTGGAAAAAACCTTCAGCTTGTTTGAAGCCCTTCCTTATCTAGAATAACAAGCTGTTATTCATCCTAACAGTTTGCTCTTCTCACACTTTGCCATAGAGCATGACACAAAGGGCACACAGATATTTCCTTCCTGGGATATTCTGTGCAGCATTTCCCAGGAAGGAAAATCTTATGGGATGTCCCATGAAAACCCATTAAAGATTCTCTGACAATTGCAACTATGCTAGCGAGTGTCTCTCTGTCCACCAATCAGACCATCTATAGTTTTGTTATAGGAAGGGTTCAAGGCATGATAGCATTGGACTGTGGGTCAGAAAAATGAGTTTAACTCTTTAATATGCTACCACAAACCCCAGATCACTAGTAGAGTCATCTTGTCCTTTTACGTCTTGGCATTCATATTGTTTCTAAAACAAAGATAATAAAAGAGAATTAATTCCTTTCTTAGGATGTCATAGGAGGCAAATGAGGTACCTGTATTAGAGACTTAGCATCTTCTTGCCATGGAGAAGGTATTTGAGCAGGAAGGATATGAACTGTTGCTAATGCATTGGATAATGGCTAGGATATAAGATCACTGGGTCATAGGTATAATACAGTACAGACCTGCCAGGCAGATTGACTCAGGATTCAGACAAATCTGTGAGAGCCTCTGCCCAGATACTAACAAGGGGTTCTGACTTCTCCTGAGATGCACTGTATAATAAATAAAGTTTGCAAGCTTCCTAAAAGTTGTTCCAGCCCTTTGAACCTTACTGAAGAACCTCCTCCCCCAATGTTGGAGCTTTCTGAGGTCCAAAGTAGAAGAAGACTGGGAGTCAGTCTGCAACAATGAATCCTGGGCATCACAAGAGAGGAGAGTCTCTCCACTGTAACCCAGATTTCCCTGCGCCCCTCTGAGGATCTCAGATGATGACATAGAAGCTACAAAGATTAGATGCTCCAGAAATCTTGCTCTGGAGCCTCAGTTTCTGGAACTCATAAGAACAAATATGAGGGAGTCTTTAGCAACCCACCCTGTTGCCAAGGGGGGTTCCAGCAGGAGCTGATCACAAGCTTGAGTACAGTGATGAGCAGCCAACAGCAGCAGTGCACAACGGAGCTCCATTGTGGTGGAGACATTCCTTCCTATGCAGCCCACTATGAGAACATGTCGGGTCCACATGTCGCAATTGAGCAGTCAAACTGAGGCAAGTGTGACTGAAGAGATGAGTATTGAATTGTACTTCATCTTAATGTGCGATTATATTTAAGTTGCTCCATGTGTCAAGTGGGTTGCCCTATTGGGCAATGTAAGCACAGACCCTGAATCAGATACACATAAAAGCACTTAGCCCTAAGCCTGAACAATGAAGGTTCCCTCCCACCCTGCTTTATTTTACTAACATGCAATGGGAACCCCAGGTTGGCGGCTACTTCAGCAGCTCAAGGAGCTCTGTCGTGCACCGAACTCATACCTGTGAAGAAGATATAGGTGGAACCCGCTCTGGCCTCGTCTCTTCTGCAAATGTAGCCATTGCAGAGTCGCTCCCAGCAGCTGAATTCACCAGTGTCGGCCGCGGTAGAGTTGACCAGAGTCAGTTGCCCATAGCGTTCGTTCTGTTTCACACTGTCATTTCAAGAGAGGTTGGGGCATCAGGGCAGGTTAGAGTACAGCCAGGGGCCTTCCAGACATGGGTTCTGCTTTGTTGCTTTCAGATGTGAATACCCCAGTGACCTGATGTGACCGCTCAGATGGTAAAAATAATCAGAGTGTGTTTGGTGGGTGAAGGGGATAAAGGGAGAGGTTTGGTTGGCACAGAAGAGAAAGCTTTTCCTAAAAGGAAATAATAAATGACAATTATATTTCTATCAGAGGAAATTCTCTTTGGCCTCAAAGCTGGGGTTTCTAGAAGATCTCTGGGGGCCTTTGTATGCAGTTTTATTAATTCAGCCAAAAAAAGCTAGGGACTGGTGCTTGCTTTTAAAAAGAAATGGCCTGATGTATCATGTCTCTGTATTCCCCCCTGGGCCCAGCTTTTTTGGCTTTGTTGGTCTCCTTGTGGGGCTCCGGTCCCCTCCAGGTCCTTCTATCTTCCCTTTCTTCCATAAGACTCCCTACAGTCTGTCCAAAGTTTGGCTGTGAGCCTCTGCATCTGCTTTGACCCTCTGCTGGGTGGAGTCTTTTAGAGGACATCTGTGCATAGAGAGGACCTAGATCCCATAGAGACAGCTCAGTCTCCATGTGGGTTCCCTAGTAAAGGGAGAAAAGACAGTCTCTGACATGAACTCAGTGCTTGCTTCTTGATCAATTCTCCCTGGTTGGGTGACCGAGTCAGCCCACAGAGGAAGAGGATCCAGGCAGTCCTGATGGGACCTGATAGGCTAGGGTCAGACAGTAGGGGAGGAGGACTTTCCCTATCAGTGGACTAGGGGAGAGGGATAGGAGAGGAAGAGGGAGGGAGGGTGGGACTGGAAGGAGACGAGGGAGGGGGCTAAAACTGGGATAGAAAGTGAATAAGTTGTAAATAATAATAATAATAATAATAAAATACAAAAAAGCAGAATGGTGGAAAAAAAAAAAAGAAATGGGCTGAAAAGCACAAAAATGTTGACAAGAGCATACAGCATTAGCCAGTATCCCAAATCTCTTATAGCAATATGTTCCAAGTTTAAGCTTAGAGATATGTCTTAGAGATATTATGTTATATGAAAGATAGAATCTGTTTTCTCTGCTAAGGTGTGCACTCCCAGCATGGGACACATGTCTGAAGTGTTCAGGGCCCTTAGGCTTTCTAGCTTTTGGTCTGGCCTCATCCTACTATTTCTGTTTTTATTTTTATTTTCTCTCTAGTTGATTGATAAGAAGGTCTGAAAGTTCCCGATTTCTTCCTGAAGTAGAAACAGATGTTATTATTAATCAGCAACATCAGCCAGTTGTCCTGATAACTGTATCGTGACAAAAACCCAGAAGCACGGTCATTAGAGCGGATGTTCCCCTGTGGCTTAGTAGCCCCGGCATGTGGGCACCATCTCAGATATCTGAACGCTTCAGTCCTCTGGGATTCGCATAGTTTTCTGATGGAGTGGAGAGCTTCTTTTTCATCTTGCAACACTATCAGCATGAGCACAACTTTAAATTTAGCACGTACAAAATGTCTGGGTGTTGGGTCCTGAACACTGCCCTGCTCTGGCTCCCTGCTGAATGGCTTACTGCGCCCACCAGGCCTGCAGGAGGGGGCTGTACACTCCCACTCCTTCGCCCCTCTCCTTCAAACTGGACGGAAATGTCTCTGCCTCAGGAAGCTTCTAATTACAATAGACTCTCAGGAATCTCCCCCACTTTCTCTTGATGAAGTAGTTGGCCCCCTTGTTTTTCTGCCCCTCTGATACCCCTGGCTTCCTGTTATTATTACACTGAACGCTGACAAGGAAAGGGACAGTGCCATATATGTTTCATATTCTCAGAGGGGGGAAAAACCTGAGCACAGTACACTGTGGATTGTCTAAACACAAGTGAATGGATGCTGAAGGGACACACAGCATTGGCAACGAAAAGTGCCAAAAAGCAGGTACCCAGCTTCCTATTTTGCAGATAGTTTAGATACAGAATGTTGAGAAAGGCCTGTTTATTGCAGGGTTAGACCCCAGTTCATGAGATTGGAACCCCTAAGCAGTAAGACCTGGTGGGGTCTTCTCTTTTCTGGTCACTGGTGCCTGAGGAGATTAAAACCTCCATCCCCTTCCTCTGTCATTTTTATGGCTTCCTAGGCACGGGGGAAATGGCTTTGCACCATTGTGCTCTGCCACCAAGCTGTATCATTATGACCGCTATGATGTGCCTCTGTGAGACCAAAGCAATGGGGCTCAACTGTCATGAGCTCAAAGTTAAAAAATGTGAGCCAAAACAATAATCCTGTTTTTTTTTTTCTCTTTAGTATTGTTAAGAGTAACAAACTCAGTGGCAGATTAGTAAAGTCACATCCCTGAGACACACAGCAGGTGACCTGCTAAACAAAGCAGTGTAAGTTAGCTGTGTACTTAGCATGAGGTAATTAGATAATAAAATGTGTATAAAGCATTTCATGCAATGCTTCGTTAGGTGTGCTATTTCAGTTCTTTCTAATGACACATAATTGTAGGTTCAGACTAGCCGCTGTGAATACTGCTAGAGCAACAACAAGCACGACACACCCAACACCGGAGAGCGTTGGCATGGCAAATAAAAACCGGTGGACTTTAAGGGAATAGCATTATGATTCAAGGGTGGAAACCAACGACCACGAAAAGACCCAGGAATAGCTGACCAAGTTCTCACGATCAAAAGTGAAATTTCTCAAAGGGTGGGCTGAAGAGGACGGAGGCAGCTTTAAAGAGGAGGTGAGGAGGCAGTCTTAAAGAGGAGGTGAGGAGGCAGCCTTAAAGAGGTGGTGAGGCCAGCTGGGCTTGCACAGCTGGAAAAGGAGGGGCCGGAGGGACCTTCTGGGAACAGGCAGTTCTCTGCGCTTGCTCGGAGAACTGAGCACCACACCGGGACCGCGCAGCCCTACTCTGCTGAATTCACTGTGTGACTCGAGTGGGCAGCGGGCAGAAAATAATGCACCAATATCAGAGACTGCATCCTCTGTTCGCAGAATGAGACCGGAGCTAGGAGTTTGGAGTCATAGACACATGGTTGAAAGCAGTGATGTGCAAGGTGGGAACTGACCTCTCTCCGGGGGAACGGGACAGGAACCCATCATTAGGGCAGGAGCAGACAGAATCAGAATGGGAGGGGTAGAAAGAAAAGAGAAAATCTGAGACATTGCTGATGCACAAGGAAGAGGTGCCGAGGCGTGGGCACTGGATGATGTGAGACAAGCAGGGATTTGCAACTGATTGGATAATTCTGCGGAATGAGATGTATCGGAATAGCCTCACGACTTAGATCTCGGTGTCAGAAGGAATAGAAAAATTTGTGACTGAAACAATTGAGGAAGATATCCCCTTTCAATTTCTGGCTTCTATACACATACATACCTAGGCATCTGTATGTGTACATACATACATACACACACAAAGGATTAGAAACAGAAAAAGGACTCATTGTGGAGGTCCTAAAAGCTTCATGAACAGATGCTCAACAGGGTGAGATGCCTTTAAGAAAGACTGTTAAGCATAAACACATATGCAATTTCATTTCCCAGTATGAAAGTCTTGAGCGACCATCAAAAGCTTAGTTTTAGGGGCTGGCAGGATGGGTTAGCGCACTTGTTTCTCTTGCAGAAGGCCCAGTTTCAGTTACCAGCACCCACACGGTGGCTCACAAGCACCTGTACTCCAGCTACAGGGCATCCAATGCCCTCTTCTGATCTCCATAGGCACCAGGCACACATACATGCAGGTAAAACACTTGTACACATAAAATAAGTACATCTAAAAAAAGAAAAAAAAAAGAAAGAAAGAAAAAAAAAGATTAATTTCAGAGGTTAAAAAAATGGCAAAAGGAAAAGAAAATGGAGGTTGAGGTCTCCTCAGGAGACCTGGACACGTGAGCTCTGCAGAGCTAAGAACCAGCTAAAATACCATCGACCTTTTGCGGGGTCAGCACTTGTTTGCATGGCAGTGGCAGAAAGGGTAAGAGGTCATTCCTCCCAGGGAATGAAAGCCTATCACTGGAGGACAACTCAGCCACCACCATGATCAGTGTGCTGTATCTTTAGCAGACTGGGGGCGGAAGGAAGGAAATGCCCTGGAAAACATTTCTGCATATTTCCACCCCCTCTTCTATGCAAACCTCATAAAACAGGAAACAAATTACTCAAAAGGATTACAGTTCAAATGCCTGGATTTAAAATGTCCATTTCTACTAGTGGTCTTGCATAGCCTAAGCAACGGGCTGCCCAGAGATTTAAAATATGGCCAAATCTGCTGGATGCTGAGCACGTCCCATGAGATGGGAAAAGCACATTTGGGGTCCTGTGGTGCCAGTGTCTAAGTGGCTTCAACCAAAAGCCCTTCTTTTCTCCTGTAACCACCAAACAACTCTAGTGGAGTGGGAAGAAGTGAGGGGTGGGAGGCGGGAGTTAGGAACAATTGTCACCACAAAGACACCATTAAAAGCTGGAACAAGAGCATCACAGTGAACTTGGTTTGATCAGCTCTGAGCACCTAACACATCAGCTTATTTCAGGTTGTTTTTTTTTGTTTTGTTTTGTTTTTTCTTTCAGACTGACACTTCTGACCTAGAGAGTGAATGAAATGGCCAGAATTCAGGGAGCACTAGTTCAAGGTTTAAAACTTTGTGTTTGTTTTTGTTTTTGAGACAGGGTTTTTCTATGTATCCCAGCTGTCCTGGACTTGTCCCAGGCTGGCCTCAAACTCACAGAGACCCTTCTGCCTCTGCCTCCCCCTTGTGCTGGGAATACAGGTGTGCACTACCATGCCTGGCTGGTTTAAAATATTTTGACAGACCATTCATTCAAGGTTTATGACCTCCTCCCATGAATATGAGTGTGTGTGTGTGTGTGTGTGTGTTTCTGTTCCTGTTAGTGAAGTCTGAGATGTACTGCATTTGGTCTAGCTTACTCTCTTTTATAGTGGCTCAAGGCTTGGCTATGGGCACAAAGAAAGGGGCTGGCACCTCTCAAAAATTGGAACCAGGGTGCCTCTTACCTAAGGCAAGTGACCAGGTAACAATGGTGAGTTCTGTCCTCCACAAGTCACAGGCAGAGTAAACTGTGGTTTAAAAGACTCGGATGTGGCCCATGGTAGCTCAGTATCCAACTGGGTACCCTAGTAAGGGGAACAGGGACTATTTCTGTCATGAACTCAATGGCTGGCTTGTCAACTGTCCCCCCTACCCCCTCTGCACTGAGGGAGGAACAGCCTAGCTAGATCCCAGAAGAGGACATTGCAGCCAGCCCTGAAGAGACACGATAAGCTAGGGTCAGATGGAAGAGGGGGAGGTCCTCCCCTATCAGTGGA
>CM053764.1:89534109-89586814 GCA_028658305.1 Pachyuromys duprasi
CTTATGCCTATTGGAGACTCTAGAGTGAAGATGACGCAGAGAATCTAGAGAATTCCTTCACTGAACATCTGTACAGTGAGTGCCAAGGGGGTTTACAGAAAGCCAGAAAAAGTCTCAAGATCTGAGGGCGTCTTCAGAGCAGGGACGGATGCTAACTGGCCTAAGCCAGGCATTTGAAGAAGCAAATGTCCTGACAGGAGGAAAAAGATGAGTGCGGGACAGAGAGAAACAGAACTGACACATGAATGGATACTTTGTGGGAAACTATCATGAGCCCTGGAGCCATACTGACCAGATTCAAATTCCTACCCTGAAGTGACTTGAGGATCTCTGAGCTAGAGTTCTCTCCTTCCCCACGTTGTCTACAGCCACCCCTGCCTATCTGTAGTGAGAACAGCCATTAACAGCTAACCCTTCTGGCATGCCGGGCATTGCACTATGCTCTTCAGCTGAGTCTCAGACAGCACGGCCTCAGCTCAGAGGATAACCCTGAGCATTGGGGCACCATCATGAGGCCCCAGGCTCCTTTTCATCCTCGTAGCCACATTAGCGTGAAATGGCTAATACTTCCTTTTACAGAAGAGAACCCTGAAACTTGGAGAACCAGCCCCTCCCAAGTCCTCCAGCTGGCTCTTCTTGTCTCACTTAGTGTCTGTCACAGACTTGATCGTAGGTGTTCATGAGAGAAAGGCATGGATTCCATCCTACCAAAACAAATCAAACTGATGCAAATCTGATCAAGAAACAGCGCCTTTAACTTGCTTGGATAACTTGCTAAACGTGGCCACCCCGCTCCACAAACCCACACACTCACATACGGCAAACAAAAACTTGCATGATCTGATGAAATCAGCTTATTAGTGGAAATCAAGTGAAGAGAAACAAGGCCCCCTGTTCTGCTGAAGTCCACACTAAACCATCTAGTAGCTAAAGGGGGGCAACTGAACCACAGGAAGACTATCGGTTGTTAAGCATCTACTACATAAACGACAGTGCTCCAAGTATATGGTCACCATTTTTCTGACCCATGAGATGGTGACTAATAGGTTATCTCTGCTGATGAGCCAATTCAAGCCAAATTAGAGTATATAAGTACAGGTTTATTGGGGGCAGCTCTTGGGAAGGTTCACTAGTCCCAAGGAATGGGGCCCAGGGAAGCTGCCATTCAGTGGGAGACAGAAGAGCAGGGGGGTGAGGGCAGAGAGAGAAAGCTGGTGTGCACAAAAAGAGAGGGGAAGAGAAGAGATGAGAAGAAATGGAGATAGAGAGAGAGAGAGAGAGAGTGCACTAAATTGTCTGGATTATATAGGGAAGAGCTTCTGGGGGGAGGGAAATCCCAGCACCTGGGCTAAAAAGTTCAGGACAGAGAGCGGGGTGTGCTAGCTATGCCCTATAACAAGTAGGGACTGAGGGATTCTGGGAGAGCCTGTAGGCCAGGTCCACTTCGGTTAAATGGGCACCTTAGTCACTTGTCCTGGGTCTAAATCCCAACAGTGATGATTAAACCAACAAGAATAAAACTTGAGGAGTATTTGGTGGGTGTGTACTCTGATAAATCCTCTACCTCCCCTATGAGGCAAACATGGCTGTCATCCCTGTCGTAGGTGAACAGCCCAAGGCTGGAGAGGTTAGGTTATTCAGGAGTATTGGGAGCCTCAGGTCAGTAGGAAGCACCATTTAAATTATTTTCTCACGGCCACTTATCTACCTAAACTCAGCCTTTTAGCCTTGGACACCATTTTTAAGATGACATAAAATCAAAATCAAAAGATGCAATTAAGCATCCGCTTTCAACATTCACGTCAAGAATTAATTGGTTGCTTTCTACCGCATGCAAAGAGCTGTGCCAAGTATCAGTGGAGATAAAGGCTCATGTGTGCTTGCTAGTCTGCATTTCAGGCATTTGCAGAGGGCCTGTGTTTACTCTAAGTCTCAGTTTAAGAATGTGTCAGAAAAGAATTACTCTGTGATGTGCTGGGAATGGTTTTGTATGAACAGAGCTCCGACTCTTGGAAGCAGACAGCTGGGGAGAACATGTTGAAGCTGTCTGCCGCAGTTACTTTTTTTTAAAGAAGAAAGAAGTTAATATGTATGAAAACTCACAGAGAACCAAACATGCAAACTAAGAAACTTCAAAGTAAACACATTTTTTTCCCCTCCTGAGGCACAGTTTTTCTGTGTAGCCTAGCCATCCTGGAACTCCCTCTGTAGACAAGGCTGGCCTCACACTCACGAGATCCTCCTGCCTCTGCCTCCAGAGTGTTGGGATCAAAGGTGTGTGCCTCCATGGGCCTGGCTTGTGAGTACTGTTCTAACATCTGAAATCAAGTTGGAAAAGGGCTGGTAAAGAGCTTAGCTAGCAAGCTCAAGGGCAGGGAGTTCATCCCCAGAACCCATGTTGACAAAACAAACAACAAAGCTAGCTGTGGTGGCAGGTGATGCTTACAATCCCAGCAGCAGGAAGGTGAAGGCAGAAGGACAGATAGAGGGATCACTGGGGGCCAACACTAGTGAGGTCAGTAAGAGATTCTAAAAAAAAAAAAATCAAGAAGGATAGCTCCTGAAACCCACCATCCAAGGTAGCCCTCTGGCTTACACACACACACACACACACGCACTCACTCACACACTCACACATTCACACTCTGTAAGAAACCTACATACACACTCACTAACCAACTATCATTCACACTTTTACATTCTCCTCACATATGAATTACCCACAGACATTCACACTCCCCCATACTCACGTTCTTCACACGCATGAAATCAGGTTGAAATATTGCAAACTATTTTTTCTGTAATCACCTATTATCTATGATGATAAAACCAACCAATCTGTCAATAACCTATCTATCCATCCACACATCATCTGTCTCCGTGTCTGAGTACTAGCCAGTGAACAATTCCAAACTGTTGCTGTGTAACTACAATATTTCTACTCCAACAAGGGGCTATGGTATGTGTGTGAAATATGACATCTGCTGTAGTAATTTACATTTGAGTCTTTCTGTTATTCAGAAATAACAACAGGGACGATGTGTGTGACATTTCTTCAGATCTGGAGCCTCTCTGTCTGTCTGTCTCTGTCTATTTGATCTGTCTCTGTTTGTATTGGTCTCTGTCTCTATGTCTGTCCATGTGCCTGCCTGCCTGCCTGTCTGTCTAGCTATTGCTCTCAAGTCCTTTCTATGGCATTGACCAGATCCTGAGCACCATTCCAGGATTTTCACCTGCCTCTCTGATAGCCTGCTTTATCACTGTTCCCTTTGCCTCTCTATCTAGCACACCCTCTGTTAACACAAATGAACACAAACTCGGGCCTCCTAGAATGTCTTAAAAAGGCATGTAGCTCAATACTGTCTCCATAGGAACAGGTCAGTGCTGCCTCCAACTATACTAGTCAAAAAAGATACACAGTTCTGAAAAGGTTAGCTAAACCTTGTGTGATATCACCTTATAACACAGAAAGGTATCCAAGATGCATAAGTTAATATATGAGTGAGTATGAACATTTGCATATAAAAGGAAGCCTGTAAGGTTCTATGCCACAGAGTTAACAAGGGAATATTTGGACTTTCAGTGGCCCCTTTAATTTGCTTTTCATAGCTTTTCAGGTGATGTTTATTTGTTATAGATTATCATGTATCCCAAGCTGTCATCCCACTGCATATGAGACTGAGAATAGCCTTGAATTTGGGATCCTCCTGCCTCCTCGAGTGCCAGGATTGCAGCAAGGGTCATAACACCTGTTTTTGTACAGTGTTAGCCGGAACTGGAGCTTTGTGTCCACCAGGCAAACACTTTTACCACTGAGTGGTATCTCCCAGCTTGCAAGTTCATAAATCACATGACTATGTACTGATGTGTAATAAGAAAAACTACCACAAAAGCAGACCGAGTTAAACCTCACAAAACTGCTGGGCAGACCCTCTACAGACACCTGAGCATGTGTACTTTAAATAACTGGAGGCGGCCTCACGTCACCTTTTTCAGAACGTCAATTTCCAACTGGCACAGCCAGCAGGAATTCCTCTGGGGGCATAAAAACCCCAGGGTATCATTTATGCTAGTTACAAAAATAATGCCCACTGGTGTGCAGAAAGCGATCAGTGCACCCTTGAGTTGTTATCAAACTGCCCGGGGCTCCTATGGACCTCAGGTTTTGTCCCAGCCTCCCAAGTTTCTTAGGTACTGGCCCTTCTAGTCTCACCATGTAGAATAAGCTCATCGGCATTTAGATAAACAAGAAAAAGCTCATTATTCTGGAGAGAATAGTCCTGAGAGAGGAGTGAGACAGAAGACAATCGAGCAAGCCTCTACCACCCTTGTTAGAAAAACAAGCTGAGGATTCCTAGTGTGCAAGGCCACAGCCACAGTGAGTGTATTATGGCCAACCTAGAATAGTGAATGCAGAAGACATGAGGCCTTGGTCTATTTGCATACCGCATAGAGAGCTCACCTTGGAACAGAGCTCCCTAAGCTCTATTAAAAACATTTCAGGTACATGCTCACACTAATGCCACATTGCTGGCGAATCTCCTGAACTAACATGAGAAACATGAAGGCACAGAGAGGCTTTCAGGGTGTTGAAAATCGGGCTTAAAACTGGTGTATTTTTAACAATTGGTTTATTAAGTGTAGAAAATAATAGGCTTCATATACTTTAATCATATCCACTCCATATTATTTTTCTTGCCCCATCTCCTCTCAAATGTACCTTCTATTTTTATGGTTTTTTTAAATCTAGATTTTACAAATGAGAGAAAACAGAAGTTGGTCTTTCTAAGTCTGGCTTTCTTCATTTAACATGTTGTCTCCAATTGCATCTATTTTTCTACAGATTACAGCACAGCATCCTTCTTTGTGGCTGAGTAATATGCTATAGTTCATGAAAATAAACTATGGTTACTGGACCAGAACTACCATATCATTCTTCACTTCCACTTGTGGGAGCCAAGGTGGGCATACAGTAGATAGAGCTGCACACTCATGCTTTTTGCCAAAATAGGCAAGTTGTGGAAAACAGACAAACTTATTCATCAATAGATGAGTACAATCTAGTTACTGCTGACAGCTGTAAACTTGAGACAGCTTCTTAACTCCTTGTGGGTTGAACCTACTCATTTGTGAAATGGAATGTCCAGGCCAGATGATAAATCTCCCGACTGGCTGTGTATTGCAGTCTCTGCTTACCTCCTTCCTCTCTCTGTCTTATTTTCAAGACCTGATCTACAGGTTCAGGAATCCTTCATTTCCTGAATCAGTCTTCCTCTAGCCGCTGCAGATGATGGGGAAAGAAGTTCCCCAGCAGCCTCACACACTCATATTGCTCTTCTGAAATTGTGTCTGGTACGTGGGTTATGTCAGTTAGTTCATAAGCAGCTGGTTCTGTTTTGTTGCTGCTGTATGTGTGTGGGACAACAGAAGCAAAACTCTGACAACTTGTTTTACTTACTTTTCATAGCATGTCGTTGTGAATAGTTACTTACCATGGAACACACAATTTTCCATTTTATAACTTAAAGTTTATTTTTCTTTTCCTGCCTTCCTCATCTGACAAACCTTTTAAATGGCTTTACTTAGGCTTCAGACATTGAAATACTTGGCAAAAGTGTTCATAAATAACATCAATTTTCATTTTTGCAAATAAAACCCCAGACCTCTCCCACATGCAGACATATTTGTTAAGGCAGGATCGAATTAGGAGAGTATGCAGTCATTCAGTGACACCCTAAACCATTTTCTGTTCAACAACAGTCTCCAAGATGATCATCTGTGAGAATTTTGTGATATTCCTAGCCAGCCTTTGACTTGGCACATGGACTTGACTTTACCACTGCTGTCTCTTTGTATTTTAATGCTGTGTGGCACATCTGGGGAAATCTCATAAAAACTGTTCAAGACATGAGAGGATTTGTTCAACATTCTTTTAAAATAAAAGTTAGCAGAAAACATTTCCTCCTTCCTCCAAAAGTAGATGGTGTGTGTGTGTGTGTGGATTAGGTTATTGAACCTCACAGTACCCCAGGGCAGTTGGCATACATCATTCTGCACTCGGCGGTGCTGTGGGCTGTGCTGATCAGTCTTCCCTAACTGCAGCAAAATAGCCACAAGAATCAACTTTTAATATGAAAAGTGTATCTTGACTTACAGTTTAGGGTGTTTCAGTCCATAATGGGTGGGTCCCAGTGAAGGTTGCCATGGTGGGAACACATGGCAAAAAAAAAAATCTTCATGGAATCTAAGAAGCTGAGAGAGACACACAGAGAGACAGAGAGGATGAGCATATGTGCATATGCATGAATGAACACGCAGGTGCGCGCGCGCACGCACGCACGCACGCACACACACACGGAAAGAAGATAGGCTGGGGAGAAGAGAGAGGAAGGGACCAGGGTCTCAATAGTCCCTTCAAAGACACATTGCTTTTTTTAAAAAATAATTTTATTTTATGTGCATTAGTGCGAAGGCGTCAGATCCCTTGGAATTGGCATTACAGACTGTTGTGAGCTGCCGTGTGGCCGCCACAAAGACACGTTTCTAATGGCCTAATTTTCTTTCACTACAGCCCACTTCTGAAGGTCTCGATTGTGCTCTGGGCTAGACACCAAGCCTTTGGGTGATACTCCAGCCTCAAACTACAGTGTGAGGACATCTCGACTGAGATAAGAGACTGAAGCCGTTTCCTGAAAACAAAAGTCCCGACAGACTGGCCATTTTCCTGTGCTTTGCCTCTTGGGCATACGACAGAATGAATAAAAATAGCCTAGCTTCACCGAGAGGCTTATTATATATGCCAAGCGCTTCACACACATGACCTCATTCTGTGCCGATAACACAAGAGGAGACTGGGTCTATTCTTACCCTCCCCCACCCATGCCCCAAAAGGAACATAGCTGTGTTTTTTCCACACCATAGACGCTGTCAGAACATTCAGTACACCCCGGGAAGACTTGTACCCTGCCTCTCTACCAGTCTATCTCTAGGGACATGTAGAGACGTGTAGGCCTGTTCTGGTGCCATAGAATGTCCTACCTTCAGGGTGGGGCGAGTTCTTTATTTTTAATTTCCAGGGTGGAAATTCACTCGAAGATAGATATCAGAGGTTGGCTACAGCACAGACTTTTGTTTTCCCTCCCCGCTGAGGACTAATTCCGGCTCCTCGCATATACTAGGCAAAGCACTCTACCGCCAAGCAACATGCCTGCGCTTGAGAATACTTTCTGCTTGCTCTTGCTCTACTTTGCTTTCAGTTCCTGTGATAAAACACTGTGACCTAGAGCAACTTCAGGTGGGAAAGGCTTTATTCAGCCCCTAGGTTAGTCTCTCGTCCAGAGAAGCCAGGGCAGTCCCCTGAAGCAGAAACATTGGGGGAACACTGCTTGCTGGACCTCTCTGGCCCTGAGCTCCTCTTTTTACACAGCCTCTGACCATCACTGTTGTCCTGAGGATGGTGCTTCTGTATCAGTTCAAACTCAATCTTCTCTTAGAAATTCCCCCGGGGCTTTCCTGATGGGAGGCTTTTTCCTCTCAGGTGACTCTAGGCTGTGGCAAGCCGCTAATCAGGACAGCCTCTGTACATGGTCTCAACCTGCAGCTCCACACAAGGAGAAAGAGAAGCGGAACCTACATCGCTTTATTTGTTCTGTCAAGGAAACCCAGCTTTGAGAGAAAATGAGTTCGAACTTCAAATACATCCACCTAACAAAATGATTTTTCTTAAGTGTAAGGAGGTGTGTACATAAACACAAGTGAAATGATAAGTGCTGTGCTGTGTAAGTTTTACGAAAATAAGATAGATGGGGAAGACAGACACTTCCCTGGCACCACACACCACCAGCGGGTGTTCATATTCTTTCTGGTCAGAAAAGCTCTCTCAACATTCCTTTCTTTAAAAATGCATTTTGGATGGATTCCTTTCCTGGTGCACTCTGGGGAGACAGTCGCTTAGCTGACTGGCCTACAGCCCACTGTCTGCTTTCCTGGCCCACCCTCCTTTGTGTAGTCTGTGGGTGGAGTGAGCTGTTGCAAAAAGGCTGCCAAGTGGAAATACAGATGCTTTCTCTTCTCTGAGAATCTATTTATTGTTCTCAGAGGAACCAGCCATCAAAGGGAGCTGAGCCCTGCCCACGACTCCCAGCTTCCAGTGCTTGACTGAAAAATGCTAACACCCCACACCAGACACCACAGTCACATCCTGAAAGATAATGTTTGGACCCTTATTATTTCTTGCCCCCTATGGAGAGGCCTAGGATACACCACCCAGTCAGCTAAGAGGTTTCAAAATCGTCCCCTCACTGTGAAGCTGCACAGCTAGCTCACACCTCATTTCTTCTAGCGACGATTTAGTTAGCCCATTGGCCAGGTCACACATTCCAAATTCCTTACTTTGTTTTCTGCCCAGTATGGAGAATTCCTCTGTTCTCTCCACCTGAAGTCTGTGGGCTGCAAAACTGAGGAAAGAAAATGCTTGCAGAATGGATGGAAATGGACCAGGCTGGTGCATCAGTTGGGGTTTATCATAACATCTGAAACATTCCCATACTATAATGCTTCCCTGTGTCAACTAAACGAAAATTAAATTATTTAGTTTTCTACTTTATGAAGGAGCGTGAGGCCCAAGAATGTCTCCAGCCAGTTTAGAAAAGCAATGTGTGTGTGGAGAGACAGTGGTGTGCCTGGGCTGGGAATAAACCTTGCGGCTTGCATATTCCGCACTCAGCATTTCTTTCTTTCCTTCGTTCCTCTCCCTCTTTCTCTGTTGTTCTTTTTCTTCTTCTGTTTGTTTTCCAGACAAGTGTTTTTTTTTTTTTTTTCCCCTGTGTATCCCTGGCTATCCTGGAAGTTGCTCTGTAGACCTGGCTAGCCTCAAACTCAGAGGTCTGCCCTGCCTCTGCCTCCCAAGTGCTGGGAATAAAGGCCTGTGACACCACTGCCTGGCTTTTTTATTTTTATTTTTTTATTTTTGGAGACAGGAGATCACTTTGCTCAGAACTTGCAATGTAAACTAGGCTGGCCTTGAAATCACAAGACCCCGCCTGTCTCTGCCTCCATAGTGCTTGAACTAAAGGCATAGGCCCTGCATGTGTGTACACACACACACACACACACACACGTATATAGCCACATACACACATATGTACGTGTGTGTATACGCTTAGTAAGGCTCACAATCACCTTAGATGCCACTCTCAATTTTCCCAGAAGGCTGAGAAAGGCTGCCATGATATGCTCCCTGCTTCCTCCTGGCATAGCCCTCAGCTCTATTGCCTCTGCCCACCTTTCCTTCCACACACTCCCTCAGAGCTACAGGCGCTGTTTCCCTTTCTTCCCTCTAGGTGATTCCTGCAGGCTTGTCCCCTATTTCTAGAACTTTACCTTCTCCTCCACCCTCCTTTACCTGGTTAACTCAATTTTAAGCCATCAGCTTGAGTTTTCACCTCCTGATTTCCATTAGCATTGCTCACAGCCACTGTATTAAGCTGCTTATTCAGTGCCCATCTTCCTCTAACATAAGTTCCTTGGCCAGTCTCCATAGGACGTCTTTATACATTAGTAGAAGCTTTTAAAAAGCATTGGAAGAAGAGAAGCTTGCAGTAACCGGCAACCAACACTGGTTGTTTTTTCAAGTACCCGCTGTTTCCATCTCAAAGAGATGGGATGCCTATGCAATTGGGAATGATCCAATGTGCACCTGACACGCCAGTCTCACCCCCTTTCTCCACCCCACCCTAAACAATTGTAACGCCGATAAAGCCTGCCACCTCGTGGCCACTCTGATTATGACATGTTTTGGAAATGAGTCACTTTGAAACTCTCCCAGGAAGTCAAAAATATACCCCTCTTACTTGTTTACAATCTAAAACTCGAAACTAGATGTATTTTATGAAGTCCGTCTTAGACTGCAGCAGGTATATCTTTCCTGAAACTGTGTTCCTCAGGCCGAGAGTTTACTCCACTGGACCTACCACAGGTGGAGGGTGGCAGCTCCAGCCGTAACTCGGGGGCCAGCCCAAATTCTAGGGTCATTCTGCAGCTCAGCTTCACCAGCTTCTCTCTCTGTGAGTCATGTGCCTTATCCGGGTGGTTACTAGATGCTGAAAGGCCCAGGAGAAAGGGAAAGAGGGGTCAGCGGATTCAAAGTTCCAGGTAGGCAGGGGAAATGGGTCCTCCTTGTGTATTGCTTGGTAGGATGACTATGGTTAACGATATTGGGCTGGGTATTTCACAACAGGTAGAAGAGATCATTTTAAATGTCCTCACCCCAAAGAAATGGGAATAAAAGGATGCTAAATAGTCTGATTCTATTTATACACATTGTGTAGACGTATAAATCATTCCACTATACCTCCACTAATATACATGGCCACGGTGTGTCAAAGCAAACAACAAGGCTTAGAGGCCAGCAGCACAGGGTGTCTGCCAGAGGACCAGGACTTAGTTCTCAGTACCTCCATGGCAGCTCACTCCAGTTGCAGGGGGATTCGCTGCCCTCTTCTGACCTCTGCAGGCACAAGGCAAAGCCCCATACATATCAAATAATTAAAAAAAAATAGAGAATACAGATTTTTAAAAACAGAAGCTAAGCATGGTGGTTCAGACCTGGTGCCCTCAGTACTTAGGCCACTGTGGCAGGGGCATTGCAGTAAGTATGAGAACAACCTGAGATTACAAAGGAAGCCCCTATTCTCAACTCTCTCCCCAAAGACAGCAAGCAAGGAAAAAGGGGAAGGGTGTTTATGTAAACGCAACATTAAAGGTTTTGTTTCTTTTCAGCTTGAAAACTCAGTGATGGGGTTGATTAGGGGGTGCTTGCTGCACAACCGTGAGGAGAGGAGTTCAAATCCCAGTGCCCATGTAAGAAGCCAGGCATCCCATAACAACCTATAACCTACAGCTCTGAGGGACCGATACCCTTTTCTGGCCTTTATGTAGACTCATACATGAACAAACAAGTGAATAAATAAAGCTTTTAAAAAGAAAAAATAATTAAAGCTCAATGAGCTTTTTTCCCAGGTCCCAGGTCCCATTGATCATGGTGACCCAACTCTAGACCCGCTCTCAGCCAATGTCTCCACTATCTCTTGTTCTCTGAAGACCTGCGTTTGCCAGGAGGCACTGTACTGGGTACCAGGGAACACCAGGAGAGAGGCCCTTCTCCATCTCTGCTAAGAGTCAAGACCATTGATTGTGAAAGAGGCAAACATCAAGGTGATGTGATTCCCTCCTGTGGGCCTCTGTGGATGGCGCAGAGCAGAGAGGGCTCATCTGTGCTGGGAGAAGGTTGACCTCTGCCCACAGTGGGAATCTTCTAAACGTCCGGCACGGGAGACACAGCTCTGCCCTCTTCAGCATCACTAGAAGGAAACTGGAGAAGGCCCAGCCACGGTCTGGCTGTTGTACATTGTGGCTCTGAAGATATTTAGTCTGGTGATTGATTGGATCAGGGCAGGGCAGAGAGAGGACAGAGGGGAAGGAAATGCCTGCTTTTCTGTTTGAGCTCCTGAGAGACTGGTGGGTTTCTTGAAAAGGTGGAGTTCATGTGGAAAAATGCCATGCAGAGTTTAAGATGCCATGCCCGCCTCTCACATGCCCCTTCCCACTTCTGTCACCCCCAAAAGGTAGCACCCTAAACTTCCCTACTGAGAATCATAGAAAATAAGACCTGACAGACGGTATTAGTCAGAATTCTCTGGAGGAACAGAACTTATAAAATGAATATACATATAATACTACATTATATACATATATTATATAAAATATAGTATTATATTATATTATATGTGCATTATACGTATATATTATATGTGGGATTTATTAGAATGGCTTACAGACTGTGGTCCAGCTGGTACAATGGCTGTCTACCTACAGAAGGTCAAAGAATCCAATAGTTGTTCAGTCCAGGAAGATGGATGTCTTAGCTGGTCCATCGTGGAATCCCACAGATGTAGGCTCTAATGCCAGTAAAAGAATGGACTTGCCAGTGAGGGTGAGAGCAACAGCAAGCAGGCAAAGAGAGAGCTAGCTTCCTTCTTCCGTGTCCTTTATACGGGCTGCCAGCAGAAGGTGCGGTTTGGATTAAAGGTGGATCTTCCCATCTCAGAAGACCCAGATTCTGAGTGTGTTTCCCTACTTCAAATGATTTAATTAAGCAAAATAAATAAATAAATAAATAAATAAATAAATAAATATAAAAAACCAAAAAACCCTCACTGGTGCATCCAGTGACTTGGATGTCAGTCAATTCCAGATGTAGCTGACAACCAAGAACAGCCACCACAACTCCACCCCTGTCAACTTGACACACTGTCGTCTCTTCCTATGCCATACTTAATTTCTAAATGAAACAATAACCAGGTCATAATTACACCTAACATGATACAACTACTGTATGTACAATGAAAATGCATTGTATTTTTAATGCCTTAGATATTATAGTGTGCCTAACATGATGTACTATTCCCCATAGAGCAGCAAACACATTATAAATTTTAGAATGGAAGTCATTCTAAATGCCATAGAGGGACATTCTTTTAGTATCTTAAATTTAAATATGATAACCATTGGTATTCTCTTAATTGACGGTACATTACATGCTAAAGAAACAGAGGAAAGAAAACACAGTATCTTCATAAATGCATTCTTAAAAAATATGACGAAACACTCATGTCAACTATAATCCTTATTTCTGCAGCTAGTCATGTGGCCTTAGCTGGAATGTATAATTACCTTCTTCTACTACCCATTCTGTATTTCCTTCACCTTCAGCAAGCACCTCAGCAGGTCTTGGATTTTTTTTTTTTCCTGGAAGGAGTGACCCATAACTTCATTCCCGAAGGGTCTGTGCCCTCTGTCACCCTGCCTAGATTAGGCTGTTGTCGTTTTCCACGGACTTTAATCATAGGACACAGTAGCACTGAGGGACATCCTAAAGGATCTCCTGAACTCCAGACACAATCTTTCTTACCCCCACTGTGGAGAAGCAATCCAGTCTCTCCAAAGTAATCTGGATCAATCACCCCTCCCGACACTGTTATTCCTTTATTAGCCTGTCAGCTTAAGGACATCAGAGGCCCTGAGTGGCTGGGGGAAAGTCAAGAGATTTCCACTGAATGGAATGTTTGCCGAGGTCCCCATCAGGCATGCTCCCCTCCTCTGGTAACAAAATTTCTAGGCCAGCAGAACTTAAGATCACAGAAACAGGAAGCAAAAAGTTTCCTAATGGGTCACTGGGGTGACAATGAGTAGAACAATTCCCCTTTTGTGCCCTTGATTCCTGGACTTGTGGATCCTGGCTATTGGAGAACTGTAACATATACTGGGTGTAGATTCAAAGCATTTTCTACCTACGAAGAACCCTGCCCCAGGCCTACAGGCTGCTGCCAACTTTTCTACCTACGAAGAACCCTGCCCCAGGCCTACAGGCTGCTGCCAACTAATTGATGTTGTAACTGTCTTCAAAAGGCCATTCCATCTTTTTGTCAGGCCAGTGGCTTCAGGTTGATGGGGACCATGGCCAGACCTCTGTGAATGTATCTGTGCAAACACATTCTTGACAAAAACGACAGAAACACTCATGTCAATTATAATCCTCATTTCTGCAACTGGTCACGTGGTATTAGCTGGTATTTATAACTTCATGACCATGGGCCCACTGTCACATGTCTCTGGCTGTGAAGTGAGTTCCTTGGTCAGAAGCAATACCGTGTAGAATATTGTCACGGTGAATAGGGCCTTCTGTAAATCTACATGGTAGTTTTGGCAGAAGCATTACATGCAGGAAAAACACATGCATAACCAGAATCAGTATCTACTCCAGGAAGGACAAAGTGTTGTCCTTTCCATGGAGAACGCAGCCCAATGTAGTCAACCTGCTGGCTGGTGACCCCAAGGAATGGTGCCATATCTGGGGCTGTTGGTATCTACGGTTGGTCGTTCTGGCACTCAGCGGTAGCTGTAGCCATGGCAGCCTGGGTGAGCAGAAGTCCATGTAGTTGAGCCCCTGCGTAACCTCCATCTCTGCTACCATGGCCACTTTCTTCATGGGCCCATTAGACAATAACAGGATGGCTGGGGAAAGAGGCTGACTGGCCATAGAGTAGGCCATTCAGTATACTGGATTACTGATATTCTCCTCTGCTGAAGGATGAGCGTTTACATGGGACACAAATAGCTTCACACCCTTCCCCCATTTGGAGAAATCTGTCCACATATGTCTTCTGCAGTTGCTTTTCTCACCAATTTTACAGTCATGCTCTTTCCAAGTCTCTGACCAGGCAACTAGTCACTGGCTATAGCCCATGAATCAAGTGAACAGTTGCTTATCTGGCCATTTCTCCTCCCAAATACATACACATGTGAACTGTCTGAAGGTCTGTCCACTGTGAAGCAGGGAAACTTCACTGGTGTCTTTCAGGGTTGTCCCAGAGAGGGATTGTTGTAATGCTGTGTCTGTTTACTTCTGGCTGGTGCCTGTGTAACTTGCAGAACCAGAGTAAACAAGGCCCCAGTCTTTCCCCTCAGTCAACACCCTACACACTATAGCTGCATGCTCGGCAGTGGACACCATTCCAATGGGAGTAAAAACTATAGATAGGCATTTGGGCAACTTCTCCATGTAACTTGCTTGTGCCTTCAGGACCTGCTCAGGACAATTCATTCTTATACTTCTGTTGCTCCAGAACCACTTCTTGCGACAACATTTCAGTCAGTCAGTGTCCTCTACAGGACAAGAACTTACAGAATGAATCTAAGAAAAAAATCCCTCACAGGCGGACCCAGCTACTTGGGTTTTGGTTAATTCCAGATGTAGTCAAGCTGACAACCAAGAATCACTATCATACATATTATTAAAATCATGACATCATATACCCTTCGTTTTCTGCCCAAGGAAACCAAGACCCAAATAATTTAGGTGACTTCCTCCAAGAAACAAAGAGTTTTAATCCCAAACACATTTCCACACAGTATACCTGTACTCAGGGCTTCCTCAGTACCATCTGAAGTAGGCTCTCCCTTCATGCTTTCCACATCTCTCTCTCTCTCTGTCTCTCTTTGGACCCCAGGACCTGACATACACTAGACAAGCTCTCTTCTACTGAGCATCTGCTTTTTATCTTCCATCATCTTAACTACTACTCCTGACGAAGATCTGCCCCCAGAAGACAGAAGGAATCTTTGGTCTTTATACCAATCATTTATTCAGAAAAGTAAAATGAATCAGATACCGTTGAAAGGTTTCAAAGCAATTAAAATAGGTCTCTAGGCAGTTTGCTCGTAGGAACCCATTTGCCCATTTTGGCTTTCCCTATGACTGTTTAAAAGAACATAAAACATTGAATACATTATTTTTTCACCAAATGAATTCTTAAATATTCATTTTTGTTCATTATGTTTTCCTACAAAGGTTTGGTTTCCTATTTATTTTTGTTGTATAATTTCCTAGAAAACTTTTTTTCCAAGGGAAAGCTGTGGGATGAGTGACAATTTTTTAATTGTGGGAAGAATTTCACTAATTTCTGTTTTATGGGATTCCTGTGTGTGCAAATAAGAGGGTCTCTGATTCTTCTGCCTTTTCTCGAGCTCTTTTCCTTCTGTTAATTTGTCTTGTCTAACTCTGAGGTGACCTTTCTTTGTTTCATCTTATATTTTATTTTGTTATATTTTATTATTACCTCTCAGAAGCCTGTTAATTTCCAATGAGAGAGAGAGAGATAGTGGATTCAGATTGCAGAGGAAATGGGGGAGAAACTGGGAAGGGGTAGAGGGAAGGGAAGCCACAATATGGTTATATTATGTGAGAAAATAATCTATTTTCAATAAAAGGCAAAAAAATTCCTTTAAAAGACAAAATGAAACCAGGACATTATTCTTTTGTTCATGCTCCATCTCACAATGCTGGTTTCCTAGGAGGGTGACACTGAAGACACCTGTTTTATTTTATAGTCATGTGGAGTGTGATGGTGGATGTCAGAGGTAAGACAGTGATGGAAGAAAAGCAAACCCTTGGCCTGGCACCGTGCAAAGGAAGACGGCAGTGCTCACCTGAGGCGGGAGTCCTTGAAGGTGTCCAGGTAGGTGGGGTAGCTCCACTCCACTCTGCTTCCTCTACACCGGAGCTCTAGAGTTTGCCCTGCCATCAGACTCACGGTGGCGGCCGGCTTCTGGAAGCGACTGCCGTCCATTGCTTGCATCATGATGGACTGGCTCTTTGCTGTCGGGTCAGCTGAGTCCCTGTCCTTTATTTTAGGAGTCTTGGGTTTGGCCTTTTTGTTGGTAGGTTTGATTCTGTTTTCTCCTTGCTCCTTTGGACGCTTGTTCTTAGGAGGGTGTTGACCAGCAACTGCAAAGGTGTGAGAGAAATCCATGAATGGCATTCCCAGAGCATAAGAAGCCCACAGCAGGTGTAACCAATGCTTACACCTGGTTTATGGCCAAATCCTTTTCAGCCACAATTGTAAGCCATGAAGCAATCATTTTTCTTTATATACTCTTTAGCTTTAAGACAATAATTTAAAAAGCAGTACATTTCAGTTTCAAAGATATTATTCAAAATTGGCAAAATATCAACTAAAATTTGCCCTTATAAACCCAGAACATTTTTCTTTCATCCACACTCCATCTCACAATGGTGGTCGCCTCAGAGGTCTGCACTGAAAACACTCAGAGGCTATATCAGGGCTCACTATGCACTTTGCCTGGTGCTCAGTCTAAGGAGACTCTTTAAATGCAAGGATGTGTAACTCAGTCTCTAAGGACAAGAGACACGAGGAGCCCTAGAAGTGTTCATGTGACTTAAAACCTGTCAAAATGGGAGTGTGGAGTGGGTGCTATGTTTGTGGGGGATGTAGAATACAAAGTTTATAGGGCTAGTGAGATAGCACAGTTGGGAATAGAGCCTTGGTCCAGTCCCTAGTACTGTGTACGGCAGGACACTGTGGTCCATGTCTGTAACCCAGATACTTGGGATGCAGAGGAAAAAGAATTAGAAATTCAAAGTTCTCCTCAGATTCAAAGGTCAACTGCATAGGAAACATATGCCAGTCTAAAGCTTTATGTGTAAGTTATTAAAACTGAGTTGTAGGACTGGGAAGATGTCTCAGCTGGTAGAATACCTGCAAGAAAACCAAGGGGACGTGAGTTCAATCCCCAGCAACTACATAAAAGCTGGTGTGTATATAATCCTAGTGCTGAGGTTGAGCAAGAGGATGGAGAGGGGGTATGGAGATAACCATTCATGGACTTAAAAATGTTTGTTTTTATTCAATGTGTGCAAACGCATTGCAGGCATGCCTGGTCCCTGTGGAGACGAAAAGAGGAGATGGTACCCCCTGGAGGTATAGAAGGCTGTGAGCATCGTGTGGGTGTTGTGAACTGAACCCAGGCCCTCTGCAAGAGCACCAAGTGCTCTTAATTGCTGATCCATCTTTCCAGCCCTCATCTCATGGATTCTTTTGTGGTAATTGAATCAACATATTTTAAGTGCTGAAAACAGTGTCTGAACCCCCATCAAGTGTCCACTAAGTCCTTCTAATTCTGTGGCTGTCTCATATACTCCATCAGGGCTGGTGGCGAAGGCAAAGCAGACTATTTTTATTAATTTCCGGATGCCACATAGGTCACCCCAGGCCATCAAGATGAGAGGAAGACATCAAGATCCTGAACCTCCTAATCTAGAACTTTCTCTGGCCCACATTATTGCTTCTCCTTTCACTTAGAGATTAGCATAATTAATGGTTTCTTTAAAAAGTTTGTCCCGCCTACAGGAAATATAGAGACGAAGATGGAGCGGGATTGAGGGAATGTCCAACCAATGACTGGCCCACCTTGAAACCCACCCTATGGGGGAGAGCCAGCCCCTGACACTATTAATGATCCTCTGCTGTGCTTGTATACGGGAGCCTCGCAGAAATATCTTCTGAGAGGCTTCATCCAGCAGCTTATGGAAACAGATGCAGAGACCAATAGCCAAACAATAGACCATGCTCAGGGAGTTTTGGGGAAGAGTTGAGGGAAGGATCGAGGGAGCTGGAGTGGTCAAGGACACCACAAGAAGACAACAGAGTCAACTAACCTGGGCCCATGGGGGGTCACAGAGACTGAACCACCAACCAAGGAGCTTGCACAGGCTGAACATAGGCCCCCTACACATATGTAGCAGATGTGTAGCTTGGTCATCATGAGTCCCCCAACAATGGGGGTAGGGGCTGTCTCTCACTCTCTTCCCTGACTTTGGATCCCTTCCCCCTAGCTGGGCTGCCTTGTCTGGCCTCAGTGGGAGAGGATGCACTGTGACTTGAGGTGCCAGGGCGGGTTGGTACCCATGGAGGACCCGCCTTCTCTGAGAAGGAGAGGGGGGATGGGAGGGGAGGTTATCAGAGTGGAGGGATGGGGGAGGGAGCTGGGATCAGGCCGTAAAGTGACTAAAAACAAAACAAAACCCCTTACTCTCTTTGCCTTGACAGGGCACTTTACTGTTTGGGTTTTCTAGTCCCCAACTACTCTACGGTCTCTTCAGGAGCCCTTCCTTTTCTTCTTTTCATGCCTGATCCGAGCTGGAACGCTTAGCCATGCCTGTTCTGAGGCTCGAGAGGATCTGTGTGTTGAAATCGGCCTCACTCCTGCCCTGCCCTTGCCTCAAAATTCCTGCTCCGAATATTCTGTTTATTACTCAGCCCTGTCACATGGAAAACTAGCAGTCATCTTAAATTTAATGGTCACACACTGAACTCTGGATGCTATGCAGACCTCCTCTCTCCCCAGAGTTCCCTTTATCTATAAGCAGAAACTTCCTCCACCAGCTTGCTCAAGACAAGTGCCTCTGTCTCCTTTCATCGTTTTCCTTCTCTCCTAGACTACACTTATTCCAGCAGCAGCAAATTCTTTTGGTTTCGTCTTCCCAGTAGACACTGAAGACAGCCTCTTGCCCTCCATCTACTGCCACCACTCCGGGCCAACCTGCTTTCACCTAGACTATTAATGTCTCCCTCAGCAGGTGGCTCAGCTTCCATTCTGGTGCTTTTAACTTTAAACATGTGAGTCAGATAAGGGGCTCTTCTCTACTCAGAACCATTCGGTGTTCTTCATCTAATGTGAAAGAGAGTGAAAGAGAGATCGAGAGATCGTCCTACTCTGCTCTTCAAGGAGCTGCACTCTCCTGTGTCACATTTTAGGGTGGGCAGGCCTAGCTCCTCTTTGTGCCACCTGTAGGTGCTATCTCCTATCACAAGCTGGTGTCTCTTTATCCAGTATCCCCTCCCCCAATCCACTCCCATATCCCATCCTGGGCTGTTTGTCCATTTGTGTCCCCCAAGGAGATACATTGAAGTCCTGTCCTGGGTACCTGGAAATTATCATTTTTTTACAGATGTACTCCCGTTGAGATGAGAACAGATGTCTTCAGAGGAAGAGTCCCATAGAGAGAGGAAAACGTCACACAGAGAGATACACAGAAGACAGACGTGTGGCAACAAAAGCCAATACTCGCGTCATGCCGCTTAAGCCAAGTGTCATAGTCAGGGTTTCTATTGCTATGATGAAAAGCAACTTGCGGAGAAAGGGGACCTATGGAGGCATTTTCTTAATCGGGGTCCCTTCCTCTCAGATGACACTAGCTTGTGTCAAGTTGACATAAAAACTAGCCAGGACAATTAATCCCTTGTCAACTTGACACACCAACAGAACAAACACTATTTAATAATGAGTAACCTTTTCATTTCTTGTTCACCCTCAAGACCTCATATTAATTAATAAATATCATAATACAAAACATATTTCAAACTTGAAGTCCCACAGCCTGTACAAATTTAAACATGTTAAAAGTTTAGTCTCTCTCTCTTTAAAATACAAATCTCTGTAAAACTCCAAAATTTCTTTAAAACTTCTAAGTCTCTCAACTGTGGGCTCCTGTAAAATAAAAAAATATATTAAATGCCTTCTTACTTCCAAGAGAGAAGAACCAGCGCAGAGTCACAGTCTGAACAAAGCCAAACCAAACTTCAACAGTGTAAACAAATCGGTGTCCAATATTTGGGATTCACTCACAGTCTCTCAGGCTCCTCCAAAAGGCTTTACACAGTACATAGCTTGTCAGGCTGCTCCTACCCTTCTATGATCCTGGTGTCCCTGAAGGGTTGGGTGTCTCCTGTTGTCACTGGGCTGCCCTTTCACTGATAGCTTCTTCTAGGCTTTCTTCAGGGACTCCTGGCTTTAGTGCCTAGCCTCAGCTGCTCCCCATGAGTCCCCCGTGCCTTCAAAATTAGGACCACCTGGGTGGTTCCTACACTACCAAGCTCAGCTGCCAGCACAAAGAACAACCTCGGCTGCCTCTGGAACGCAATGACGGAAACCAACGAAGCTGATTTCTTCTTACTCATCACTAAATTCTCAGTTCCAGCTGACCAGCATCAATTGTTCGAATAAAGCAATGGTTTTACTTCAGAGACGGTTGTTTCTTATAAATCACAGCTGACCAGAACCAAAGATTCTTAATTCAAACCAGCGAATGGCCCTGATAGGGTCTTCCGGCTTTCCTTTGAACTTTGTAAGGCTGGCCTCCACCGCCTGCCCTGCTCTCGGCATTATCTTCCAAGATCCAGCAGAACAACCCACTGAGCTCTCAAAACTCAGTGAATGGCTTTTCTAGCCCAAAGTTACAAAGTCCTTCCACAATTGTCCCCTGCCCCAAAGAACCGGCACGGTCATGTCTGTCCCAGCAATACTCTATAATCCTGGCACCAATTTCAGTCTTCGTTAGGGTTTCTATTGCTGTGAAGCAGCACCAGGACTGAAAGCTACTTGGGGGTAAAAGGGTTTATTTCATGTACACTTCCAGGTAACAGTTCATCACTGGTGGAATTCGGGGCAGAAACTCAAGCAGGGCAGGAGGCAAGGGCTGGTGCAGAGGCTATGGAGGAATGTGGACTTTCTCAGCCTGCTTTCCTTAGAGAACACAGAAGGAACAGGCCAGGGGTGGCCACACCCACAATGAGCTCAGCCCTCCCACATTAATCACTAATTAAGAAAATGCCCCCTGCTAGATCTTGTGGAGGCATTTTCTCAACTGAGGTTCCCTTTTGTTAGATGGCACTAGCTTGTGTTAACTTGACATAAAAACTAGCCAGGACACTTCCAAAAACTAGCACAATGCTGTGGAGTTCTCCCCAGAGCCTCTGGGGCAGCAAGGCCCTAATGACACCTCGATTTTAGATTTTTGACCCCCAGAACTGTAAAAGAATAGACTTCCATTGCTTTACCCCACCTTATTCCTAGTGTAGATTTACTATCCCTGATCGTGGGTGGGGGAGGGGGACAAAAAAAGCTTCCAAATCCAAAACATTTTGAGTACCCATAAGTGGAAAACACCACACCCAACCTCATGTGCTAGTTCACAGTCAGAATGTGGATGCACAAATTTATTATCTAACATCACCTTCAGATTATATAAGTATAGAACATATACAAAACATAAGTGGGCTTCATGCTTCGACTCTAGACCTACAACCAAGAAACTTGATTATGCAAACACTCCAAAAGTCTGGAGAAAATGCTGGTCTGACGCACTTCTGTTCCCAAGAATTTTTGAGAGTGATTGTCAGCTTGTCCTTTGTCACGGCAGTTCTAGGAATCTGTCAAGCTTTGGGTAATAAGATCCATGATGTTCGTCTTGTTGTCTTCACTTGTTGGTTGTCTGTCCCCTCCATTTGATCATGAAGACCAGGAAGAAAGGACCCTCCCTCTGTGCTTTCCTCACCCCTCTGACAACCAGCTCTCTGTCTGTCTTGATTAGCACTAAATACTGGAGAGAACTTTATCTGTCAAACACTCAGGCCAAGATCCTACACGCTCTGAAACATGTTAATTGTACTTGTAAGCAAAAATGTATTTTATGATTATTTACTTATATACAGGTTTCTGACCTACTGTCTTTTTTTCAAGGAGCAAAATGACACAAGAAAGTGACCTTTCCTGGAGGGTCATGGTCACGGTATCATTGTCCTTATCTTCTCGGAGACCTGGTTTTCCCCTGTCATGTCTTGATGAATCTTTTTAGTGTTCTCAGAAAATTCTTTTATGAGCTACAAAATAAACCTGTGTTGAACTGAAGGCTGTATTGGATAAAAGGGATCGAGTAGGGCAAAAAAGGCACATTAACGAATCACTATACATACCTCAGGACTGGCTCCTGACATTTATATACATCTGCAGATGATAAAAAAGTCAATAGATGATTGCAATTTTATGCTTGTAAGTGTGAACATGGCAGTGCAAGAAATTCTGGAGAGCAGGTACTGTGGTCAGTGCCTCACTGACTGGGATCTTGGTATATTTATTCCCTGTTTTCAATCCTTCATTTCATGAAATGGGTAGACTAGGTGGTCTTCCAGCTCCTTCTCATTATGAAGAGAAATAAAATATAATAATTTTAGAACTGGGCAAGGCAAATGTCACTGGTTAGGACAGATGTTCACCCCATGGATGCTTTCAGGAAAGGCTCTTTCTCTGAGGCTCTCTCCCAAATGTGACCACAAAACTAACAGTCTCAGGGACAATTAGAGTCATAGCCTGTGCTTGTAGTAGCTGCTGAGCGATGGTACAGGGGTAACATTCTGACCTGCCAACCAGAGAGCCTTACTGGAAGAACTTCTTGTACATTCACTATTATGGGTTGTTCCTGCTTCTTCCCTGGTCACCACCCCAGGACTCAAAACAGACAAACAAAAATTCTGGATAGGGTCAAGAAAACAGTTAAATAACTTAATGAGGAAAATTTACTTTTTGGTAGGTATGTTCAACATTTTGTCCATGGCCTACCCATCATATATGTCTGTAAGTTTAAAGGCAAACTCCACAGTTTATCCATTATTAATTACTAAGTATTTGACCTGCATTTCACTCTCTCTGGCTGTCTTATAAATGTTTGTTGCTAGTATGAGTTGCAGTTTATTTAGACAGATGGTAATTCATTTAGACAAACGTTTGTTATACTTCACATACTCTGATCCATATTGGCTGAAGTCTGTCTTGAGCCTCTCCAACTGGCATCATGGGTATTCACAAAGTGAATGGACTATTTGAAGTTATTTTGTCTGGCTGGTCTTCTGCCCTATTCAAAAATGATACCAAATACTGCATTTCCACCTTTGAGCAGTCAGAGACCAGGACCTGCCAGGAGCAATTTAATACTGTAGTATGCAGACTGAGCTCATGCCAGCGTTTCTCTGGGCAAAGGGGAATTGTTCTCTACTTTCACCAGACGCTCTGTTTACACCTTACTGAGTCAGGCTCTGTCTTTAAGGAGCCTCATGCCTGAGCCACCACCATCTTGCATTTCTGCAAAGGTGAGTCTGGTTTTGGTGGTTTTGGGGGTAGGTGGGTGGGGGAGATGACTATAGTTTCAGATGATGGAAAGGGATGGGTCAGGATTGAAGAGTAGATCAAATGTAAGCCAGGTAGGTAGGTTTCATAACAGCAAAAGCTGCTTTTCCACCAAATCTTAGCAAATTTGTGGCAGTAGCTGAGGAATTTTAAGGAAGCATTGATGTCACCAGATGAAAGATATACTATGCAAACTGTAACAATTAAGTAAATAATAGAGCAAATAAAATAATTAGGAGTAATATGCATATATGTCACTTTATATAAAACAACACACACACACACATGCACTAAACCCTGATCCTTTCGATCATACATCTACACAACAGCATGGACCTAGGGCAGGCACACATCTCAAAAAGCATTTTAAAAAGTGATGCAATGGTTAGTGAAATGGCTCGTGGTGTAAAAATACAACCCTCCAAGTCTGACAGCATGAGTTCAGTTCCTGGAATCCACATAGCGCAAGGAGTAAACTCACTCCTGCAGGTTGTCTTTTGATCTTCATATGTCTGTTGTAGCATACGCTTGCCCAAACATACACAAACACACGTACAATAAATGCAATTTAAAAAAATAAGTGATGCAAGGCCCTCTTAGGTGGAACAAAAATATGTGGTTTTTTTCCCCCATCCATCCTTCCATTTATACGGAAAATATCTTCAGTGTAGTTTTAAATTCTTTTGTGGTTTAGCACAGAAGTTTTTGTTGTTGTTAAAGACCTAGGCTAATCTTGCAGGATTTTAGTAAGTTGGTATACAAAAAGCAAAAACAAAACAAACAGAACAGGTCTGCCAAGAGGAAGGAGGACACAGCATTCTCCACAAGAATCGCTTTCCTTAGGAGGCACTGGCTCCCGGGAGCAGAAATCCAGGGCGACACTGCTGCGGTTTGAAGGCGGAAGCATCCATCGCAGCTGCGCCGTCAGACGGACACGTTGACAAAGGGGGCTGGGCCAGGCTCTGGCTGGGGATGGTGGGTTTGATCGCCTCTGGTTTTCTGGTAAGGCTAGATAAGTCCTAATGGGCTTTTAAGGGTCAAAGTAACCGCTACCTCCCCAGAGAGCTCTCCAGGGAGTTTGGGGATGGAAGCCCCTTCTAGAAGGTGCTAGGCACACCGGGTGCTGACCCGCGCTAGAACCGGTCCCTAAGGCCAAAGGTTGGAATTGCTGCTAGAGAAACGCGAGGGCTGTGGGTCCTAGGCAAAGGCGGTCAGAGGCCAGATACTACCCGGCCCAGACTCACTCACCGTCTTCCAGAGCTTCGAGTACCAACAGAAGTCCAAGCAGCAGCCAAACCTTCATCTTCAGCGCTGGTGACCTGCAAAATAGTTTGGGACTGCAGACGGGGCGACAGGCTGCTCAGGGCAGGGCAGGGGCGCAGAGGGAGGCGGCGCCTGGGACACCACAGCTGTAGGATTCGGTTTCACCAGGGGAAACACAATTTTGGGGAAAAAAGTAGGAGATTGTAAAAAAAAAAAAAAAAAAAAAAAAAGCCCTCCCTCCCCATTCCCGCCCTGTAATATGATCTCTCCTGCCCCCTGGTGGAGTGGTGAAGGATAGCACTATTACCAAGCACTGGGAAAATAAAGGAATGACAAGCCTTGATTTTCTCTGTTTTGGTGTTTTGAATTAGGTATACTCTGTTCCTGAAGGCCTAACATGACGCTGATGATGGAACCACACGATTCGCTCCATCTGCTCTGGTAGGGCCTTGCTTTCAGCAAAAAGTGTGCCCCAAATTTCTCTTGGTCCTCAGGGGTTTTCTCACTTGCACTCAACAAACAAACAAAGATAAAAAACAAACAACGCACACACACGAAAACCAAACAAAAAAGGGACTAATTATTGTTATACTAAAAAATATTGGTTGTTGTGGCTGCTCCTTTCGAGATGAGATGAGCACCTAGATCTGGACCTGATGAACCTTGAACCTGCAGGTGAACCGTCAGAGTGGTGGAAGGGCGGGGCTTCCTGCCTGCTGTCACAGGGGCTCACAGCAGGCCAGATCCTGCCCCTGTGTCCCCTTATATGTAGAAGCCTTGCTGCTCCGAACAAGACATTTTGTTGTTGTTGTTCTCAAATAAGTTTTATTTATATATTCATTATCTTATTCATTATCTATCCAAATTGAAGCCCCCTCCTTCAACTCCTCCCAGTCGCACCCTCCCTCCCTCTTCCCCCAGCCCCTTCTCCTAGTCCACTGAAAGGGGGAGTTCTCCACTGTTGCCATCTGCCCAGAGCTTATCAAGTCTCATCAGGACTGCCTGGGTCCTCTTCCTCTGTGGCCTGGTAAGGCTGCATCACCAAGGGCAAGAGATCAAAGAGTAGGCAGCAGATTTCATGACAGAGGCTGCCCCTGCTCCCCTTACTTGGTGACCCACATGGAGCCTGAGGGGCCAATCGGCTACATCTGAGCAGGTGGTCTAGTAAGGAGGTGTGTAAGAGAGTGTTGTAGTCGTCATCATCATCATCTTCTTCATCATCATCTGGGGCATGAGCATTTCCTTTTCATTCTCTTGTTTCAGTCAAAACTTTGCAGTTCTACAGGCACTTTCTTTCTTTTTTTAATTCCTTAGCTTGAGCGTGTTTTGACAATGCTACTATTTATTTCTTCAGGTAATTTAAACAAATATTTAAGGAATTCCGTTTTTCTGTACCTTCTTTTACAGAAGGTAAAAAAAAAGCCCTTCTTTTAGGAAGGGCTTCACATTCCCAAATTATCAAACTTCCACATATTTTTTTCATCTAAAACCTTGGTAATTTTGTTGCTTATGTTTGATTTACATAGAAATCTGCTTTTCTGTATTTCTATATTTCAGATGGTAATAGCTATCTTATATATATATATTTATGTATCTCTCTCTATATATCAAAAATAGATGATCTTTTTGAATTTGCTTAGAAATGTTTCTGACAAATGAAGATGGTTCTGTTTCTCTCCTAGCTCCTTCTATTCCTCTGTGCCTATGGAGATACCACACTATACTTTTATTATTCATTTATAACATATTTTGTTCCTCCCATGGATGAGGGATGTGCCTCATCATTGCTTCTCTGCTGATTCTCTATGTCCACTTTCTCTTCCAGGTAAATTTGGAATCAGCTTGTCACTCTCCATATAAACATCACTGCATTTTAATAATGAGTGCACTAAATCTACATATTGGAGGAAAATAAAGCGTATCCACAATGCTGAGTCTTCCCACACAGAAATTTCCTAATGTTATTGATCTTTCCATTTACCCAGGTCCACTTTTACATACCCATTACATTTGCTGAGTGGTCAAGGCTGGAACTTGGGATGTAAGTTTGGAAATCTGAGTTCCTAGATTATTTTATACTTTGGTTAAGTTTGGACTGGCTAATTATGTGGTATGTGTGTGTATTAGAGAATTATATGCACATATGCACATAGACATATAAACTCTTATATAGGTGGGTAGTTACATGTTTTCCCCCATATAAGTCCTGCATGTTGTTATGCTTATTTTTTATTTTTACTTCTTTTTTCTGTTAATTTCTTCTCATTATACTTTCAAATTGTTTAAAACAACATTGGAACTCTGTTTTCCCAAGCCTGTTTTAGCTCGCATGAACTTGGTCAATTATAGGTATTCGAACTCATCCCAGGTTGTTTACGGGCTGATGTGTCTCTCCCCAAATTTGCACTTGAAATCACTCAGTGCCTGGGAATGTGGTTATGTTTGGAGACTGAGTCTTTAATAAGGTAGTTAAATTAAAATGAGGTCATTGGGTTGGGCCTCAGTCCAGTATTTCTGGTAAGAACATGAGTACATTTGGACTCTGACACAGGCATATAGGGATGACATGTGAAGACAGAGGGGGAGGGGAAGGGAGTGTCACAGGCAAAGAGAGGCCTCAGAGGAAACCAGCTCTGTTGATATCTTGATCTTGCATACCCACATTCCAGAACCAGGAGAAAATAGGTTTCTACTTTGTAAGTCCTAGGAAACCTGCCCTGGGGTCTGTCTTGGGATGGGACCAGGATTACAAAAGTAAATGCTTTCTCTAAAAGGATGCAGCTGACTAACCACAAGGCTTATTAACCTTGAATGACATCATCTCAACACAATCTTGAACCTGAGAAGCAAAAATACCCACGTTGTCTTGTCAGTGGGTTTTATTTTCCCATTAAAAGCCCACATGTATTTTGTCTCTACGCCGGGAAAGAATTTTATTATTGCATGTTGCTCTGTTCCATTATCTTTCCAATACTTGCTGTAATGTTAGCCAATGAAAGTACATTTTATCCTATGCCCCGAAGTCAAACACAGCTTGGAGCCTGGTTCCCTATAATCTGATTAACTTTTGTCTGTTTATCTTATATCTGCCCACATAAGTGAATTTACTTTTCTAGTGTTCAAATTTTTGGATTTTAGGCAAGTGATTGCATTACCAGTTACACCCACTTTTTCTTTATTGAACGTTGCCTGCCTGTTCCCTCTGCCTCACACTTGATTTCCCACTGAGTCTCTAAATCCATCAGATGAACGAGGGGACCACACATCAAACTTCTCTGGGCACACACCTCACTCCCACACCTCTCAGGAGCAAGCTCCTTCCCTTTGTGTGTATGGCAGAAGGTGAAACACAGGGACCCTACTTGTAGAAACAGTCCAGGGAGCTGCTGGTACACTCGGGGATTTGCCTAGTGTCCGAACGGTTCATCGTTCTCAGAAGAGCTGGAGGCTGGCGCTTCTTCTCTCTTCTTCTTTCACATCTCAGCTGCAGCCCCCCTCCCTCCACTTCTGCCAGTTCTCTCCATAGCTCTCCTTCCCTCCAAATCCACTCCTCCTCCGTTCCCCTTCAGAAAAGAGCGGGCCTCCCACGGATTTCGACCGAACTGGGCATAAAAAGTTACAAGAAGACTGGGCACAAAACCTCCTATAAGGCTGGACAAGGCAACTCAGTAGGAGGAAAAGGGTCCAAAGATCAAGCAAAAGAGTCAAGAGACACCCACTACTTTTTCTGTTAGGAGTCCCACAAACAACCGGAGCTAGGCAACTTCAATGTGTTCTGGTGGTGTCCTTGACCCCTCTGACTTCTACAATCCTTCCTCCTCCTCTTCTGCATGGTTCCCCGAGCTTTGTCTAATATTTCGGTGCTCCTATCGGCACCTGAGAAAGCCTCTCTGATAGCTACTGGGAACAGAGCAGGTTCTTAGATGGGCTTAACAAAATGGAGACTTAGCGAGGAAGGAGGAGAGGGTGGAGGAACAAGCAGCCGCCAGGAACAGTAGGGGGAAAGAACTGGGTCCCATGGTAGAGGAGCTGTGAGTGTGGGCTTACGTCGAGGTCCAGAAAAGCATATTCCTTCCAAGAACCCCCCAATACACTGTGGGAAATGTGTGCCCGGTGGAGGGGAAGCAGTGTTAGGTTATCAAAGGTCATAGCGAAATCTCAGGCCTTTCCTGATAATGCCTTTTTGTCTATAGATTGTTTCTAGATAGTATTTTAACTGTACTTCTTAATGTTTTCTATGACTAAAACTGTGACTGCTTCTTTTAGCCTTGTTTATTTTATATAAAAAATCCTTTAAAGTAGCATACAGCATTAAAATGTGCTTAGGCAAACATAAATTTTTTGTTTTTTAAATCTAACTTTTGGGCATCCCTTCCCTATCCCCTAAATAAGGACAAACAGTCTTTCATCTAAATAGAATCAAGATGAATGCTTGCAAAAATTTACAAAATAATTCTTACAAAATTACTTTTTAAAGCCAGATAGCTTTTGCTCATTTGAGGTCTTTCTACATTGCTCTTGCTGTCCTTGAAATCACTATGTAGGGGCTTCAAACTCATAGAGATCCACCTGCCCCTGACCCCCAAGTGCTGGAATTAAAAGTGGGTGTCACCATGCCTGGCAAAACATTTTTGACATTCACAAAGCCAGTCATCTATAGTAACATAGGGTAAGACAAGGATCCCAGCTACATCATTTCTTTGATGTAAATGGCTTTCTCAACTCTGGGATGTATTCCATTATAAAGACCTGCTGTCCACTTGCAGCAAAAGCCTTATGATGGACGGGAAAGCAAAAACAGCAGGCAGGAACTTCTGACCTAAGACTGCCCGCTTCTCCTACCTTTGCTCCACAGTTTCATTGCTTTACTTTCTCCTGCTTGTCCAAAGAGTGCGCCTTACCAATCATTTATACTTTGGTGCCAATTTAAGACAACTCAGGAACGTTTGTCAGTCAAGCCTGATTTCTCTTGGGCAGTGAAAGCCTTTGTTGGTACACGTCAGCAGATGGGGGAGAATCTGGCATCTTGGAGAATCAACAATTAGAGAATATTAGGGTCTTGACTCATGACAATTTTTTCAATTTGAACCACGAGGTAGCCCAGGGTTTGCATGGACATCGTAGATCATCTTGTCTTTCTCTTCCAGTTGACTGCCCCTATCTTAAGTGTAGCAAAATGTTTAGATAAGTAAAAAAAAAAAAAAAAAGGACACAGGGTCTCTACAATCTATTGCTAGAAACCTTCACAAAGCAAATGTTTCAGAACACTTTTCTGCTTTGAGAAATTGAGGCAATGTGCAGATGGGAGTTACTTTTTGAGAAATCTTTGTTACTTTGTGAAATATGTCCACTCAAATGGAGACCACAATCCCTCAGCAATGCAGACTTTGAAGAGTTAGACACAGAGGACTGTTGGTCACTCTGAGGAGTTTGGCATAGTGGCACACACCTACAGACCCAACTACTCGGGAGTCAGGAAATAATACAGTCTCTTGAGGGTTCACGCCCATCCTCAGCATCATAGTGAGACCTCCATCACAAACAAAACAAAGCCCCGTTGAAGAGACTTCATGTCATCCAATAATTATTGTTACATCCAAATGGTGTGCATGTGTGAATAACTTGTTCAGTGTGTACAATGTTGCTTGTATCTTTTCAGGTTTTGATAACCAATTGGTGTACTCCTCCCTCGGGGGAGACTCAATAGGAACTAGTGAGCTACACAAAGAAACTTCCCAATTAAACAAACTGATCTAAGAGACCTGTAAGTTAAATGAGGTAGAATAATTTTTTAAGAAGCTCTTTGAGCTCCCCCTTCCCTTTTATATGTAGAGCTTTTATTTGGAAATGTTTATCGACTAGAATGTAAAAGTTTAGTAAATTTTCCATGTGTATTCTTTTTTTAAAAAAGTAATTTATTTATTTTTATATTAATAACAGGTTATGTACTTTGTATCCCAGGTATAGCCCCCTTCCTCATTCCCTCCCACTCTCCCCATCCCTCCCTCATCTCCTCCCTGCCTCCCTCCAAGTCCACTGGTAGGGGAAGATCTCCTCCCCTTTCATCTGACCCTAGCTTATCATGTCTCTTCAGGGCTGGCTGCAATGTCTTCTTCTGGGATCTAGCTAGGCTGCTCCTCCCTGAGGGTGGGGGAGGGTGTGTGTGTCAAAGAGCCAGCCATTGAGGTCGTGACAGAAATAGTCCCTGTTCCCCTTACTAGGGTACCCAGTTGGATACTGAGCTACCATGGGCCACATCCGAGCAGGGGTTCTAGTTTATATCCATACAAGGTCCTTGGTTGGAGAAACAGTCTCATAAAAGATCCCTGTGCCCTGATCTATTTAGTCTTTGTGGAGCTCTTGTCCTCGCCAAGTCTTACTAACTCCCCCTTCTTTCATATGATACTCTGCCGAAGGCTTGGTTGTGAGTCTTAATATCTACTTTGATACATTGCTAGTTAGAGTCTTTCAGAGGCCCTCTGTGGTAGGCTCCTGTCCTGTTGCTTGTTTTGTCCACGTGTATTCTAACCACTGAATATTACAAGCTCTTTGGGTATTAAATGGCCTCAAATGCTCATGCATTGAAAGTTTGGTCTCCAAGTGTTGGCACTATTGAGAGTAACTGGATTACTAAGGCACGGACACTAGCAATGGGTTAACCCACTGAGAAGTTAACAGATGAATGGACTATGTATTAGAAGGTAGAGTCTAGTGAAGGAAGTGGGTCATGTGGAGGCCTTTGCTTGTCTCTGCCCCTTGCTCTGTCCCTTAGCTCCCTGGAACAGCCACTCCTCTGCCACACTTTTCTTCCATACTGTACAGACCCAGAAACTTAGCCAAGTGACCTTGGATTGAAACCTCAGAAACCATGGTTCAAAATGACTCTTTTCCTATCACGTACTTTGTATGAATGTGCATGTATTGTGTACAAATACATGCGTCTATGCACATGCATTTAGAGGCCAGATGAGCGAGTGATTTCTTCTCTCTTGCCACCTTACTTTTGAGGTATTTCATGGAATCCCAAGATTGCCATTTTGGCTAATTAGTGACTTCTGAGGATTTGCCTTTATCCACCCAGAACACTCCCTCCAGCTCTGGGATTATAGGCACACTTACAGTGTGCTGGAAATTTGAACTCAGCTCCTCCTCTTTTCACAGAAGTGCTCTTAGCCACAAGCTATTTCCACAGCCCCTTATCAGCTATTTTGCTAGTGATGGGACAGACACTGAGGAGCTTCCGAAGATCAATGTCAAAGTTACTGGTCCATGTAACAGGAGTCGAAATAGTAACCTCAGGCATGGGATCTTGGGGCGGCTTACTGTTTTCATTATGTATCACTAGGACTAAGTTTTTGTGAATGTTTCTCTAGCTCGTCAGAGTTGGCAGCCACAGTGGTGAGCCTTTGAGTATATAATAATAAAGTAGACTGCATTGTTTCTGAGCCTTGAAGGTCCTTAAATGTGGAAAACAAAGACAAACAAAAGTTCCCCAAATTTAAGTGAGTATGAAAAGCGTGCTTTCGTTTTGTGTGATACACACACATACTAAATTATTATAAGTCATGTTAAGGTTTATTTAAAAATACATGGTTACATTATAAAGTATATATTACAACAGTTAAAGCAGCAATAGTTTTTATTATAAATTCTAAAAAAGGAGTCCAACTTTATATGTAAAAAGGAACACCAATTATCATTAAAAACATCAAAATTAGCTACTAAACAACACATCTTTACATTTGCACAAGTACTTACAATGGGGTACTTGTAGGGTTTGCAGAAATAGACATTTTGGATGGTTTTAGGCCTCTGAATGCACAACTGCTATTAAATATAACAATAACAAAATAAAGCCATAAAAGAATTTGGCACTGCTAGTGGACATGAACAGAGAGGGGCCTGTCAATGTGGTGTGAGTACACAAGGCCACCCTGCTGGCAGGACAAAGCTTTTTACCATAAGGGTCTTGGCCACGTGCTTCTCCCCTTGAGGCTGTGTCCCTGCAGGAAATACAGCAGGCCAGGCCACACCATGCCAGTTCTAAGACATGGCCACTCCCTCCACAGGTCACAGATGTTCCTTGGTCCTTATTCGTCTTAGCACACTCACGAGAGATTTGGAACTGGAGTTAAGGATCTCAGATGACCTTATGTTCATTAGAAGTTCTTTCCTTCCTACCCTCCCTCACTATCTCGGACACTGCCATAGTCTAACAATAGACACCTACATACTGCAGGCAGCCTGGCTGTGTCGTCAAACTGGGGTCCTGAGCAGCGTCCATGGGGCTGTCAGTGGTCAGAACGGCTACCCAGAGTCCGGAGATTGCGGCGATGCCTTCGACCATGGGTAAGAGCAGATAGGTACAGAGTTCCTGGCCAGTAGTTTTAAACTCAGGTCATGCCATAACAGAATACATTTGAAACCAATAAGACCAAACTGTGTAGATATAAACAATCATGACTACAACGCCTACACCAGCAATACAATGGTAGTCACAGGCCTCTCAAAATCCACAAAGCTACCTTGAATTCTTTCAATATAAGTATATAAGAAAAACAAAATCTCAGCTAAACAATAAAGTCTACCAGCCTTTTTTACACATCTACTTCTACGATGACCTTTGCTGGCATTATTTTTACTACATGAATTTCAGTACTTTTCCTCCATATATAAAACAGAAAATGTACAGAGAAGGCACTTCTCTGCCAAAAGCACTATTTTGCTACTAGCCAAAAGGACAGTTAACAACACTTATCTCACCAGCCCCAAACCCTGCACACTGTGAATGTGAATCCTCCATGACGAACACTCTAAATCCAAATTCTTTAAAGTGCTGTTGAAATTGCATTTTGGGGACTATCACTTCAAGTGTATCTGGAGAAATCCCTAGCAGCGTTGCAGGGAAGCAAAAGCCAGTATTGTATTGTAGTGCCACTACATCATCTGGGTGGCAAACTTGGGATACACTCAGATTTTTACATTACATAGTCATCTCTCCTTCCCTCCCTCCCTCCCTCTCTGCCTCCCTCCTCATATAAGGGAGAAAGTAAAGTGCACGCATTCCTTCCAAATCCTTAGCACTGTATGGCATTACATTTCTTCACCTGTGCTGTGTTCACACTTATAAAACAATTTACTAACAGTTCTGACAGTATTTTATTAGAAAACATTTTAAATGGCTACCTGTAAGCACTGAGGACTTGGGAAAAAGTCTGGCTAAAATAAAAGCTTTATAAAAATTAAAATTAAACAACCGTTTATTCTGTAGACAATTCAGAAGCTGGGATTTTTAAATCAACTGTAGTTAGTACTACTAAAGTTAACCCACCAACATTAGTTTCAATGTTGATTTTACATATTCATGTTGATATATATATTTATGATATTTTTGTTAGTTTTATTTACATTTTTTATCATGAAGGAAAACAAGATAAAGATATTTGAGTATATCTCAGAGGTTCTAGTAAGTTTTTCTCAGGAGTTTCTAAACGTGAGTTTTCATAACCACCCTTTTAAGTGTATGGCCGGCAGGACCTTTAGTGCTAACTCACAGCTCATTCTCTTTTGGAAAGAGTATGAAGTTAAGGTGCTGATCTGAGACAATCTCACTGAAAACACCGACAACACAGTTCTTAGTGTAAGGAGAAAAAGTCATCCAAGCTGCTTTTGCTCATCATGATGAATAGATTCTGGGGCATTTACTGGCTAGTCAAATCTGTACAAAATATTTTGGTGATCCTAAAAAAAACAGAATAGGACATTTTGTTCAAAGCGTAATGTGCAGGAGGACAGACGGCTGGCAACAAGCCAGTAGTGTTGGCATTCACTGGCAAAACTCACCCAGGGACTGGTGTGTCAGAAACAGTGTTACAGAGACAAGTAAACAAGAACATCTCAAGGCCCCTACCCCTATTCCATCTGGATTCCAAAGCACCTGTCATTGTATACTAGAGTTTAGTGACTTCATACTAGAAACATGATAAATATGTCTTAAAGAATCTATCTAATAGAAAACATATATATAAAATTGTATATTTTAAAATAGCTTAAAATCCAAATTATCTATCAATATAAAACAATAATCTCTCTCCATATCAATTGGGTTTTTATCTATGTATCATATCCAAAGCTCATCATAAACCCAACTTACTTACACACTGGTAACAATCCCCCCAAACAAACACAAACACAAATATACGTCACACATACATGTCAATGTGTTTAGAAACATTATATACATAGAGACATGCTTGTCCATTTGGGTCTTCACAGAAAAAAAAAAAGAGCATGGTCACTAACACAGTCTCTCTTCATAGACATTCATGCTTCCAACGTGTTTTGGTGTGAACATCTGGAATTAGATTCTGTTATTAACTGGACACAGTGGATACAATAATTCTAGTTGTCTTATGTAATCCAAACGAATCTCTGTTTTGTAAGAGATTCAGGGATTCATATATGAAACAGCTCACATTTCCTGTGGGAAGGGCACTGCTGTTAACAGCAAGGATTTTTAAAATAACTTTTTTGGAGAATTGTTTTTTTATATGAGTAAATTATCAGTATCCTGATAATTTCTGCCCTTCATTCCCCCCCATTCCCTATCCAGTCCATAACCTCTTCTCTATTATTGTTATATATGTGTTTGTGTGTGTCTCTCTCTGTATTTTCTCTCCCCCTCTTTATCACTCTTTCTCTGTTTATGTATGTATGTATATGTAACCCACTGAGTCCATTTAGTGTTGCTTGTATGTACACATGTTTCATGCTGACTACTTGTGATTACATGATCTATCCTGAGACTCATCCCTGATTCTTTCTCTCTGAGCAGCCATTAATGACTGTTAAGAATCCCTGATCAAGCCTACAGTCCTTCCCATCCTACGGACCCACTCCTCCTCCATAGTGAAGCAAGCAGCTGGAAAGAGTGTCTAGCCTTCAGATTTTATCACATGCACCCTGGAGATCTCAGAATGTAAGCACTAAGTTCTGGGTCAGGGTTGCATTCCTGACAGCCAGGTACCCAGAACCTTTGCCTGCTTATCTGATAGTTAATCACAATAAACAGCTGCTTACACCAAAAGGACTGCAGCTTGCTTTTAAACAGCACCAGTAAAATAAGTGACCTCTTAGGAGACCTATGAGAAAATGATAAAATTTTCCAAAATAAATGGATTATGCAGGGCAATTAGCATTCTTGGTAACACATGGTCTCCTGAGAGTACCACAGTTGTGTAAGCATCTAGCCCCTAGATTTATCTAATAAGCCATTTAATTACTTATACAAAATTAATTCATAAGAAATAAGAATGATTAGAAATTTATAATATCAGAGAACTCTATAAAGTGTAGCAGTCAGAGAATCTTACATATAAAAGTTTATTTAATCATATACAAAGGTCACTGTGTTTTTGATTCAGTTTGGTTTTTTAGCTTGAAGTTTCAAATTCTGAAAGTAATTGATGATTTATTGTGAATAGGCTTAGTGCGGTCTTTCAAAAGCAAATGAAATGAAAAGTGCTAAATGGGCAGGCAGAGGTGGTGCATTCCTTTAATCCCAGCACTTGGGAGGCAGAGGTCAATGGATCTCTGTGAGTTCAAGGTTAGCCTGGTCTATCTACTGATTGAGTTTCAGGGCTATCGAATCTTGAAGAAACAAGAAGAGTGCTAAATTATGGGATGGAGGAGATGGGTGGGATCTCTAAACATTTCTAAAAAGAGCCATCAGAGGTAAATTAGGTATAAAATCCTTACCCTGGGCCCAAATGCCTGGTGACACTGAAGTACGGGTATTTTCCCATGCCCGTCTTTTTCTTTTTTGTATGCTGTAAAGAGAGAATCTGCTACGTCCATTTTCATCCAGATCAGAGAAAATGTCAGGAACAAAACCGTGAGCTCTGCACTTGATGACAGGTGCTGAGCTGTGATCAGGTATTAAGTAATGGAAAACAGCCTGAACCTTTTGACCAAGTGTGTGCTATGGGGGCTTCTATTGTCTTCAGTCACCTTTAAAGACAGGGAACCTATCCAAGCACCTGCCTACATCTTTGCTCTTTTAGGAGTCCCAAGGAGGCTATAGTACCTGTTCCGAGCCCTTGACAGGGTTGGGAGGTGGGGGGAGGCATGCCATTTACATCAGGATGGAAGTGTTCTATTTAAGCACTAAGGATCTCCAAAATAGGAGTGTCCGTCTGGTGTCACAGACTACCTCTTCATCCTATCATACAGAAGAAACACACTCTCCCGGCTGTTTTAGAAAACTGTCTCAGCAAGTAGGTAAAGAAAACATGGCGTTATAATTTACAGAAAAGGCTCATCTCTTTCCCCCTTCTCATCCCTCACTGCCGTTAAACATCATGACAGGGGGCAGCATTTTCAGGATGTCCAAATTGACAATCATGTACCTAATAAGAAAAACGACCCCTGCTATTTCCCCAAGCACATAGGACACACACAGAATACATCTCTATTCAGCAATATACTGTGAATTAGCATGTGCAGTATATGCCACTATTTACAACGCTGGAATTATGTCACATAGTAGTAAAAACTGACGACATTTTACACTCACATTCCCAGGCATACAGAAACGCACATGGACACATTGCTCTGGGGCTACTCATCACTGAGGAGGGCTTTCCCCATACACATAATTCACCGTCTGAAGAGAAACTGTCCAGAGGAGGAAGTATAAGTTAGGTGAGCCATGTCTGCAGCAAACCACAACCTAGCACAATGGTGACGCCCTGCCATAGTCTACTCATTAGAAGAAATGTGTGGTCAGACTGTCGGCCATTATCAGCATTCACTTATCTTTTCATGAAATATGAAAGGTAAGCTGAGGTTTCTTTGGTGATGGTCATTTGCTTGCACGGCAGATTTTTCTTCTGTTGCTGCGTTGATGTTGTCTGAATAAACATCTTCATCATCATCTTCATCCTTGGGGTTACCCTCCAAGCTGTGTCTAATGCCATAGGCGAAATAAATCAGAAAGCCTTTGGGGAGAGAAGGCATGTCAGCATGTTAGGAAATGTTTTAATGTGGGCAATTTAATGCAGTAAGTATTTCCCTTTCTTTCTGTGGAACCTTAGAAAAACAGGGAGTGTGCATACACAATATATAAATAACACCTGCTAAGTCTGCTCTTGTTATCCATGTGGATACGGTTCCAGGGTTGTCCATGCTGCACTGGACCACCCATAAGGGGGCTCATCCCTGGGGGCTCATTCTTCTTCCAGCAGTTATTAGTTGTAATTCTAGAGGCTATCAGCTTGAGAGTATATATACAAGGCCTAGGAGGGGTTAGAGGCAGGTACTCGGATGGGACTGGAGGAAGAAAATGGAGGAGGGAAAGTAATATACTTATATTTCAATTCAAAATGTATTTAAATAAAAACGTAAAACTCCATAAAAAGAAAAAAAATAGAATGTGAAAATAAGATGTTGCATAGATTCCCTATCTAGATAGAAAGTACCTCTTCATTTGTGACAACCTAACCCTATAGAAAATATTTTTCTCTCAACAAGTATTTTCAGACAACAGTTATGTGGAAAACTTCTATTTACGCTCTTAACACTCAACAGATTAACTTTAAGCAGAAAGACAGGTGAGGCAGAGGCTCACATTACACAGGAAACTCTGGGGGGCTCATTAGAGTGATGGTCAGGTAGTCTGGAAAGCATGCCCTGTGTTCCCAAAGGACATGGACATTCTTCTACCTGTTACTGTCAAACGGGACACCTAAAGCCTGAGCATAAAATGTCAATAGCCATGCTAGCTGTGGAGTGAGGAAGACAATGTTTTAAATGTCCTTAGGAGACAATTACTTATAAATACGTATTTTCCCACGCTTTAGTTCTATTTTACAAAGCCAGGTGGGTAAGAGTTTGTTTGTTTGTTTTGTTTTTGAGACAGGTTTTTCTGTGTAGCCTTGGTTGTCCTGGACTCGCTTTGTGGACCAGGCTGGCCTTGAATTCAGAGATCTGCCCGACCCTGTCTCCCTTAGTGTTGGGATTCCAGTCGTGTGCCACTGTGCCCGGCTTTTATGGTGACTTTTTGAGGGCTTCATTTCCTCATTCATAAGCTGGAGAAAATAAAATCTGTGTGAACTCCAGGGTTACTGAGAGATTTGAAATAAAAACAGCCTCTGAAGAACTAGAGATGTGGCCCAGGGGTAGAGGCCTGGGATAGCATGTCTGAGACCTGGGTTGAATCCTCTACAGAAAGAAAAGAAGAAAGGAGAGAAAAATAAAGAACAGGGATCTGAAAACCTACAGAAAGTAAATGCAGAGATGTTCCATGAAGTCAGAATGAAAGGGAATTGACAGGCTCTTAGTTTTAGGAAGGAAGAGGGCACACTTCTGTATCCACAGCCCACAAAACAAGTTGATTTCAAGTCCAGAAAGTAAGTCACAGCTAGACCTACCAAAGACCATCCAGATGCTGAATCGGATCCAGGTGTCCCCACTTAACTGGACCATCAAGTAAATGTTGACCAGGATGCTGAAGGCCGGGAGAAACGGTAGGAATGGGACCTACGGAAAGAAACAGCCTTCGAATACAGTGTTACCGTGAGAGCATATTCTCCAAGTTATCTCCAGGCACTGCCAATATCTGACATATAGTCATACTGTGTCACTCAATTTACAGTCTCACAAAAAGGACATCCTGAATAAACATCGTTCCTATAGAGACTAATGAAGGAAAATAACTTCACATTTCTTGCTGAAGCTGAAGGAAACAGTAACACATGAAAATTACCATCAAGATACCACAGGGCTTAAGTGTCAAGTAAAACTCAGAGTTTACTGGTCTCATTTGGCCATCAACAGGAAAGGCCTCTGGAGCTCTGGGTACATATAGCATCCTGGGGGACCCTTTGAGGAAGTGCTGCTCAGACTCAAGCCTACTCCTAGCTCCAGTGGGGCAGGACAATTTAATTTCCAGAAGGAAGCGCTTGCTGGGAATAAATCCTCACAAGAGGGCTCCTCATTTCTAGTATTGTATTTTAATTTTTAATCCTCAAATTATTTTCCTTCATTTCTATTATTTTATTTTAATTTTTAGTGCTTGGAATTAAACCCAGAATGTCATAAATCATCTTTTTCTGATACTATAGACTGTTCATTGTATGTTCACTGTTCACTGAACACAAAACCTTTTCACTGTATGCATGTAAGCATGCCTGTATGTATGGATGTGTGTATGGATATGCAAGGTTTTGAGAAGAGGAATAAGACAGCTGTGACTAAAAGGAGTTCATTAAGAACGTTGACACTCTTGTTCAGTGCTTGATTTTGTTCAGACAAATGAAACAAACACAGGACACATATAGAGGAAGTGTACATAACAATTAGGATTTCTAATTAATATTTCACATACCATAAAGGCTACTTTTTGCTGATTCTGTGGCTGCCTCCAAATGGTCAGAATGATGGCGGTACAGAGGACAAGAAACAGGGCCAGAAGAGCCAGGCTCCAGGATTCCAGTCTGTAGATAGCCTTGACTCCATACGTGGTTAGAATACTCAAGCCCAAGATGAGAAAGGCTGTGGTGGTCAGGACACATGGCAGAGTCAGTGCACAACCTTCCCTCATGTTCCTCAGTTCCAGTAGTCTATCCTTGTGTAACATCAGGCTCTTTGTAATCTACTTTGCCACACAGACCCCCCACTTCTTTTTTCACTGTGAAAAAGAGTCCACTTTAACCCATTGGAAGATCATGTACATATGTGCATGTCTGTCTTCTTAGAAGGCAATCTCCCCATTTGGCCCTAACACCTCGCTCTGTCTGCCATGTGACCCGGGGTCCTCATTTCCTATTTGCAGACTATACGGATAGGATGGTTTTGGCAGTGTAGATTCCATTTTTTTTTTTCAGATGAGAAATGACAACTTTGTCTATGCTGAGCTAAGAGAGAGATTATTTATTAATGAAAACAAATAATCTCACATGATCTGAATCTTTTTCCATACTCCAGGCAATGATGTCAGGCTTCTTCTGATCATTAAGCATGCAATAAACAGTTCTCAGAGAACTGTTCTTCCCTAACTTGCCATAAGCTCACTGTACAACCCTCAAGAGCAAAGACGGTGTATCTCACTACCCCAGGTACCCAGAACAGGGCTCAGCATGCAGAAAACGGTCACTAAACATACAGATGATTAGGCAACTTCAGCTGAGCAAACACATCTTTCATATATTGCTTCCCAATACCATTGGGTTCCAGCTTTCTTATTTGGCCTCATTCTTTAACACAGGGAGTCCCTTATGCTAATGAGATGTGCCAGTTTATAATTCTGCTACTCTTGCTGCAGGGATTCCTTGCTTTTGTGTGTACCTGTGTGGCTGTGGGAAAATGTGCACCATAGTCTGTATGTGGAGATCCAAAGGACCTTGGATGCTGGTCATCACCTTCCACCTCACTTGAAGCAGTATCTCTTACTTGTCACTGTGTACAGAAAGCTGGGTGGCATGCAAGCTACTAGGGCATTCTCTTTCTACCTCCCATCTTGCCACAACCACACTGGCATTGCAGGCATGCATTTCCTCATCCAGCTTCACAAGAGTCTTGGAAACCGTAACTCAGAGCCTACACGTATACGGCACGTGCTTTACCCACAGAGCCACCTCTCCCAGTTCTTAAACCTTCCTACACAATGGAACACAACCTCAGCTACCTACAGTATCTCTGTAGGTACAAATTTCACAGCTCAGACCACCAACATATCCCAGGGCAATGTGGGGCCTTGTCCTTTTCCTTCCAAGTATACTGGCTCTACACACCCACATCTGCAGTGAAGACTTACCCAGGAATCCCACCAGAAAGCTCACGAGTGAAGCCGACTGTCGAGTGGGCAGGGCAGAGGGGCTGAAGACGGTTCGTAAGCTGAAACCCTGTCCTTGTAGCATGGTGACCTGGGACTCACTTTTCGAAGCTGCGGTGTTACATGACTCCAGCATTTCTTTCTCAGAGGTGTATTTGGGCTGCTCATAACACAAGCCAGGTTGGTACCTATCCCCAAATAAATTAGGCAACTTCAAATAAATATTGGTTGGTGTCTTTCATCTCATTGTCCCAAATGAAACTATTACCTTAAACTCTTTGGTGAGACACTTTACACACAGTATGTGTAGTCAGGTGACACTCCAACCCACAGTATGCCGAACCAGGTTACAAACCTCTTCCATAAAATACCCACAGCAACTCTGGATTCCTTCTCATTGCTATTTAATTAGAAAACTGTACAGTAGATGAGCAAAATAAAGTTAAAATTAAAAGTGAAAGCAATTCTGGCAACAGGATGGCATCTGAAGCCTCCAGTGCCCAATGGAATTGTGATTCATGAGAACGGTACAGAAGCAGCCACCAGCTGTGGAGTACAGAGTCGCTTTGGCTTGGGATTCAAAGGCTGCATCCTGGTCAGTCCCTCTGGCCACATTTCCTTATTTCCAGCCTGATTTATCCAGCGTCACCCAGATAAGCTCACATAGCTACTCATGCACCTGACTACTTCCAGGCGCCAGTTTCCTCCATCATTTGCCCCATCCCTCTACAGCTTATTGGTGTATTGCCTGCCTCACCTCCTAGTACCTGTGGCCCTTGATTATTTCAGAAACACTTCCCTTCCACGTTCACTAAGGAAAGTGCCAAAAGGAATGCAGAAGGAAGTAACAACCACCCAACAGCACCATTACATATTTTAGCATTTTGGCACACGTTCATCCTGGCATGTATGCATACTTAAACATTTATCATTTCTTAATGTAAATTTATAATGCTATTGAAACTAATTTAAATGCTATAGCTTTGAATCTTAAAATTAGAATATCTATCTCCCCAAATCTCAGTTTTTACTGTAGAAGAAGCCAATGAATAAGTATACCTTCATTTACATTCTCCTATTGATATATACACATATATGATCTGTATATATTTCTTCTATTGATACTCAACTCAGCTATGTGTCCCTCCCTCCAGCTGATGTACCTTTTCTGTGAGCATCCTTTACAACTACTTGTTGGTGTTTCTTTGATAAAGTCTTTATCACACATATTTGGTAATAAAATATTTGCTACACACATATTTGATAGATATACATTTATTGACTTGGAAAAATATTCAAGATATATTGCTAATATAACAAAGACTGTATCATACAGTAGCTAAGAATAGGGCTCTATTTGTCAGTCTGTTAGTATTTACAATTCTAAAACTACAACATGCTTACAAATCGCCACACATGTTTAGTAAACTGCTTGACTGGGCCCAGCTATTGCTAAGGGTCAAACTGTACTTGCTTCTTTGATGAAAGCCAAGTTGGCTTCCTGTACTCCATATTACTGCTTTTAATGGCATGCCCCACACTTTGGTGAAACCGTTGGCTCTTTGTAGTCCTTAATATCTCTACACACACCCTTCAGAAAGAAGAGACTCACCTGAGTATAAGCACACAGGCTGCAACCAAAGAGTAGGCCATAAGGGTGCCGATAGACATCATGTCCACAAGAGCCTTCAGGTCAAAAAGGAATGCCATCAAAGCTATCGGGAAACAGACAAGAAAGGTAAAACCAAAGGCCTTTGGTGATATTTCTTACAGTTGTTCACACAGTGAGGGACAACTGACTGATACTTTTCTGTTCTGGGACTAATGACAAGTCAACGTCATAACAGCATGAGCTGATCTATGGGACACACAGATCGCTAACTCTAAGATCTCGAGACCCTCTGTTTTTCAGGGAGCACTAAATGCACTGGGTTTGATTATTCATGACCACTTGGCATGACCAAGAGTGAAAATATTATATGACAGAATACTGTCTGTTGAGCTCTTGAAAGGTAAACAAACACTGCTAGGAAATGCCAGAAACTGCCTTTTAAATAAGAAAATTTTAGTTTTCTGTATATAAGCTACATAATCACTTTAGATTCCATTTGCATCAAGTCATATACATCTCAAAACACTTCAAATAGCCTGGACAAAATAACACCCATTTTCAATGAAGTTACATTTTCAATGTAGGGTAAACTCTGCTCTAATCTAAGGAGAGCCACACATTCTAGAAGACTGACTAGATGTGAGAGGTCAACTTATGATCCTGCACAGAAAATCTCAATAGTGTTAAAGAGTGAAATACCTGCATGTTAGCTGAATTACCTTCACAAACAGATAATACTACGCTCAATTTATATGGTGTCCTGCACCTCTTTACAAGTTTATAGTCTATGAGCTCGCTTTATCTTCAAGTCAGTGATCTTAGGTGGCATAGAATTTTTAGTTACATAACACGAACAGTACTTGGCTATTTATTTAATTATTTACTTATTTTTACCAAATTGAGCCACTTCCCAAGATTTGCCTTGATAGGATTATTCTTGTCTCGGAGACAGGCTGGCTTAAGAAGGTTGCAGTGGTTAGACACCAGCAGACTTTTCATGTCCCTGCGGCCCCTTGGTATCTCATCTTCTGTCCAAATCTGTACCACGTGCCTCACTCTGGAAACACTTCATTACTAACATACTTATATAATAGATTATTACAATTTTAACATGTTTGTGATGACGACAGATAGCCACATAATAATCACTCTTATAAACTTTCATCTAAGTTTAAAAAATTCAAATTTGGGTGCGAGAATGTAAAATATAAAATATAATACCTTAGCAAGTAGTCTTCTACTATTATAATGATACTTTAAATTATTATCTTCACTGTCTTATTAGACTGCTAAGCTACATTCTTCCTAAATGGAGGGGAAGTTAAGTTACCTTTAAAATTTTAGATTCAAAGTAGAGTTATTAATGGGAAAGCTTTTTACTTTATGAGGAAGTATTTATGATCTGGCTTATGTTTAGCATTATAGTGAACTGTTTAACAATACAATGAACTTTAGATTACCTAGAACAGAGGTTCTCAACCTTCTAATGCTGTGACTCTTTAATATGGTTCCTCATGCTGTGGTGACCCCCAATCATGAAATCATTTCATTGCTACTTCCATAAATATAATTTTGCAGCTGGTATGAATCATAATATGAATATGCAGGAGATCTGGCATGTGACCCCTGTGGGGTTGTAACCCACAAGTTGAGAATCACTAACCTAGGAAAAAAATCTTCATTTTATGGGGGCAAAAATTTAAGCCTGAGAAAAAATGATTTGACCTTCCAACATATGTCTCAAGTGGCAGATGTAGATGTCTGTCAGGTGAAACTACTTAGACAAATGCTTCCTGACCTGAAAGAAAAACCAGCTGGATATGGAATAAAACATTCTTGACCCCAACTTCCCAGCACTTTATAGAGTCTCAACAAAGTCAGACTTTTTATTTGAACATCTACTCCTGAGAGTGTTCTACTTCATATAGCTATAAAGCCTGCTACAGTCTTTCTCTTGCTTCCTGAGTCAGGACCCTTAGGGCCATTCTTTCTCAGCCTATACCATCCCTGGAAATTTCTGCATGCTGTTAAGAATCTGGCCATAGGTCGTTTACATGGATATCACAGCTTTTCAAAATGGAGGCAATCTGGATTCTAGGAGCAAAACCTACATGTCCACACTACTAAAAGATAACTAGGTCTTGAATGAGGGCTGAGAAGGTGCAAGTCTATACCCGCTGGGCAACCCACCGCACTCTGGGCAGTGAGGACAATGAACAACTTCAGACTATCTTGGAATATCTTGTTTAGCTTTTTCAAAAATCCCTCAATCATTATTTTAAAATTAGTACTTCTAAAATTAGGCAATTATGCAATTTGGATATTTTTCTGTGCCCAGACTATAATTTTATGTGCTCATTCGTCAATTGGAAGAGTAATACCTAGTACATTATGGAGAATCATTAACAATACTTTGCACATTTGTTAGATGCCTGAATGGTTAAGAAGTAAAATAGTAGAATCCCCAATGATTAGTTAAGAATGAATTTCAGTGTTTCACCATCACCACAATTGTAAGATGTTAATCCCGACACTCATACACTAATTTATTCATGATTTTGTCTTTAACTTACATGCACAGCATGCAGGCCCTTTGAAAGTCCATGCATGTGCACAGCACGTTTTAGTCCAATGGTGGAGAAACCTGTGTTTATAAGGCTTACCAGCAATGACCCCCGCAGTCAACGTGGCAGCAATGGGTGACTGCCTCTTACTCACTCTTGCAAGAAATCTAAACAGTAAGCCATCCCGGGCCATGGCAAACAGAATGCGGGGTAAAGGGAACATAGAACCCAGAAGACTAGAACAGAAAAATTCATAATCCAGCGTGAGTTGAGTATTACTCTACAAAGGTACATATAGGTACACAAAGAACTCAGAATAGGAAAGCCACAGTTATTGACTTTTATAAAAACAGAAAACCACCTGTCTACACTTTCCAGAGTTCTTGATGAAAATGATCCCCCTTTTCATAGTAAAAGTCAACCCTCTCACCTGCCACTGCACCCGACGACAAAGTAGCAATTATTGGTGTCTTCGTTTTGGAATTGATTTGAGCTAGACATTTGAAAAGCAACCCATCCTCCGCCATAGCATAGATTACACGAGGCATTGGGAAAATGGATCCAAGAAGACTGAATAAAAAGCAAAGACATGCAGTATGGCAAACACATTCATGCAAGATCACACTCAGAATAGAAACACAGTGATTTTATGACACCCAGCATGACAGCTGTGACCAAAGACTCACACAGTCTTAAAGTGCACCATGATGGGGCATTTAAACCCACCTGCCAGTCACGGCCATTGTGTTACTCTCTACTGTTGCAGAGATTTGCCCAACTAAATTATAAGACTAGAAACATCATCGTGAGTCATTTGTTTCTATCCACGATTGTTACTGAATTAAAAGTAGACTGTGCAAAATTAAGTGAAGTATCAAACACTAAAATGTCTTAGTGTTAATAATTCAGAGAACAAAATCCCCAAATTAACAAGTAATTAAAAAGATTAATCAGTTTTATGTCACAGTAAGCTACCCATTTATACAGTGATGATACATGTTTACATTACCATGATTTTGCACACTATAGCTTGATCATTGATATATGCAACAGTTCTAAGCATCAAAATTATCAAGGTAAAGAATGGTTTAAAAACTTGAACATACCATAGGTTTAGTATATAGAAGGAGCTACAATTAAATGTTAGTAACAGTGAGGCTCAATGTACAATTTTTGCTTAACATAAATTGAATTACTTATGTCTATTGCTTGTGTTATTCCACGTATGATTCAGTTGTGCAAGTAACTAAAAAAAGAGGTAAAATATTTGATTTTAAAAATCAATGGGAAGGGGCGAGCATGGTGGCTCATGTCTGAAACATTATTGATTGAGAAGCTGATACAGATGGTTTTTAAATGTTTGGGGCTAGCCTAGACTTCACAGTGAGTACTAGGCCAACTGTGGCTATACAGTGAGAGCAAGACCTTGTCTTCAAAAACATCCATTTTCTTTATCTGTTGTTGTTTTTTTTCCATTGCTTAGAGAATACTTTATTAGTTTCTGTCATCAAACCTGCATAGATAAGACCATACATATTCAATACGGTGTGATGTCCTTATGCAAATGGAAAAAACTAAATTTCACATTTCTAGACCAATGTAGCTGTTGGTCTCTGTGCAAAGCCAACTCAATGCAGTAATCTGAGGACCTTTTTTTTTTTTTTTTCCAAAGTTGACAGTATAGCTAAAAAGTCTCCAAAATTCCTATTATGTATGTGCAAGGGTCAACCACAGTGGCATGCTGCACAGCAATGGTTGATGTAGCCACAGGGGAATCTTTGCATTCCGCCAACAATCATGGTGGCACACCATCTTTACAGTTCAGGCTTCAAACCATTCAAAATTCTTCATAATGAACCTCATTAATAGCAGATAACTTAGAAACCCAAACAAATAATTCCTAAACTCACTTAGTATTAGCGAGACTAGAAACTAAAAACACTTTTGAAAGAAAAAAAAAGCCAGGTTGACAGATTATATTGAAAAAATTTCTAGTTTCAGAATTTTGAAAATTATTTTTAATTTAAAAAAGGAATGCTCAAGCCAAAAAAAAAAAGCTTTTCTCTTTGTGAGAACATTCTGCTATGAAGTGTGGCATGAATGAAATGTTTTGCTTTGGATATATTAGCTAGGTGTATGAGATGCTCTGGAAACCTCAGACATGAGCGGTGACATATTAAATAAGTAGCTACTGAAAATTTGAACATTTGATATTCAAATTTCCTGGTTATTTTTTATATAAATAAAGAATTCCTACTGGTAATTTCAGAATGGTAACTTCTGTCTCCTGAGTGAATCCATTCTGGTCAGCACCAAAAGCAAAAAGGCTCAGCTTTGTCACAGAAGGACTTTAACATTTAAAAATGACACAGTATATGGTTACTGGCCCCCAACACATTCCCATTTCATGGAGAATTGTCCAAAGTGTAAAGTCTGTGTACAGTCTTAGACTGACTGAAGCAATGCAAGCAGTACCGATACCAGGAGCATGACCATCCCAAAGGTGTCTAAGATAATACGTGATTATGTGTGACACAGATATTTGTGTGTCCTAGTGCTATGCATATTACTATTGAAGCTAATACCATCATTATCTTGGAAAAAAATAAACTGACTTAGCTGATGATGGTCATGTTTTTTATAATCACTCAAGACTTTTCGACAGCAATTCTGGGCATATTATTCATTGAGTGCATAGCTGTATAATGTGTTCCTCATGTTAAGATATTTTTAGAATGTACAAAATCAATCTTGTGGTAGCAGTGGCTAGGGCATTGACCCAGGGCCTCTGGAATGCTAGTCAAGCCTTCTACCACTGAACTATCCTTACAACTCTCAAAAGCAAATTTGAAGACACTGACTACACTTTGCAAGACCTTTAGGAGCCCCAGCCCTAAGGGCAGTGTAAGGTACCTTGTTGACAAGGCGCAGAGAGAGCCTGCAGCGACCACGTATTTGGCAGGACCCCACCTGACATATTCAAATGCAACAGGAAGTGGGCTTTTCTCATCCAGGAGGTAGTAAGGCATCATAAGTGTTAAAGCTGCAGAAACTCCAAAATAGGCCATAAAGCATACAAGTAAGGACGTTACTATTCCAATGGGAATAGCTTTTTGGGGATTCCGGACCTCTTCACCTAACGAAATACAAACAGAAGATTTGCATGTTTAGTAATGAGTTAAACAGGTGAGGAACTTCCTGTGGGTCAGAGCCATCTCCCCCCCCCCCCATGCCTATTCTACTCTGTATTTTGTCCTTTTCTGCTTTCTTAGCGGTTCAATCTATTTCACATACAATTTCCCTTCTCATCTTCAGGATACTTCACTATTAGCAAAAATGATCTAACAGTGAGAGGGAGAAGAGAAGAATAAAATATACAAATCAGTTTCCTGCTTGTAGAAAGGGGGTTAAAAAAGACCCATGAGCACTCTTAAATGTTGAGGTCTAGAAGCCCAGTTGATGTCATTTGGAAAACAACTGCACAGGTATTCTGTAAGCTTCTGAACTGGAAAGCTTTAAATAAACTGATTTCATATATTTATATGAACTTTAGATTCCATTAAAAAAATCAAAATATCCTTCTTACAAAATTGACATTTGAGGCTCTCCAAGCACAGTCAATTAGAAGGCTATGCAAATGGAAGCTAGAAAGACTCTGGGATGAAAATTTTGTCATTTGGGATGGAAAGAAAGAGTTGGTATAATAATTTGCCCGCTGAGTGAAAAGATAATTTAAGATGACAATCTTCTGGAGGGGACAGAAATTTGAGTTAAAAGGTTAAAAATCCAGATGTGTTTCTTAGCCGAGCCTCCCAATACCCCCATGGTTAGGAGCTGCTCTCGACAGCAGGGAAGCCAGCTCTCTGAGAGTTTCGCCAAGCGGCCTTCGTAGGTATGCAGCAAGGGCTGCAGGTGGATCGGGAATTAGTGTCGCTCCCACGACACATCTCATCCTTTTTCCTCGGTCCTCTGCTGTGCCCACGGTCACCACTATAGTACCCTTTGCTTCTAACTATGGAAAAGACACTGCCCTTACCAGTTGTTGCAATGCAGTCAAAGCCCACAAAGGCATAAAAGCAAGTTGAAGCACCAGCCAATGTCCCAGTGAAGCCATAGGGCATAAAGCCACCAGCTCCATAGAGGCTTGTTCCATTTTCAGAAGGTGGTTCTCTGAAGAAAAGGACAGACACACTCAGCCACTTCATGAAAACTGCACTTCTGCTGATTCCTCTCAAATGGTATCCTTGGAAGACCATTGTTGCTCATTTGCTCTTTGAAGCTTAGGTATGTAAAACTAAAACTTTATTCTGTCATTTTGTTCGGGAGACTATGGTAGACTCCCTCACAATGACCCCCTATGACACTAACATCCAATTACAGGCTACTCAACAGCAAATACAGAAAGCCCAGAACAAAGTGTGTGTGTGTGTGTGTGTGTGTGTGTGTATGTGAGAGAGAGACAGAAAAAGAGAGAGGGGTAGGGGTGGGTCTCACTGAATCCACATTAGCCTGGAACTTGCAATACAGCTCAGGCTATTCTTAAACTTGTGTCAATCAAGCCTTTTGCCTTGGCCTCTTGTGTGTACCACTGTTCTCATCTACATAGACCTGCCTCTGCCTCTGCCTCCCAAGTGCTGGGATTAAAGGCTCACGCCATCATGCCAGGCTTCCAAAATTCTTAAAAGCCTGAAAGCATGCGATGAAAATGATGGTCCCAAAGGAAAAACTACAGGATGCAAGAATCAAAAATATCCATAGTTACTTAGAGGGGGTGATGTGTTGGTGAGCAGAGGTGATACTCTTGCAGTGGTTAGATCTGCCCTGGAGGCTGAGGTTGGGAGCCAGTGGCTGCAGAGCTTTACACAGTGGCTCAGCTGGAAGTACACCCCTATCTTAGGATGGGGGGCCTGGGAAGGGGACCTGTGCCCTAGAACCATTCCCTAGAAAGGTCTCAGCACCAACACAACTGACTGAGAACTCTTGCTCCACAGGGAACTTGCATGTTCTCCCGAATGTAAGACAACAAGTGGAGAGGGCAGATGGAGGAAGGGGAGGGTGGGGGGATTGAGGGACTCAATATTTTACCTGGCACTTGCTGATATGTTTTTGAGAAACTCTTCACTGATCTTCCAGTTAGCCACATTTCCTTTCACAAACCCAGCCACCATGACAAAGAGAAGCACCAGGATATTAATAGCTGTGAAGAATTTATTCACCCAAGCAGACTCTTTAACTCCAAAAGACAAAAGACCTGTGGAAGAAGAGAAGGCATTAGCGTGTGCTCTTCACTCACAGAAAAGGCAATGCTACCCTTTTGCCAGCACGTGCAGTGGATAGTATTGTGTCAGCATTCATATACTCACCTTCCAGCTCTTCAGTTCCACTGTTAGCCCAGTAACTAGTCGCTTTACTGAGAAGCAATGCATTTGGACACAGCACTGCCTCTGATTTTGATTTCTGGAAGCATGCTGTGCTCACACTCTAGAGATTTCACACTGTCTACATAAGCCTAGTAACTCTGGTTATTATTACCATGGTGGGCACAGGTAGATGGCTTAATCTGAAAGGCTTTCCTTAAAAGTGATTCTAGGGCTAATGAAGAAGTCCATTCATAAGTCTGACACATACCTTCTGACCATATCACCAGAAAACAATCCTTCTAAGTGCCATGCCAAAAAAGAAGATTCCTCTTAAGCCTACTCCCACTGGACTAGATTTACTTTATATTACAAATGTAAAATCCTATTAAAGTAGTTTGAAGGAGCAGAACAGTATAAAGAGTAAAGACCAATTTTGGTATCACCGTAGAATTCTTTTTTTTTATTTTTTAAAAACACTTTTTTTAATTTATTTTTTTTATTAATTACAACTTATTCACTTTCTATCCCAGCTGTAGCCTCCCTCCCTTGGCACCCCCTGATGATCCTGCCCTCCTTCCCTCTTCTCCTCCCATGCCTCTCCCCCACTCCACTGATAGGGGAGACCCTAGCCTATCAGGTCTTGTAAGGACTGGCTGCATTGTCTTCCTCTGTGGCCTGGTAAGGCTGAGACAAGAGGATCGCTTGAGTTCAGGAGTTCTGGGCTGTAGGGCGCCAATCACCATAGAATTCTACACATGGACACACATGTTATTCCTGCACCAATAAATATATCATCAGTTCCTGCAGCTGCATAACATACTATGTGGAGATCCTTTAATCCCTTATTTATAGACAATTAGGTCACTCTTGGTTTTGTTTTATAAACAGCATTGACATCACTGTCATTTTAGAAATATCTTTCTGCATTTTCTAACATTTTCCTTACAATATTCTTTTGTAAATTAAGGGTGTATAGAGAGTCCCTTCCCTTGGAACTTGTGGAATCCCACAGAAGATGTGGAGGAAGAACTGCAGGAGCCACTGGCTCCAGGGGAACATGGCCACAGAATCAGCTAAGAAGGGCTCATAGGGGTTCACAGAGACCGAAGCGGCAGTCAAGGAGCCTGCATGGCTCTGCATACATGCTGTGGTTGGCTAGCTTTGTATTTTTCTGGGACTCCTAACAGTGGGAATGGGGATGCCTCTTTTTTCACAGACTCTTTTGCCTCATCTTGGGACCCTTTTCCTTCTACTGAGTTGCCTCATCCAGACTTGATATGAGGGTTTGTGCCTGGTCTTATTATATCTTGTTATGCTGCGTTGAGTGGATATCTTTGGGAGACTTGCTCTTTTCTGAAGAGAAAGAGAGAAGGAGTGGATCTGGGGATTTGGGGTAGAGGGGACTGGAAGGAGTGGAGGGATGGGAAAACAAAAATATAAAGAGTGGCTGGGAGGGCATGCATTGTACAAGTGCTTGTGCACGTGTGTGTGAATATGGAGGACAGAGGTTGACGTGGGTGTCCTCTTTGATTGCTCTGCACCTCATTTTTTTAAAAATTTATTTATTTTTATATCAATCACAGGTTAGGTACTTTGAATCCCAGGCGTAGCCCCCTCCCCCATTCCCTCCTACCCTTCCACTCCCTCCCTCATCTCCTTCTTCCCCGCCCCCTCCACGTCCACCAACAGGGGAGGA
>CM053764.1:89587314-89625347 GCA_028658305.1 Pachyuromys duprasi
GCCCTCTGTCAGAAGTAGGATTGGTAATGATCCTTTCCCAATCTGTTGGCTGTGGTTTCGTTCGGTGGACAGTGTCCTTTGCTTTACAGAAGCTTTTCAGCTTCATGAGGTCCCACTTATTGATTGTTGATCTTAGAGCCTGACTGCACCTCATTTTTGAGAGAGTCTCCACTGTAACTGTGGTGCCACAGTTTGACTGGTTGTCCAACAGGCTCTGGGGATCCAGGAATCCACCTGCCTCAGTTCTCACCGCCCAGTGCTAGTGCTTGGGCTGTCAGGCTTAACGGCAGTTCCCTTTAACCATTGAGCATGTAACTGACCCACAATGCACTTCTCTTAATACTTGAAGCAAAGTACACAATGCTTTAGACCTATGAAACGTGTTCATGTTCGTATCTTTATGATATACTTCATTAATGGCAGGCCTTTTAAAGTGTAGGGCTAGTTTCTAAACAGAACAACTGTCCAGTAAACATTTCCCAGTGAGAAAAAAGAGGCCGGATAGGAAGCAAGAAGTCAATTACTCAGGGTAAATCAAGTTGAGGTTGGAACAAACAGACTGGGTTTAAAGGGGTCTGTGGGTAGGCAGGACAGTTAGAGTAGAAAATGTTCAAATAACCAATGTAAGGGTCAGCCGGGATTAGCTGTGCTTACAAAATAAACATGGCTGCCATCTGAGTGCATGCCGCACCCCAAGTGAGGGTCTGTGCAAGGCAGTCTGTGATATTCCCATTTCATGGGTGAACATAACAAGGGAGGAGAAAACGGAGCATGCCTTTCAAATTCCACAAGGTGCCCCTTGTGTAGCTCTTGAGTCTGTTTCAGCCACTCTGCCACCACACTGGTGAAAGGTGGAAGGTCCCATATCAAGTACGCTTGTCTATGGGATACCTGCATTAGAAAATGCCAGGCGAGCTGAATGCTTCCTTTTCAAGCAGATGTCTATCGGAGATACATGGCAAGAAAACACTGAGATAATATGTTTGCAAATGACTCTGGCTGTATTTAACAAGATGAAATACCATAGAATTCTACATTTTTTTCTTATAGAAATGCCCTTCCCATTCTTGAACATCTCTTAGTATTAAAAATTAGTATTAAAGCTCTCAAAACAAAAATTGATTACCCTCATCCTACTACTTACTGCATTCTGGGTGCCTCTTCCTCAGAAGTGAAGTTTCACCCTTTTGTGCACATTTAATCCTCTTTGTGAAACATAGGGAAGGTCATATGACGGCCACAGTGACCCCAACCCTGACCCTACTGGCATGATACGGATATGCTGACCTCATTCAGAGAACTCAGGCTCCAAAGTCTGTGCAGCCTACTTTCCTGGGCCCGTCAGTGTGGTTCACTACAGGGAACGGCATATGAGTGGGTTTCTTACCTGCCAGAAGTAATATGAGGCACACAGCAAAAAAGTCTGGATACTCCGCCAGGCCGGTGTAATTCATTTTGAAGTATGTCTTGAAAAACTGACCAATCTGTTTGTTAAGAAGTTCATCAAAGGTGCCGCTCCATGCTCTTGCGACACTGGATGTACCTACCCAGAACAGAAGGTTCGGAGAATAAAAGGTTACTGGTAGAAACTTAATGTAACTATCATTAGTCGATTCCTGGACAAACCTGGCTTAGTTCATACCAACTGAAAATTTTAACTACACTATAAAACCAAATTATTATCGCGATTAAAAATAAACCACAAGGGTACTCTTTTTTTGTGGGGGGAGGGAAGGAGAAAGGGTCTTGTTAGGAAGCCCAGGCAGACCTCATGCAGGTGTGCATTGCTTCCTATTTAATTGTCCAGCCACAGTCGCAACTAAATGCCTGTATCAGGCAACTTTATTTGCAATAAAGAACTATTTTCGAGGCCAGGGAGGTGGCTGAGCACTTAAAGCCATTTGCTGCCCAAGCAGGATGACAGTTTAGACCCTTGAGTAAAGTAGTACTGGCTAGCACAGCCTATAAGTCTAACCTTAGAAGGCAGGGGCAGAACCCCAGGGCAAGCTGGACAAGACTAGCTTGAATGTAACCATTGGGCTCCACAGAGAGATCCTGCCTCAAAGAACAAGGTAGAAGAGCAATTGAGGAAGATCCCTGACATTATTTTCTGCCAGCACCAGCATACATGTGACCACACACACACATACCACAACACATATACAAACTCACAAAGAGAAAAAAAAAGGTATTTAAAAAAAACTTCAAATAATTTTCAAACCCATTAAGAATCGTGAATTCAAAGTGGAAGCAAAAATCATAGACTTCAGCAATGAGGACATATTTTAGAGATGACAAAAATAAGACAGGGGAACAAGTGATTCCCTCAAGACCACCCCACAGCTGAGTTCAGGTTTACCATAGTGCTGAGGCCCTCTGGAGGGCTATTTTTACCCTGTACATAACTGATGCTTGTTTTTGAAACATACCTATGACATATGACAGAATGAGATTCCAGCCAGTGATGAAGGCCCATAGCTCTCCTACGGTGACGTATGTGTATAGATACGCAGACCCAGTCTTGGGAACTCGGGCTCCAAATTCAGCATAGCAAAGGCCGGCCATCACTGAGGCCAGGGCAGCGATGAGGAACGACACCACAATACTGGGGCCAGAATCTGCTTTGGCGACTTCCCCAGCCAGGACGTAAACCCCAGCGCCCAATGTGCTTCCAACCCCCAGGGCGATGAGGTCCATGGTGGTTAAGCAGCGACAGAGTTTAGAATCTTCTAGGCTTTCCAGTGTGACGATTTTTCTCCGGATCAGACATCGCGCAAAGGTCAGCACCGCTCTGCAAGGAATCATGGTGAAGAGAGCAACCTGAATGAGAAAGGAGAGGAAGGGTTAAGAGGAATTTGAGGCTCTCTCCTCTCCCACTGAACAAAGAAAGACAGTGCCCCCATCTTGGTTCACAGCCACGGGTGGGTGTGTTAAAAGAGGAAGCCACTCATTTCTGGGGTTCACTCACACACGCTAAATTAAAGGTACTCCAACAAATGGCTTTTTCTTGGAGGGGGGGGAGGATGGTGACTTAGAAGAGTTGGTTCAATTATTTCAATTTTTGTAGATGTGTTGAAAAGAATGCATTTTTTTCTTCTGATGGCTTATTTAACCCTCACAAGAGTACAAGGCAATGGATTCTGCCTTTTAAACCGTTTTTCCCCCTTTAATCATTCATCCAATTCAATATTTCTGAGCCTTGTCAAATGACATGCCAAGGGTTGTATTAAAAATATAAGTAGAATGGTCCCGCTTGGATGGCCTCTCACTTAAGGGGCTCACAGTCTTGGTATAGCCTAAAAATAGGTAAAGGATGATGGTTACATACTTTAAAGCTTTACTGAATGTGTCAGAACCATTGTTCTCTTCAGCGGCGAACATGGAGCAGATGTGAACTCACTAGAAGGAATATCTCCTTCCCACTGCACGCTTAGATTGCCCTTATGCAACTGCCAACCAGTCACGCTTTGAGCATGGATTGCTGCTAAACTATATGTGTTTGTTACGCTTAAGAAAGCCTAAAGTCAGTGCATCTTATGTTCTTTTCAAATGGGAGGAATAAAGAAGAGAAAGAGCCCCATTCTTCACCATTGGCCCAAACAATTTAACCCTGGAAAATGTCATTATATAAAACAAAGTGTGGATTATAGTAACGGTACACACAAACACACACACCACACACACATGTATTGCAGCAAAATAAGGGCTGAACCAAAATATTAACCTCGCTATATTTTGATGGTGAGTTAATTTTTATTTCTATGTATTTCATCCAATGCATAATGTTATTATCTGTCTCCTGGTTACTTCCAAGAAATATGTGTAACCTGCATGCAAAAAAAGTACTGCAATTTAAAAAGTATTTGGCCTTGTCTACAGAGACATGTAATTCAGACTGAAAGCACCTGAGGAAGAGGGGTGTAGCGTGCTGTGTGTCAGTCACAGTGACTGCAGAGATTAAGTCATGTCCTTAATGGGCTGAACACCTGCACAAGGATCTGCTGATGTGAGCTTCTGCTCCCTTCAACTTCCTAATCTTTATCATCAATAATAAAATCTCTTAAAATTGCTTCATGAGACACTTGCACCTAGGACACAGGTCTTTGGCCTCTGGTGATAGCAGGAATACATACATATCCCTTTTCAACAAATGATTATTTTGCCAATTGCTAAAACAGTGGTTTCATTTGAGGAAGGAAAATACACATTGGCTGAGACTGAAGATAATTTAGACAAGGAGGCCGGGTGGATTGGTGCTAAGCATACGTCTCCCCACGATTTCACTGAGGCTGATGATCCGTGTGAATCTTCCTCAGTCCACTCCTAACCTGAAGACTGGCAATTTCTAAGTACCTATACTTTGATGAACTACTTAATTCTTGCCAAAAAGCAAATTCCTTTTTCAGCAACCTGGAGATATAACTTCTAAAGCTTCTTCAATCCAGATCATCAATTCGACAGCAGAGAATTCTGGGTCTAATAAACCCTCATACCCAATGATTCAACACGAGGGCACAGATATCCCCTCTGGCCTCTATAAGAATCATCTGAAACCTGCTGGTTACAGAAAACTGCCCACCGTGGAGCATGGCTTTACTTCCATATTTGCTACAAATGTCACAGAAATCCTTCCACTCCTGCCCTATCTCAAGGCTGATCCGTTGAACTTAGTCCCTGCCTTCTGATGACCTGCTCTCATCAATACACCAAGGGAGGAACAGCAGGAGGCGAGCCAGTGGGGCAGGGGTCCCCGAGGGCCTGCAACCAATTAGCTTCTCTCAATTTAGAACCTAGTTTCTTTCTCAATTCCTCTGCCAGTTTTATGGCGAGGCATATACACTTTACATTTGGGACTGATGAAGAGAAATACATTTACAATGTGTAGTACAGGGCTCTTGGCCTGTCCTTCTTTTCTTTTTTTTTTTTTTGCCTCCAGATTAGATATTTTGATATTGCACTCTCCATAGTCAACATCAATTACATCCTTACAATTTTTAAGATTCCAATACAAAGTTTCAAATTGTATTATAGGCTAAACAAGTCAGCCAAAGGGAAAAACAATATGGCCTGGATTACTGATGGTAATTTTTTTTTACTTATCTTTGAGAGATGAATTTCTCAAAACAAACTATTATTCAATCAGAAGTGGGAACTGTTACACCTGGGCTAGCCAACAACAAAAACAAGCTTTTGCGCTGAAACCTAAGATGGCTGTTTTTCTGAAAAAAACACTTTTCTGCATATATTTCCCTTAACAGTTTGCCCTGATTTTTCTCTGTATCAAATTTCCTAAACAATTTCTTTTTCTAAAGGAAGACAGGTGAATGGAAGAGCTGAGATAAGTAAAAATAAAAGACACAATTGAGCTTATTAGAAATCAACAACTACAGTAATAATCGACACATTTTCTTCTTTTTGAAAGTACTGAATCAATATGGCAAGAAAGTTAAAGTAAGAATGCACTCTTTCAAAATTTCCCACGGGCAAGCAATTTTCCTAAGGTTATACAATAAATGAACAGCTGATGCAGGATTTCGGAGAGGCCCTAAAGAAAACCGATGGTTTGTAACACGTGGGTAGGCTTACCTCAGTAAAAGCGAAAACACAGCTGGGGTACAGCTCTAGTGGTTTCATTGAATTAGATGGATTTTTTTTTAAAGCATGTAACTTTGTTCCCAGGGCAAGAGAAGAGAGAATATGGCAGAAAGTGAAATGATGAAGGCTAAGCCTTGGGCTCTGTGGTAACCAAAGTAGCTGCCCAGTCAGCACTCTGTCCTGGCTTGGTGGCAGCATGGGCACCAAGCAGGCGCCTGTTCTCTTCAGCAATGGCTGGCCAATAAATCACCCTGGTGCCACAGGGTACCACCTGTTCGCTTTTCCCAAGCTGCTAGTACCAGTCACCCTACACACACCATTGCAGGCATCAGGAGACGCCCTTCCCAAAATGATTTCATACCGGCCACTAATTCGCAAGTGCTGCGGTTAAAATGCCAAAGGTCTGTGGTGCACATTACATGCCCGGTACTACTTGACAGCTTTTATTTTATTTTCCCATGACTTTTTCGATGTTCCTGTAAATATCAGGCCTATTATTAACTTGATTGTAGATATGAACAAACTAAGGTATAGTTAACCACCATCAGACTCTACCTACGGTGTAAAATAAGAAGCCCACTGCACGGGACTCTGGAACAGTGGTTCTCAACCTGTGGGTTGTGACCCCTCAGGTGCGGGTGGGAGGTGGGGGGTGGGGGGTTACAGGCTCCTATATCAGATATCCTGCGCATCAGGTATTTACAGTATGATTCCTAACAGTAGAAAAATAGTTATGAAGCAGCAAAGAATATATTTCTACGGTTGGGGGGGGGGGTCACGACAACATGAGGATGTGTATTAAAGGGTCGCAGCATCAGGAAAGTTGAGAAGCACTAGTGTGGAGCAATTCTTGCCGGCCAATGTGCAGCATGGCCACTTTGTTGAAGCCCCCACCACTGGGCACCTGCTTCTTCACCACGACAACATGGTCTCCCACTCCTAAGCCACAGGTAGCTGGAGCAGAGACAGGTAGGCAGGGCATACTCAGAAGTCCCCCAAACTCTAAGGAACAAAAGGAGTGGCACACCCAAGCCGATAATCTGCTGCCATGGTATTTAGGCAGCAGTTAGGCTGCAGAGTGGAGGTGACAGGATGTGCTCCTCCAGCAGGGAGACATGGCCAGAGGGGGCGCACCACTGGCCTTTCCTCTTCCCTCCCACCCTGCTGAACTCGCCATGTTAGACTGTGTTTTCTCTGCTTTATTCTGACTGATTCCCTCTTCATGTAAGCTGTGCTGAGCTGCGGCTGATTATTAAAACCAGAAGCTATCAATGAAGATCCGGCGGGCCTGCGAGGGCCATTCTCCCAGCCTCTGTTCTGCTTTCATTCAACTCCGAATTGTTTACCTTTTACCATTTGTGCTTCCCTTCCTGCTAATTCATCTTCCTTCCAACATCAGCCTTCCTGTTGGAATAACTCCAATGCTTCCATATTTTTCCAGTAAGGTACTCAGAGAGTTTAATATCCATTAGGTCTACCCTTTACATAGAGGTACATGCACCTACTAACAGCTGCGTGTTTGGTGTGCAGTTTTCAAGGTAGAAGGTATCTTACAGGTGTGGATTTTCTAGATTTCAGAAGCTCAAATCTCTAAATCTTTGGCTGTTGTCCACTGACTATTGCTACAGTCTGGTGATCTTCTGTGCAAGCTGCAGCTTTATGCTAGCCAGATGTTGGAGCATTCAAATTGCTTCTCTCTTCAAGAAGGAGGTTCAGACTGGGCGTAGCAGCACATGCCTGTAATGGCAGCTCTCAGGACGCTGAGGGGGGGAGATCATCATCTCAAAGACACAGAGGCCAACCTGGGCTACATGAGGAAAGCCTGTCTTCAACCAAAGTAAAACAAAATGGCAAAATAAAGCAAAACAAAGAGGGGTGTCATTTAGTGTTGCTTCTTAAGGAAACTTTAAAAAAATGGAGCACGATTGTTTTAAAAACAATCCACATTACCTTAATTCTACATTTAATGCCTGGTCAATTCTAGGATGCCAAGAAAATCCAGATGACCTGAAGGAACCTATGTACTTAGCACCTTTTGAAGCAGTCATTGCATGGGAATTAAACTGCTTTACTTATTTCTGGGTCAGTCACCAAATTTTAGATTCCAGATGCTGGAATATGAGCCTGGACTAGGATGGGAGTTAGAGAAGAGCAGAGGTCTTTTGTCCGAAGGTGAAGAACTGAGAAAGTTTTAGGTCACTCTGATTTCCTCTATTCATTCTTTTCAGAGGCAAAACACTCCTTTTCAAATGCTGCATTTTCCCCAAACTTAACTGGCTGTTAGAATTCTACCACTTTTGTTTCAGTGCTGGGCAAAAAATTCCTTCCACCAAACTGTGGTGGGAAAGGAATTTGACAAGAATTCACACCCATTTTAAGCTCAAAAAATGCAGCTGGATACCTACCTAGTTTCTTGTTTTTGCTGCAAAGTTATTTCTTGAACAAAAAAAAGAGGTCACTTTTGACACTATGTTTTCAATTTTGAAAAGAATGCTCCAAATTGGCATTTCTTAAATTCCAGGAACAGTAGTGTATGAGCAGAGACTGTTATCTTTGGTATCTTGGGAAGATCTTTGAAACATTGCTATTGATTATGGGAACTTTGTAAGGTCACTTGGCTTCAGCTAATTCAGAATAAAGCACTCCTATTGTGTGCTTGGAGGAAGCAAGGAAATCAATGCCAGCTCATCCCCATGGTGCAGAACCACAAGTTATATTTAGACTATGCAAACGAAGACTACGGTTAAAAATGAGCCCAACTTGAGAGAACGGAGTTTTTAAAATGCAAGCCTGGCAGTCCTGACACATTATTAAATGCCGTATCTGTCAACAATTGCTCATACAAGTTTTTAGTAAAATTTGTTTTTATTTGCATATTTCCGTAAAGACTGAATTAAGCCTACCAACTGCTCAACCAAACATCAAGTTATCTAAAAGGTTAAGCCTTAGAAATTTCAGAAATGTAAAAAAAAACTTTTTTTAGATTTAGTTTTTATTTTTATTTTTAAGCCTAAATGGAAGTCCTTTAAGACTATCCTAAGGAGCACAGAGACAGAAACAAAGAGACTGGTCATCCTTGTGGCCTGTGTTAAGGAGAGTCCTGCACTACCAGAATGCACAGCAGGGGGCAGACTCTTCAGACGCTCCAGAGATGGAAAGAACAAAAATGCTATGCACAGCAATGCATTCCTATAGTCTCAGAGTTTTGAAGGCTGAAACAAGAAGATCAAGAGTTCAAGACCAGCCTGGATCATATTGGCAGACTGTCTGAAAAACTACATAAATAGTAAATAAAGCAAAGCTTCCTACAGCATAGATAGTATTTAAAGCAAAAATATAAATGAGAAAACACATTTATTATTCCTCTAACAATGAAGCAAGATCCACAATGTTCAAAACTCATTTTGAAATTTTGATAAATGCTCTGTACTTCTGCTATTTCTGAAAGATCAAAGGGTCTCCGATTTTGTTTGAAACAATCCCTTTATTGGAAAAAAATCCCACATTTTGCAAAATAATAATAGACATGTCCATAATAAACAATAAGAGAAAACAATTTTAAATATTACTATATAAAATCTTTACCAACAGTTCCTCTAGTTATTTTGATTTAATTTTAAATAGAAGCAGTTTACATTATTATGTGATTTAAAACTTAAATTGAGATAATTCAAATCTGATAACCAGTCATCAATAAAAGTTTTAAGGTTTTTAAATAATGTGGGAACAGTATGTTTTATAAAAGTGACTCACAGAAACAAAATAAAGGCTGTCAGGTTGGCTCAGTGGATAAGCACACTCATTTTGCATCTTTGGAAACTTGGTCTGAATCCCCAGCCAGCCACATAAGAAAGCTGGGTATGCTGTGTAGGCCTCCAACCCAGCACTAGGCTGGGAGAGCCTAGTGGATCCCAAAGCTTGCTGGTTTGCTAGCATAACCCAAACAGAGTGCTTCCAATTCACTGAGAGAGACACTCTAAAGGCCATAAGACAGAGCAATAGAGGAAGACACCTTCTATCCAGCTCTGGTCTCCACCTGTGTGTACCCAAGTGTGAATAAACATATATACTCACACACACACACACACACACACACACACACACACACACACACACACACACACTCAACTCATACCATATACCCACACAAATGCACAAAAGTATTCAACACCCAACATGACGTATTTTTAAAGCCAGCAATTTACATTATAAACACACATAGTGTTCAGTTAAAAAGAATGTAAGAAGAGGAAAGGTAAAAACTCTCTTGTACTACAAATTCCTGCTGCTGCTTTACAAAACACTCTTTGATTTGATTTTCAGGGCCTTTAGCACTACATGCTCAGAGAGCACTGCTTTATGCTCTGAGTCCTGGCTACAGCCAGGAAACCAGCACAGCGGTTTCCCAACTTGCTGGTTTCCCAACTCTCACTTTAAATGATGAACACTTTAAATGATGACGTAACAGATACTTGAGACAATTCTGTACAGAGGTTTGGAAATGAATTACTTTAAGGAAGCAGAATTTATTTCCCATAATTTCAAGTATGCTTGGATATCTATCCATATGTATACATCAGAACACAGATAAAGAATTATGAAATACCACTAATTAGTTTTCATTTTAATGTTTTGAATCTTAGTCACACTGAAATCTCATCTGCCTTGAGCCTGGGTTTCCAAGTCACCCCTCCGTGCTCTGTCTCCAGTTTACCTTTCTAGCCTTGAGTTCTGCTGCTTTCCACATGAACGCTGTGGCCTGACCCGCCTACCAACTATCCTTGGAACATTTGCTTTCTCGCCCACACATGTGAAAGGAGATATTGACCCGCGTTTTCCTGGCTGCTCCCCTGGCCCTTTGCTTCTGTCCTCACGCCACAGAGTCTGAGCCACTAGAGCCAGCGAGACACTTCTCTGCTTTCTTTCCCAGCTCCTGACTCCTTTTCACTAGAAAGAGCCAATATTCTAAAGAACTGGTGCCTTTACATCATCTGTCTACCTGTTCCAAGGGAAGGGGGAAGGAAGGAGGTTTTAAGAATAGGAATCTGATTCAGATCTCCTCCAAGAGACAGGGGTGATTACTATGTGCTCTCTGATTCCCTCCTCCCCAAAGAACGTAGCATTGCTTGTTTGGTGTGAAACAGAACACATGCATTCACATACCTTCATTTCTGAATAAGACCTCATAGGCTTAACATAAATTTATCTCAGTAATCTCTAATCAAGCTTGATAGAATGAGTGGATTATATGCCAGCAGCTGAAAGAATAGACAGGGAAGGGCAGAGAGAGTCATGCCAAAGACCTGAGCTTGAAGACTCTGAGACTACTACAGTGTATGACAAATGGAATTAAACGCAGTAGAATTATCTGAACAAAGCTGCCATGATTTTTAAATGAATCCAGGCATTTGATCATTCTCCAATTTCAGTAAGATTTTAATTTTTCTTAATTTTCTATTTTAAAGGACACGCAAATCTCAATGCCACCTTTCAAACTTCATGAATGCTTCATGTAGAGGACCATTAAGGAAAACAGCGGTCTCCTCACCTCACTGCACATTCATTCACCCCCACAACATGCCACCTTTGTCATCATTGGTCCTCAAAAAGGGCTGGGCATGAAGGCATCTGATTTCCTTCTGTGTAACGCTCACTGCTAGAAAACTTTTTATATCCTGAATGTGTTTCCCCACTTCTGTCCCTGGGTTTAATTCTGTCCCAACAACAAATACAGATAAACCCCATTCAAGTAAATACAAATGGCTACTGCCCAGAGACTTCCTCAGAGGCACACACATCCATTCAAGCCCTGCAAACACACTGAGAACCTCTGACGTAAGGCATGGCACACTCCACAAGGCAAAGGGTTCCAGAGGTGGCCGAGTGCACAGGAGTCTCATTTGCTTACAGTCCACTTCCACCCTACACACATCTATCTGTTTGCTGTTTTTAATAACCTCCCTGACCTGACAACATGACCATGGCATACAGGCCTTGGATCTGCTCCTCCCTATCTCCTTAGCCCATCTTCTGCTTCCTTCTCTCTGACTTGAGCAACACTGGGTTTCCTCTTAACCTTCTCGGAACAGAGTCTGCTTGGTGTTTCTTCTTGGCAAACTGCTTTTTTCTTTCTGTCTAGACAGCTCCCTTTGCATGAAATTAGGTCACTCTTGTTCTCCCAGTACTGTTCTTGTTGTTTGTTTCTTTTTCTTTCTTGGTACTTGGGGGCCAAGCTACAACCTCAAACAGTGTAAAGAGCATCCACGCTACACCCACAGCCCACTGTATGCTTTTGTGTCACTTCTGTCTTATATAATAATTACAGGCAACCATTTGGACGGACAGGTTTTACTCCTTACTACAGGCTGAGTTGTGTTTCTCAAACTGCTGTGAAGTGCTAAACTCCAGCATCCTGTTTGCTGATGTTGTGTGGATATAGGGTCTCTGTAAGCATTAAGTTCATCAGGGCAGGCCCTAGCGGAATATGTGCTCACTTGTGCTCACATATAAAGAGGAAACTGCCCCATGACACACAGGAAAATGCCATGTAGTAACAGAGGCACAAGCCAGTGATGCGCCTTTCATCCAATGAATAGCAAAGGTTGAGGGCCACCCACCATAAGAAGATAGGGAAATGAAAAAGGAGTGTTCCCTCGAGATTCCTGGAAAACCGTGTCCCGGCTGGCATTCTGATTTTTGGACTTGTCACTTCAGAACTGTGACACAGTTCATTTCTTATAAGTCATCTGGTTTACTATGCTTTTGTACAGCAAGCTCCAGAAAGCAACATATTCCTTTAGGCTCTTAAGTTTCTTAAAACAACAGTCTATATTTTACTTATTGCTGTATTCCTTGTGCTCCCCCACCACAGAGATTTTGAAATATAGACAGGCAATCACTGGCTCAACAAAGAAGTGCCTGATTCATAACTGGTCTGTAGTCAACTCTAATGCACACGCCTGTTTCTAGCAAAGATACCTGTGTGAGCGGATGCCTTAATTCCACAGTGCTTTAGCATACCGCATCAAAATTGAAGCTTAGCATTTTTGGTGTCCCAGTTGAGACTGTAGTAATAATACAGGTCTACCACTCAGTTCATTAAGTACCCTACATATTTTATCACCACAATTTTGACAAGCATGTTTTTCATCTTTGAGTAAATTATGTTAAAAATGTTAGGCATGACAGAGGCAAGAGCATGGCATTGTGTCATATCATCAAGAACGTTCCCCTAACACATAACTGGACTGCTGACAAAATTCTGGGTCTATCACATAGCTGACAATTAACCTATACTTCTCTCTAGCCTATTACTAGTCAAGGTTGTCACAATAAATGGAGTTAAATGCTTTGCAAAATCCTGACATATTATTTTGGCTTCCCACCCCCACCTGCTTTTTATTGGGATAGGGTCTCACTCTATATCTGTATCTCAGGCTAGCCTAGAACTTATGATCCTCCAACCTCAACCTGAATGCTGGAATCACAGGTATGCACCACTGTATACAGCACACATTATGTCTAAACTCCCCATACCCACTGGTTTAATTAAAAAATCTGTGGGGTTTGTGATGCATAACTTGTTCTCAGTGAACTCACGATGCCTTCTGGACCCCAGTCTAGAAGTGCTAGAAATGTCTGGGTTTTTACTGGTGAATAGCGTGGAACTGCCTGATCAGTGGTTCTCAGTGGTCTGTAGTCTGAAAATAAGGTAACTGCTTCATCCCTTCTTCAGCTCCCTTCTATTTCAGGGTGCTGAGGTTGCGCAGGGTCACTCAGTGCACACTTCTACAAGTTCTTTTTAACACCTTAAGGTGCAATTCACCTGGACCTGAAATCATGAACCAGGTTAAAGTGGTGAGGTCCTCCCTATCTTTCCACCTTTGGCTTTGGGTTCTTCCAGGGCTATGTGTTCTGTTCTAGTCAGATTGTACTATTTTACAGACCCCCTCAAAGGGGGGATTCCAGTGCTCGTCTTCTCCCAGGCACCTGCTTCCATTCCAAGCCATTCCCCTTTTGGCAACTTGGTGAACGATTTCATAAAACTTCAGCTCTAATATTTTGTTGCTATTTTCACAAACTACTTATTCTATTCATGCATATTTTAGAGTTAAACCACTGAAATCGATCCCCAAGGCAGCCACAGTTATTCTTTCTGGAATCTACTTACCTTTCTTGTTCCCCCTTAGACTGAGTAGTCACCATCTGACAGGATTTCTCACCATATTTGATTTTTCTATGGTCTATGAAGTCTATGAAGTCATAGTCACATTTTCCCTGAGTACTTAAAAGACCTGCTTTAAAAGGATTTGGGAGGTATAGACTGAGCACATTGGCTAGTCATCACGGAATGTTACCAGGTACAAGCAAAGTACTTCCCTGTCACCAGGAGACATTTTATGAATATCATCAAGGAGTATTTACTGCAAGCTACAGTTCCCAAACTCTCCCTAGCTAACTCTATTTCTTTGATCTTATGTCAACAAAGAACTTGTTTGTTTAAGAATCTTTCAAAGGAGGGGGGAAAACCCAACAAAACAAAACAAAACAAAAGAACAATAACAAAAAAAACAAACCCCCAAAAACAACAAACTAAAACCCTGCTCCCAGGATTTTTCTTGTTACCAAGCAGTGAAACAGTGTTTCAACATCTGCAGCTCTAGAACCTTCCAGTCACTTAATGTCCCTAAGTGGGAATCCATCTATGGTCCATCCCTAAGGAGATGAGCAGGGCTCTAACTTGATCATTCAAAAATAAACAGCTGATTGTCAAATTAAGACCTGAGCAAACAAATCCTTCGGGATTATCACTGTGCCTCCCTCAGGACTTGCCCCTCCCTCAGTTCCCATGGCTCACACTTTTATCTGTATAGTGTCCCTTTGTTGGGACATCTTTCTGTGAGTGCATACAGAATCCACAAAGAGTCAAGAAGTAAATACAGCAAACACTAATAATTACAACTAAGGTTTCTGGGTACTTTTTTCCCCCATTCTATTCTGAGGCTTGCCTATTTTCCCTCCCTCTCATTGTACATATTCTGGGTGGACAACATGGTGTTTAACTCTACTTCTTCATAGTGAAATGGTTACTTTGGTTACTGTGGCCAATCAAACTAACAGATCCACCAAACTAGTTAACCCTTTAAGAAAGAAGTCCTTCGCAATTGGTTTTCTCCAAATTAAAAAAAAAATCCACAATGAAAAAAATATCCATCTTCAAGTGATGTCTACAAACATCCTAGCACATGTAAGACATGAGCAGAGGGATACCACTCACCTTAAAACCTCAAGGCAAATCTGATAGGCAGGATTTTTTTAATCACACAAATATGGAGAAAACATGGGGACAATATTCTGCATACATTCTTATCTACATGCAGGGACAGAGCTGACTCTGTCACCCTTGACTGTTGTCCCAATCGATACTTTGGGTAATTTCCTCACTTCTGAATGGTGAAAGTGTGTGTTCGGGAGGGGCGGGGGACAGATTGTTTTGTTCTGACCCTTTACAAAGGCGACAATACAACACTCTTCCTTCAGGGATCACTTGAGGGGAAACTAAACATTCAGTAACAATCCAGGGGCATTCTCTTACTCTGTGTTCATTTGGTTTATCACATGACTCAAACAGCTCCTAAAAGCAGCGCCCCGTGTGGACACAGCGTGGGACTGCGGATGAGATCAATTTTAGATGCTCGGACCTGCGTTTCTTGTCTGGCAATGGTACTGTAAAGATCATACGAAACACATATGTGAAGCGCCCACTATAGACCAAGCACTCCATGGATGGTGGCGGTGGGGGTGGCAGCCATTACTAATTTATTCCTGTAACATGCACCATAGATACGTATTTGGAAATTTTTATCTTGGAACACCAAAACTACTCCATTTATATAAGCTGCTCACTTTTATTTAGAAAGAGTATAAGGGTATGTAAAAATCAGGATCTCAGATGAAACAGAATGCTGATAACCCTTAAAGGAGAAAACTAAGCTCTAAGGATTCACCACCAAAATCCTACTTCCATTCCTCTTCTCTCCCAGCGCAGCTAGGGACATGGTTCAGGGACCATTCTTCCCTGTCCACCTCTATCTGGGGACTTCAGTTCCAGGGGGGTTGAAGTGAGAGCAAAGGAATACACTGTGCTTCCCTCCACCTCACCTCTTCTTCCATCCCTGAGATTCCTTCAATCAAACCGAAGGACATTAGGGTCTTCTTCAGACAAGGTGATGTAGCACCACTTACCTGACATGCTTGACACCAGAATTGTCTCAGATCTGAGGAATCTGGAGACTTACTTGGGAATATTAACTGACTATCACACCTCTGGTATGAGTATCTGAAATCTGAAACTTTTGAGCTCAATAAATTTTGGATTGAGAGGATTTGGGATTTCAGATGCTCAACATGCATTTCAAATGTCAAGAGCCTTAAGAGCTCAGAGGCTGAATCTTAAGAATATTTGTCCCTGTTAAATGTCACAGGTGTAAAAGCACCTTTCCCAGACCACCACCTTTCCCAGACTACCACCTTTCCCAGATCACAAGAGGGTATCTGGAAAATACATGGACGATCAATGCTTGGCTACTACAGGCCATCCTGTTTCCGGAGGTACAGTCGGCTGGATGTTCAGGAGACTGTTTACAAACCGCAACCGGATTCTGAGTAAATGGAAGCATAGTTTGGTTGCATTCAGCAAAAGGCAATGGAAGGGCCACAAAGAAGGGAGGGGTCAGAAGAGCAATAGAGTAAAGGAGGAGGGAGGGAGGGAGACCAAGGGGCAGAGGGAGAGAGACAGAGAGAACGGATATGGACAAGGTGAAAGCAGACCAGTGGATGTACAGTTAATAAGCAGTCAGATGTCTGTGAAAGCACAAGACAAGAGGGCAGAAACCAGAGCATTGTCCCCCAGCAGGAAAACTGGACCCGAGTGGCCAAGGGCAGTAGCACTTTTGTGTACCTAATAAAACAGACCCTTAGTGTGCATTCTGTATGAATGCAAATCCTCCTGGGAGGAAAGCCTACTCAATTTAGGGCTTCAGCATTCTCACAGATTCAATTAAGCAAAGCATGGGCTTACAGCCAAAAATTTTCCAGACACAGAGCAAAACAAACCAGGATGCTATAAAACAAACAGCCACATATAAAAGTACCTGTGTAGCCCTTCTAAAGCTTCAGATAATGGAAATTGCAGATGAGCACAAAAATGTAAAAGATAAAACTACTGTTTGAAAATACGAATCAATGTAGAAAAGTAGTCAGGTAGATTAAACAAACAAACAAACAAACAAACCAAACAGGACTCTTGAAAAATATACTGGAGAAATGACAAACTCAACGAGTGGGCTAAGGAGCATTTTAGATACAGAGAAAGAGACTCTGCATATCCGCAGAAGGGTAATCACATGTGAGAAGAATGTCTGAGCCAAGCAGCCTATGTTCTTAACTCCCAGACAGTAATGCATGGTAAATTGCAGTTCTCAGCACCAACAGAAAAGGGATACAGTACAAGTTAATTCACATAGGGAGAGCACAGAAATGGAACAACAAATAAACTCTGTAAGAAACATGACACATAAATTCACTAGCTAAGATGCAGACGTCAAAAAGTACCAAAACTCATACTAAACACGATGGAAAATTGTCCTGTTAATATTAGAGATTATCCTCTGGATTTTTTAATTTTTCAGTTACAGGTGTCATTACTGATTCATCATATCAAAAGAACATGAAAATTTTGGAGGTGGGTGGAAAAGAATCAGTGTGTGTTATAACCATGACAAATAACAGAACATACACAGAAAAAAATGTAATTAAGACAACGGTAGCTTATGAGATATAATAAATTCTAGGGCTAAAAGCCTAATAAGCAGAGGGATACCACTGCTAATACTAGAATAAATTCAACTTATTAGGAAGAAATTATTCTTGAAAATATACAGATATGCCCATATGGTGACTATAGCAAAATACTTGAATCTGGATACTTTCCAAATGAAGGGATTTACTCAATTGACAGTGGATCCAAGAGCATCATCTTAGTTTCTTCATGGATGATATCATGTGGGGAACATGAGCAAAGGGAGAGATCACATGGCAAAACAAGCCATGATGAAGGGAGAGGTCACATTCACACTTTTACTATCAACCTTCTTGTAAGAACTAATTTAGGAATGACAAGGACTATCTTAATCGCTTCCCAGGGTCATGACTCTACTGACATAACTAACTCCAGCCTGGCACCACCACTTCAACGTTCTATAACCTCTCAACTCTGCTGAAGTGAGGGCCAAGCTTCTAACACACAACCCCAGAGGTCGGGGAGTCACATCTAACAAAAGGTACTAGTAAGATAGCTTCCAAATACACGAGATGAAAATGAAGAACCACAATGACAAATGGACAAAACTCGTGTTCATAAAGACTGGTTTCAACTTAACTTCTTCAGTTGCTGATGTTCAAAATAAAAAAAAGTTAAGATTCCTAACACACAAATCAGTCAATACTATGAATGCTGTGGATAGCTCACTTGATTAGATTCACTTCTAAATGTTATCCGTCCGCTATGCACCTGTTACTGGGTTGGCCATACAGGAAAGAACATGAAGAAAGCCAAGTTCTTACCCTTGTAGAATCAAAGCGCGGGTGTGGACACAAACAATAAACACATGTACAAGTCAACATGTTGTTCTGACACACACAGAAGTTTCATCTGGAACCAGAGAATACACATACATCTCAAGCCCTGGATAAATATGTAAAAACACTAAGCTGGGAAGAAAATTTCCAAGAAAATTATTTATCAGACAATTCTGACAATGATCAACCACTATCTAGTTATATTACTTACAAATTTACTTTAAAAGCCAAACATTTGAAAGTGTATACATATACTCAAGAAATTCAGAATATACTTCATAGCTCTCATAGAATTTCAGGCCTCCAAAAATAAAATCCTCCAACCTTTCAAATGTTCTGTTCTTTTGCAAAAAGAACCCAGTGTAAACTAGAAACAGCGTTCTGAGTGTTTTAACACCTTCACCCAAGAGTTTGCCAATGCATTCTGGTCTTTACATTGTTCAGTGTCTTAAAACTCTCCTCTACTCAAAACTTACGCCTCTTCGGTCTCCATTTCTATCACGAAGGCCCTGTGTTAAGAGTATGTTCCAGTTTCAGTGACAGAAACCTCCAGAAAGCAACAGTCTGAACCAGCTCATCTCACTGTCATGCTAGCCTGGTCCTGAGGCCATCTGCCTTAGGTCTACAGACCAGAGTCATGAGTCCCTTACAGCTTGTCCCTTGCCTTAAATTAAACTCGTGATCTGAAGAGCTCTTGAAATTCCAGCCTTTGTATCAGCATTCTCATCAGTTTGACATGGAAAGGGGTGAGAAAAAGGGCTCTGTGCTTTATGTGACGTTAGCTAGACATTAGTCCACGTCCCCTGGCCACCCATACAGGGCACAGAGACTCCGCTCTTTCTTCAGCTGTTTACGGAGATGCCTGAGTTAAAACTGGGAATCAGACAGTAGTGGGGGCTAGCAGACCTCTCTATGACATCACTCAAGGTGATACAATAAAATATCATAAACATTTTGCCCAATCTCTCTTCTCAGCCACTTACCTGGGTCGCACAGCCAAGGGCACATGATACTCGCAAACTCGAAGCCGCCTTTGTTGTCTCTCCTGTGGCCCTCGGCATAGCCCAGTTGATTTCCTTCCCTGTGTCTGACGTTGAGTTTCTGCAGCCACTATGGTCATTAAGACATTCCTCCTCATTTCTAAGTCTTCCAGGTCTCAATTTAAATATGGCTGATTGATGATCGATGGATTGGCTGCATTTGCGCACACCATAGTGCATGTGTGGAGGTGGGGGCAGAGCTGGGAGGAGCTGGCTCTCTCCTTCTAAGAAGACTGAACTCAGGTTGTGAGTCTCTATAGCAAGGGCCTTTACCTGCTGAGCTGTTTCACTGGCCCCTGTAGTCCTAGTTTAAAGACCATTCAATTCCTTAAGACTGGCCTTTGGGCAGGCACTATTCTACTATGAGAGGTGCTGAACAGAACACTTTAAACAGGAAAATGAAAGCAGCCTGCCTTCACATTTGGGTTTGATTTCTTCCTTGTATGACTAGCTGTGTGCCAGTGACACATCATTCTGGGCATGGACACAAGAACTGCGTTCTCTTTAAGCCCTCTTCGGGTTTGCCTCCAGAGCCAAGCGTATCCCAGCACTCCATGCTAATGAGAGAGTCACTGCCAGAAAGCCGAAAGGAGGCCACAGCCCAGAGCCACGTCTCCTTCTCATGAAAAACCCCTTCCTGGGGCTACTGGCCAAGTCCTGGTATGGCTGTCTTCACCATGTGCTCTGACTAGGGAAGAGTTTCTGTGGCACTAAATGACGGTGGGTAGGAACTGGTGTGGGTAGAAGAACAAATTCTATCAGTGCAATCTCTAGGAGCTTCAATCAGACTACCAGCATTGAAAGCCTGCCTCAAGGAGTGACCAGCATCCTGACAAACTAATCTGATGCAAATTCCTACAGCCTCACACTCCGTTCCCTTACCAGCAATCACAGAGAACAAACGCAGGTTATTTACAAGCGTTTTCTTTCTTATGTGGGGAAAACACAAAGTACACTAAACATTGCCTAACCCCTGAAAGTATTTCCCTCCATTTTCTCCTGAAACATAAATACTTCTTTGTCCTCCTTCTATCAAAATATACAATTTTGTATTTTTAGTGTACTTCTTTTTAAAAAGGCAAGGATACTAAAAACCTCAAGGGAAAAAGAAGAGAAGAGAATTAGTAAAAGAATAGTTACCTTGCATATGTTAGCCTAATCAATAATATCAACAAATCTGAGAGAGCAAATATCATGGTATTATGGGTTTTCCTTCAAAACCAAACCTAAAAAAAAAAAAACAAAAAAAAAACGCTCAGCCCAGCACGAGCTTACAAAAGGTCATTTCAGCCTCCTCGAATATTTTTGCTCTGCACCAACATGTTAAGTACCTCAGAGCAGAGAGCAGGAAGGACCGGCTTTTTCAGACACTTTTAAGAATTTTATACAGTAGTTCTGTGTTCACAGAGCAGCGATAGAATAGCAAGGTAGCTATTCCTTTAAAAATGCATATCCTCTTTCTTAAAGATACAGAGATTTACACATGGGAAAACACCACTACGGCTGCTCACGGGCACCTCTGGCACTGCAGTCCCCCAATCTCGAGGTCACCCTGGGGTCCTCAGCTCCCAGAATCTCCAATTGTTCACTGATGCAATTAAGAAACCCCGCTGAACGCCCCAACACAAACTGGCCCCAGCCTTCAGAATCGCCATTCTATTCTCTATGTCGCGGGGGAGGGGCCTAATCTCTTTTAGGATTAAGTCATGTCCACTTCTATCTACTCCTTTTATTCCTCTCCCGATGTTTCTCAAATTCTAGTTTCTCCATGAAGCTTTCTTGGTGCTTTGAAGAGATAGCCAGCTGTACCAAAAGAACAGAAAAACCTTAAATACAATATAGCTTTAATGTATGTGTTTCATGATGATAATCACACATTCTTTAAAAAACAAAATTATATTGTCTCTGAATTCATGAGTGTACGGGTTAGATATTTCAACTCACCACCTGCCCTTCTGGCAGAAAGTGAGCCAGGGTCCACAGAAGAGTCAGGGTACTCTCCTTCAGGCATTCTGGAAAGCTTTCTGGGGAAGAGACTGTAGAGAATAAGCAGGCTGATCCATCGGGGTAAGATGAGTGTGAGTGTTTGGCATAAGAAACCACCTGTCCTGGCTCATCAGGAACCTCTTCTCCCCATCCCCCATTTCAGAAAACACACATCACCTTGAAGTGAATGAGTGAGACAAGATGGAGGAGCAAAGATGAAAAGAAAATAGTGCGTCAGCAATCCCAACCTTGGGTGAAGGCCGACCTAGAGAAACAGAGCTGGGAGTGAAGGGTAGCAATACAGAAAGGAGACTTTGAAAAGAAAGTTAACCATTACTTTATGACTTAAGAGCCATAGTAAACTCCTGGAATGAGACAGGTTTATAGAGTGTGTGGCTATGTGAACAGACTTCACTGAGAACCACTGAACTTGGGGACCCTATGGGCAGTGCAACTACTACTCTATGCGGTGGTTGCTGTAATCATCTCTAATTTATGGGTGACAAAGCTAAGCCCAGAGAGACGAAGCACCAGCTAAGGGGTATGGACGCACTGCATCCCCTGCCCCAAATTCTCCTGAATTTTATAGCTCAGTGTGATGGTGTTTAGAGGTAGACACTTTAGGAGGTAATGAGGGTTGTGTGGGTGAATTCCTCCCAATTCCCTATGATGCAAGTGCTTCTTTAATAAGCCCTGGAATTGGCACTCTTCCTCCACCATGTAAAGATGGAGGAAAGGAAGCTTCTGCAAGCCAAGAGAGCCCCCACCAGAGCCCCTCCATGAAATCGATGTTCATGGTTTTGGCCCCTAACCCAGGGTTATTTCTTATGGCACTTTGAACAGACAAAGATACTGGGACATCCCAAATTAGGACACAGGATCAATTCTGGCCGACTGTCCACAACAGGCATTAGCATTTTTTTTCTGTCCTTGCAGTCTGCTGCGTGGTTGAAGTTTTGGGGTGCCACACACTCTTTGAAGAGGTGGGCTTGAAGTCTGTACTTGCATCAGAACTCGTTTTCCCACAATGGGCCCTAGCTTGAGGAAAGAGAGTGCTCAGTATGATCAAAGTGTTAATTACCACAACCCAGAAAGCAAAGCACAGGCAGTTCCCTATGAATAAATAGTCCTGTTATGAAGTAGGCCTTCTAAACTGAGATGAAATACTACCCAGAGCATGCCTTCAGGAAAGAAACTTGTCGCCATAGCTTGGTGGGAGGCCAATGTTAGCTAATGGTTACATCATCCAGCTCAGTATAGCAGCAGCAGGGAAACTCCAAGTCCGCAGTGCTACCGGATAGAGTGTTTTCTTTAGTTCTGATACATGGGGATGAGGCAGGGGAGAGAGAGAAGAGAAAAAGGAATAAATATCTGAGACTATCATACGGGGAGAAGACGTAAACGGAAGAGGATTCCACTTTTGAGCAAGGCTGTCCTGCGCCAGACTCTGGGATGAACTCGGAAGTAGTGGAGGCTCTTTAGTCCTCGTCTTTTAAGGCTCCTGACCTGTGAACACCCCTGAGTTCTCGGCACCTCAGCCTGTCTTCAGATGAGCGAACTCAAGCCCAGCACTACTAAACAAAGTGCTCAAAACGACAGGCATCTGGATTCGAGGTCTACATGGCTGGTAAGCCTCTACTGTTTGCTCTGCTCCAAATGACCTACAGGCAATGGGAAAGTGCCGAATTCTTCCTGCTCCCAGGCTCTTGGCAGCTCACCCACCACTCAGCCGATAAAAGGACACTTGAAGGTCATCAAGATCATGGCAAAAATATATTGGGAAAAACTCCAGAATTTTGAAAGTTCATCTGCACAAGGTTTTAACTTCTTAATGTCAAAATGTACAAAGCTAATACTGGCTTCTTCAGAAGGAAAATGCAATAATTATTGGGCAAGCATTATAAAAAAATTATTCTTTAAATATCATGTCAAGGCCGTTACCATATATTAAAAGTCTCTTTCTTCTAGCTGTAAAATCATTCAATGATTTAACATAAGCCTATTTGCAATAAAAAGCTGCAGGTTGTATGTGTGTGTGTAAAATCACACTGTACTTTCTAAAACACTGTACACAGTTCACGATTTACCTTTCACATCCCTAATCTAACATTTGGCTTCTCAATTAGCTAATATTCTCAAGTCTTCACAGATATCTAAACTCAAAACTATTTCAGAGCAAATCACAGCTTTTGGTCCTATAAGTCACATCTTTTATATGTCACTTTGTTCCAATTTAATTTCAACTGACCTCTGATAATATCAGTAACTTCCCCCTTCTATTTTCCAAAGGTTTTTCTGGGACCTTATTACATGCCTGGAAGCAAATTAGTGTAATTCAGTTAGCGCTAACATTATTTTCTTTATCCACAGAAGGAATGTGTTTGAAATGACGGGAACGGGAATAGCTATCTGTTATGTTTCAATCCTTATTTGAAGTTCTCACATAATCTTCACCTCTGCTTCTTAGCAGCTGTTGTGGGGTGTGGAGAGCGAGGGAACCCATGAGCCAGTGAAGTCATGAGTGAATGTGTGCTGTAGACAGGGTCACAACCAAGTAGGGGTTCCAGTAGCCTCAGGCTCAGAGGTTGGCAAAGCCTCCCTCTGGGGACAAAGCGAGAATGCTAGCCGTGTGTGCTGAAAATGTCCACCCTTGCTTTTTTCCACGGATGTTTGCCACCTGAAGACTATTCCCTATAGAGACTGCTCTAACGGAGATTAACTAACCCAGTCCCCCTAGATGTAGCTGTACACCACTAACTCTGTTTACCAAACCTCCTTGTTTATCTGTATGTCGTAACCCTACCTCCTTCCTCAGCTGTATGCAATGACCGCCATTCTATTCAACTCTACCTAATAAACGCTGAGCTTCCAGGATGCGGGGGTCTCTTCAGCAGAGCGCCCAGTCTACTGGATCCCAGCCATTTCTGTCAGTGCCTACATGTGCCTATCTTTCCTTCATTCCCTTGCAGCCCCAGTCATGTCCATCCCTGGAGGACAAGGCAATGTGGCAGCGCCTGAGACACAGAGTATAACAACCCTTAGAATGTAAGCTACACAAGGGTAGGGACTTATTTATCATCCCCATCCTTGAATCCAGTAAGACCACAGAGACTAGAGAATTTAAAAAACCAACAGCCATGCTCTCATTACTGATGACTCTGGAAAAGGGTCAAGGGTCATTACACCACAGCATAACACTTAGATCAAGTAAATATTGATTTGGTAAACCTTTCTTAAGTTTAAAGGTTCAGCTGATGCAACAACCTAGCTAGCGTTAACTGTTTGCCTGTAACTTCCCCTTCGCTTCCCTCCCCCCTCTATCCCAGGGGTGTGTTTAATTCAAAAGAGCAGACATTGCCCTTACTCATAGTTCTGCCAATGTACCCACCCATAAGATAGGAAACCATTTTTCCAAAAACTGGAAGGAAATGCTCTATTCTTTATTCACTTGGGCTGGTCCATATAACATCAGACACTGGGATAACATTAGAACAAATACTTGGTTTCTTGTTTTGTTTTGGCTTGGTGTTTGTTTTCTTTCAGGACCATCTTGCTGGGTTTCCCAGCCTGGCCTGGAATTCATAACCCTCCTGCTTCTGTAGCTTGCATTGGTTTATGAAGGGTTGGAGATCAGACCCAGGTCTTTGTGAACATCAGGCAAGCACTTTGCTCAGTGAGTTACACCCTCAGCTTGGACAGTTCATCTTGAGACAGGATTTCACTAAGTTGCCCAGGCTGACCTCGAACTCATAATCCTTTTGCCCCAATCTCTCCATTTGCTAGACTTACAGAACTGTATCATCAAGCTGAGTCCTTTATAACTGTTCTGTTACTGCTCCCAGAATGTAACATTATGTTAGGACAGAGAATTTTCTAAGTTGATAGGTCTCTGGTTCACCTTAATTTGACAAATTCCTTACTATTTTGCATTAGGGTTTCTTTCATTTATGTTCATTTCTGGACCCACAGAATTGGGGTCAAATTAGTAGTAGCCTTTGGGGTAAATGAAGAAAACATCAGATATGTGTGGAGGTGTTTTTGCTGCCAAGCAATCGGACAAGAGATGAAGACATACCCATGTGGAGTATTAACATTGTTGTTAATCTTCAATATTTGTATGCTATTTGCATGTTGAAGCAATCACAGACGTTCCCCACCCCATGGTGTTCATTATTATGCAGACAAGATATCCTAAGAAGCCCTTTAAATCTTGGAACTATAACCAGCAAGATTTTAAATCTGTCTGTATGAATAAAAGTGAAAGCCTTTCTTCTTTTTCCTCCTCCTCCTTCTTATTTATACAGTATTATGCCTGCATGCCAGAAGAGGGCACCAGATGTTTATTATAGACGGTTGGGGAAACTGAACTCAGGACCTTTAGAAGAGCAGTCAGTGCTCTTAACGTCTGAGCCATCTCTCCAGCCCAAGTCTTTCTTTTTCTTTTTCTTCTCCTTCTTGTTCTTCTTCCTCTTCTTCTTTTTGACACTAGAGCAAACTTGTAACTACAAAATTCCCTTCCAAGGATTAGGATGAGAATAAGAGTCAATTAAATAGTGTGCTGTTGGTGGAAATGTGAAATGGTGCCACCACTCTGGAAAACAGTATTGTAAACTAAAAAAAATTCAAAACAGATTTGCCACATGATGCAGCAGTTTTATTTCTATGTATGTAGCTAAAAGACAGCAGGTCTTGAGGAAAGAGCTACCTGCCTGGGCTCAGAGGGTGGAAGAACCCTTAATGTTAGTGGCTGTATAAAAAGAGAAATAAGATACGGAGTATTAATATCATGAAATAATAATACTCAGCTATAAAAAGGGAGCAAATTCTGGGACCTCAGTTGGTACAGTGCTGTCTTGAAGGCTTGAGGACCTGAGTTTGACCCCAAGAACTCATGTACAAAAAGCGGTGTGTCAGACACACGTGTAATCCCAGCGCTGGAGAAGCAGAGGCAGGTGGATCCATAGGGCTTCCTGGGCTTCCCCACACAGCTAACTTCCGGGCAGTCAGAGACCCTCACAAAAAAGCAGACAGCCTAAGACAAGCGAGGTTGCCCTCTGGCTTCCACACGGTCAGGCACATACCCGCAAGCGCATACATAGGAAACAAATTCTGACACATAATAAAACATGAATGAACCTTTAGGGCACTGTGCAATATAAAGCAAGCCAGTCACAAAAGGACAAGTAATAATTTTCTCACACACTCATAGAGACAGAAAATAAGACAGTGGTTGCCTCCCGCCCCATCCTCCAGGCAAGGGATAGAGATTTTTTTCTTGTTTCCTTTCTCTCTCTCTCTTCCTTCCTTCCTAACTTCCTTCCTTCCTTCAGAAATCTAAAGCACTGGAAAACTGTTGAGCAGCAATGTACATGTACTTAACAGCCCTGAACTGGACTTAAAAAGATGACATTTGTATAAAATTATGCTATTACAAAAATAAAAGTCAACACACACACACACACACGCCACTTTTAAAATGTACCTTTAAGTCAGCAATCCAAAGATTCATAAATGAGGTCATTTGCTCCAAGGGGAGTAGATTATTTTGTGAAATTAACAGGTGCACATGCCATAGCTTGCCACAAGCCAACTTTCAGAAAGGACAGGCTTCAGTGACCAGTATGAGTTCTCACTCTTACTTTGAGCCTTCAGGAGTCTAAGCTGGAAATGAGACCCCATCAGTAGGTCTTTATGAAGTAATTGCAGTCCCTGAAAAACCTATTAAAAAGATATGACCTGCCAGATGCGCATGTTATGTTCACTATACACACAATGATGAATTCTTCAGAGACAGAGCACGTAAAACACAAATAAGCCAGCGATTTTTTTTCTATTCTGTAAACAAGTGCACCAGGAACAAATACAGTCAGGGGAGAAAGGGTCCAACAGGTGCAACTGTTAGTCTAAGTCAGTGGTTCTCAACCTTCCCAGTACTGTGGCACTTTAACACTGTGACAGGCCCTCAGGTGGTGGTGGCCCCCAACCGTGAAATTGTTTTCGTTGCTACTTCATAACTGTAATTTTGCCATGAAACAAAATGTAAATCTCTGATATGCAAGATATCTGCTATGGGACATCTCCCCAGGAGGTCACGACCCATAGGTTGAGAATCACTGCTCTAAGTGCGTTCTTTACTCACAGAAGCAACTACCCAGACAGATAACCAAGAGAGAGCCAGGAAACCCACCACTAACCCTTTCCTGAGTAATGCAGAGATCCATGTCACAAAGTTAACATGATGGCATAACCTGATGGACAGTAAAACTTTCTAAAGGGTTAACTTTACCTCACTTTCCATTCAGGTCCCTTTGTTTTTACTTTCTTACAAAGGGTGCCAGTGACCCCAGAGTTGGTGTTTACAGTCGGGACTGAGGGGGGAAAGCAGTGGAGAGAAAACAGGGAGGAAGGATGAGTGAGCGTGTCATTCTTGTGCTACAGCAGATGATGGACACAATCCTTGCACACTAGCACGATGCCTAGAGCCTGTACCACTTCCATGATGATAGAAAATACAACCTCCAGGACAAGGAGAGCAGGGTAGTATTTCCAGGGACACCCAGAGAGGGCCCACACAAGATCCAGCAGTGACAGTTCAGATGCTAGTGAGCATTAGGCTTGGGTTTGGCTAGGCTACTTATTTAATTGCAGAGGAGGAGGAGGGGGAAGTGAAGGAGGTGGAGGAGGAGGAAGGGAACCACACCGGGCCTGCAGTCAGCCCTGTACATATCATAAACCGCCAGGAATGTCCCAGCTACACAGCAGGAGGACCGTAATGCAAGAGTGGCGTTCCGCACAACGAGGTCAGAAAGGACCACAGCACAGAGGGGAAAACCTAAAGACTAATGAACACGGAGGGAGGGGCCACTTGCTTTTTGAGACCAGGAACTTAAACATTCTTCTGATGTTCTAACTATCCCTGTCCCTCCAGACAGGAGGAAAGAGCTGGAAAAAAAAATCAACCCTGTCGTGGTGGGCATTAAAACATTAAGGAGAAAATGCTGACTTTTTCCTACAGATACAGATACCCTCAGTGGTTCATTATGTTTAAGTATAAAACTGTCAACATTTATGGTAGCAGCTTACAAATGCGATTTATTTCTCTAGACACAACTGCATACACACATGATGGCCAGCTCCCATTTACAGAGAATGTGCACCTATAAAGAGCAGTCACGCATAACTCTGTTGTCAAGACATGTGGTAGAGGTGCTTCTGAGCCAACAATCTCATAACTCAGCAATGCTGGCAAGCAATAATGAATACTTCATTCTACAAGTAATTATTATAGATGAAACTTCTTAAAACACTGTTCTACATACATCATTTTATGGATGACAAAATAGGAAATGAATTGAATTTTTTGCATTCCTTCTTCATTCTTCATTTTATACTTAATTCAATGAAATGAAGACCTTTCCACCAACTCTTGAAAAGGGCGTAAATTCTGGTTCAAGCAAAGAAATGAAAAAAGTAATCACAGTTTATTCAGTCCTGCTGATTCCCTGGGCCTAAGAAACAATGCATCAGAATTATATATGATGAAATAAAGGCCCATTCATAAAATAGAAGATGCACATTTTTTATTACTCTTATTACCAAAAAGGACATTGGGTGTTCACACTTCCTTCTAAGAGAGCTTCTCCACTTCAGGAACAATTTTTGTCTTGGGGAGACAGAGCCATTCTGTTTAGCCTCGGATAGCCTCAGCCTTCTCAGTGCTGGCCTTACAGGACCATACCACCACACCCTGCACTTTGGGCATATTTCTCATTCCACCTTCATGTACCTCCAGCCTCTGCAGCTTTCACCACCTCATACCATGAAAGCTAAACGCTATGAAAAGCTGGTACTGGTCATCCACAGAGGCACAAAAATCAGATCAACTATACTAAGTATTTTTAAACTGTGTTAAGAGATAGGAAAATGGATACAGGGTCTCCTGCAGCTGCAGTAACTGCTCTTGAACTCCTGACTCTCCTGCCTCCTCTTCCCAAGCACCGAGATTTTACAGGCACACACCTTCCTATCAGCCTTCAAAGGTAAAAAAAAATCTCTGCAAAAAGCCATCTAGTTCAACTTCTGACAGTTCAGTGAGATAATTATTTATCACATTTTTGTGGTAGAGGAGGCAGGTAAAGTACCTAGAGTTAGAACATAGAAGAGCATTCTGAATAATTTAAAGTCACAGGCCTGGGCTGTTTGATCTTCATATCTCTCCTGAAATCTGTACAATGTAAATATGTTACTCATTATGCAGAAAGTTCATATGATCCATTTCCGCAAGGCCAACATGCACTATCAACAGAAATTTTATGCAAAGTCTGCTTTTTTTTTTTTTTTTTTTTGGTTTGGGTCACTGAACTAAGTGCAAGGCAGCTGTTACCTAGGATAATCTGAAAAAGCCAAAACTCATACAGCTTTCTTCTTCATGTTGAGCTAACACAAAAGCACTTACAAATAGCACTTATTTGTTCAAAGGTGCTATTTGTGGTGGCTTAACTCTTACTGACTTAACAGTTTAGAATCCATACTTAAGATGTTAATTTCCCCCAGATTAAGCCTGTATTTTTCATGTCCCTGTAAAGTAGGCCATTTATTAAAACTGTTCACACCCTCAAAATACCATTCTACTAAAATATGCAAACATGTTAGGTTCTAAGAAAATTTAAAACTCTGAAAACTTTTAAGTGGGTATTGCAATTTGATTTCCACATGCAAAATTCCATACGAAGTGTGCATTTTAGCAATTTGTAGTTTTCTCCCACAAAAGCCTGAAACAAATCAGTACTTTCTTCCACATCTAAATTCTTAAGCCCTGTTCTTAATTTTTGATGTTCTATCTCTCAAGACCTTGATTTCTGAACTTTCAGAGCATTCTAAAATGTCAAGTGTTGTGTTTGGGATAGACATAAGTACCAGGAACTCAGTAACTGTCCAGGGGGAAGGACTCTAGAAATGAACCCCGGGAATCTTCAGACATGTCTCAGGAGATGGTTTTCATGGTACTGGAGAGTGTGGAGTGCGAAACCAGCTCTCATACTCATGTCTCACCATCATTTGCTGATAAAACCAACTGAATCTCTAGGCAGCTAAGCCTTACTTAGGCACAAATCCTCTGAGAACATGATTGTTTTGGAGGTGAAATGTTCAGTTTCAGGAATTTAACAAGCAACGGCTTAGGATGTGTTTACACAGCTAGTACTACAAATTGTATCAACACCTACTACTGTTCCTCAATGGCATGCAAATGCACTCTGTGCTCTTTCCCTGTGAATAGCACACATACAATACTCTTCCCACTACGTGAGTGTTTAGCCATAAATGCAGTACATCAGAGGGCCTTTTCTTTCTCTCTTCCACCCCCTTAACCAAATATTATAAATCCCAACCACACAAACTGCAAAAGATGGACTTCAGCAGAGAAACTGACTGTAAATATCCCCTTTGGGTTCACTGCCATTAGTTCAGCACATTATTAAGCAAACGTAACAAGTAACTGCAACAAACTACTCATTTGCTCCTTAGAAAGGGCAATGCCTTGAAGTGATGCATTCCTTCCCTGCTAGTAGCGTTTAATTCAACCTTAAGTTTGTGAGAGTCCAGTGATGACCACAATTTCTACATTAGATGTACAACAAGGCAGGAAGACGGATTTCAATGTCATTTTTTTAAAAGATTCATTTATTATATATACAATGTGTACCAGAAGAGGGCACCTAATTTCATTTTTGATGGTTGTGAGCCACCATGTGGTTGCTGGGAATTGAACTCAGGACCTCTCTCTGGAAGATCAGCCAGTGCTCTTAACCTCTGAGCCATCTCTTCAGCCCTCAATGTCATTTTTAGTATGTCCCAACATTACATACTATTCTTACCCATTCTTGTTTGACCTGTTTATAATTATAAACAGGGTATAATTATAAATATTCAAATTAAATGATCTTTTGTTTAAACTGAGTCAAATTCACTCCTTGGTCCGTAGGTACACGCTGAAATCCGTGAATCTGAGAATTTGGCAAAAACAAAACAAAACAAAACAAAAAAACCAAAAAACAAAAAACCTGATTTCACCATGGCACAAAGAGCTGGTCATCCTTACGCTACTATGAAATTTCTTCCTGATAGTTTACATCAGGTTGAATATGATTTCCCCTGGGCTACGCAGCTACTCAGGACAGTTCTGTCTGCTTTGATGATCACATCAATCGCAGGGGATAGAAAACCCTTTTCTTTCCACCAGTTGATCTCACAGTGAATCTTCAACTGCTACACTTATCTTGGAAACTGGAGGCCATTTTAAAATGGCAAGGAGACAGAATGCACGACTAAAAATGCCTTACGATGACTCAACTGAATCTCTACAGGTCCCTTCCTGAGGCATCAGAGCAGCTTCTGTATTGTGGGATTCTTATCCCAATTTGTAGAAACTCTAGCTGTCTACTGGATGGAAGCAGGGACCCTGAATGTCCAGAAACATTACACAGGACGGTCAGGGAGGGACAGTCTGTGTGTGTGCATTCTTTTCTGTGGAGAAATGGACTGGAGAGACGGGTGGAGAAAAATGTTACAGAATACCTGTAAGTCCTACCAGGCAAGTCACAAGCCACAGCCATGCACAGGAGCTGATCACAGGCTCTTCTTTCTTCCAGTGAATAATGTTGCTCGAGTGAAAAGTAGGTCCACAAAGCTGGCCACCCTGCTACACAGAATGGCCTGACGTTTCAGCAACAGGCTCTTCCCAGAAGAATTCATATCCAAGTTGATACAAATTATCAGGATGAGTTTTTCACTCAATTTGCCTGTTTCTGCCTTCTCAGTGCTGGGAAAGAATGTATTCCACTATGCCCGACCCTGATCTTTTTTTTTTTTTTTTTTAAATCAGGACAACTACTATGACAAATTACAAACATTCTTCAAATTATTAACCAAACCTAAATGTGGGCGCGTACACACACACATACACCAGGTATTAATGTGCAGTAGATAAATTAATCTCTGACTATGAAAAACTCCATACAGAATGTCTCATAGGATATTCTTGGCTTCAAAGTTGTAAACCCCAGTCTCCTATTGTTCCTAATTTAGGAATCTGTACTCAGGCATGTGGCTGAATATATCACGATTAAACAGCACAAGTTTTACATAGTTTGTCGTGTTAACTTTAGGAGCATATCAAGTTGCTTTCACGAGATGCAGACCTTCTAGAAACTTGACAGCAGGGGAAACACATCCAGAGGAGCCACATGCTCTGGCAAAGCAGGACATTTTGGGTGCTACCTGGATGAGTTCTCCACTGCACTGCTCAGGCATCTTAAGTTTCTTTCTTGTTTTCGTTTGCTTTTTAAAGAACTTGCACTGCATTTGCAAAATCTGTCCCAAGTTCATATTAAATAAATAAACACTGCTGAATATTGGAAGGACACTCTAATTTTTCCTTTTGGTTCAATATAAAATAGCCATCAATTCCACCAGTGATTAGCGTCATCATCACTGTTTGCTAAGACGACAATACTGTCACAGCCAATGCAAGAAACCCTCTCCCAATTATGATCAAAGTATCAGCACCAGCACCATGCTTCTTCCCACAAGTAAAATAAATAACAAGTGAGTTTTAAGATTTATTATGTGATGTTATGAAATAAAGCACCTTTTTCTAACTACAATAGATCTAATTACCTTAAATATAAACACCTATTCCTCTCCCCCCCCCAAGTGACATGACATCAAGACTATATGGTGTGTCCACTGGGAGGAAGGGCACCTCCAGGTCAGAGAAGCTCCATATTAGACATGGCAGAATGAAAACTAGAATCTGAAAGCCAGCATGAGTTCAGGAAAGAAGAGGATTATCCCCACAGCCGTGGGAACAACCATTAAGAACCAACATGGGCCGTAAATGTTCTTTGTTATGTATTGCTTATAACAAATATTTTTTTAATGAAATTAATTCCTGGGGAAAAGTCATGGTGGGCTCTTTCATTCTTGGTTTTGCCAGTTCTCCTATCAGGGTGAGTTCTGAAGAGAGGAGCTAGCATGCAGAGCATTGCTCTATTCTTTTAGCAGGTGCAGGCCTGCTTTTCATTCTTAAGCTCATTCCAGGGATTCTACCTTTATCTTTACTCTTTTACAGGCAGCTAAGCATGCAGCATAAAAGAGAACACATGGCAGCCTTTAGCTTAAAGAACCAGCCTCAAATGAATAAAGACCTTCAGTAAGAAAACCCAAGGTCTCCAACAACATACTGTATCCACATCCACCCAGTAAGCTGAAGAGCCACAACTCTCTGTAAGGACAGAGATGCAAATTGAAGGGTACAGTAAGAACGGAGAAGACACACGACCCACACATTCAAAGCCAGGCTTTTAAACGAAAGCCACATTAGCTCATATAGTTTTTTTAAGCTGATACTAACCATGCTTACCAGTGAGAACATTGCCATAAGGGTGTGTGGGGGAGGGAGTCTTCAGAAAGTGATACCTGTCATCTAAAAGTGCCCATAAGTGCATGAAAAAATGATAGTCTGTCTGCCCCCAAGATTAGCACAGAGCAGTAAGCTTACTGAGTCAGACAAGAAAACTGAATGGACGAAGCTGGGATTGTCTTGACTAGCTATTGCCTCCTGGAAATGAGTTCTCATTGCATACGGTTCTGAGAAAAGTGGAGCTCATATTTCCGCATGCCTCAGCTATCACTTCTAAGAGCCTGAAAAGCAAGTACAAGGGGACATGAGCACATTAACACAAATTTGTCACTACACGGGAAGCAAAAATACCCAGTGTACATGCTTTTGATAACGAAATAGCAGCGCCATCTTCGTAAGTCACAGCGCAGCCATCCCTTCGCAAGCAGTACTCAAGCCGTAGGCTGAGGTTTGCCATTCTGTTTATACAGTCAACAACTGTAAACTGTTCCTAAAATCCATCAAGAGTTTCCCAAATGCAAAAGTAAGTATAGACTCCCTCCGTGCTGGCAGTAATTAGTTGTGCGTCACCCAAAGTCTGGTGTACTGGAGGGACCCAGTGAGTTTTCAGCGAAGTCGTGAAAGCATTAGAAGATAGACACAGGGCATTTACTCAAGTTATTGGAATCATTGCCAATGATTCTACAATAGAAACACACTGAACATATGTTAGGTCACACTAGGTGAGGGCACAGAACAAAACTTGCTGAAAGAGAAGAAGACCACAAAAGGAAAAGTTTCTTTCTTTCTCTTTTTATTTTTATTTTATTTTTTGGTTTTTATTATTGTTCAAGGTTTTAAGGTGCTGAATATTTACACAAAGGTTCAGAATACGTTAAGCATTTAAATTCGCTAAGGTGTTTAGACAAGCGTAACGAGAGTGAAGTCGCAGAATTCCCTTGGCTTTTCAGTCTGATGGTGAAGCGTTCCTTTGGCTCACAGTACCAAACATGAAAGTTTAGAAACACACTCAACTGAAGAATTTCCTTTTGTTCTAAATAGTTGGCATGCAAGAAGTCATCTATTAAGAAACCAGACTTCAAAATCATGTTCATACAATGTCTGGGGAAGAACAAAGCAAGTAGCAACATGAAATGCTGTTCTGAAAGCTGGTCACTGACAGGCACCAAAATAAAACCAGGAGATGGCCCTGAACACACACACCACACACACACACACACACACACACACACACACACACACACCACACCACACCAGGAGCAAACAAATGTAACAAGACACAAGGACAGCATTAATTTATTTACTAGGGAGACCTATCACCAGAGAAAACCTTTAGGAAAAAACATTTGGAAATAGTAGAAGAAATAGGAGGTGGGTGTCTGATTAAAAGTGGCAAGAAATAACACTGACTTGAACTAGAAGGCAACAGAAGAACACAAAAGCCTGGCACCGAGGGCCACCTAGAAGGGAGAGGGGGGTAAGGGACTGCAAAGGTGAGCAGCCTGTAGTCAGGAAGCACCAGCTTTCAAACTCTATAGGCATGTTTGTTTAGGTGAACCAGAGACATGGAAACAAGGGAGGCAAAAACCTGATACATTCTCAGACTTTTCAAACGCCCAGGGCTACCATCCTGCCCTTTTAGCTGCCAATCCTCTTTCCGGACTCTTAACTCTAAGGCCAGTGATAACAGCTGGAGACTGCAATCAAAAGGTCTTTGCTGACGAGGTGAAGGTCAGGATTCTGCAAACTGAATCTCTACAGATACAGAGAAACTCCAGTCCGATTGATCTTCAAAGTCGGAACATATGGCGAAACATTAGAGCCCCTTAAGGTAAAGGACACTCACTCATCAAGAGACAAAAGGAAAGAGTGAAAGGAGCAAACGAAAAAGCTTGAAAAATCCAAACACATGTAAGGTTGCACTCCAGATTCACTCCTGGACAACTGCCAACTAGCAACTTTTCAACGTACAGAAGAGGAAAAAATGTTCTTCCAAGCCCATGTATCTTTTCTTCATGCTACTTTGGTGCGATAAGATAAAACGATCTAACAGCACACACACACACACACACACACACACACACACACACACACAAGCATATAAAACCAGAATGTCCTCTACCTGTCCACCCGACAGCCAGAAACAAGAAACAAAATGTTTCTTTTTTACTGAAAAGATAAATACTAATGTGTAGGTGGAAAAGAAAAACAAGTTTTAAAAGTGTGGCTCAGGCAAGAATGAAGTTTCAGTACAGACGCACTTTAACCATATGGTCCAAGCCCTAGATTCGGGTAACTGCATTCTAGCAAAGAAGGGATCCACATGGATCTAATCCTTTAGTCCCAAAAAAGTCATGATCTAAAAATCTCTGAAGACAGTTTTCCATCGTTAAAAGTGCGAATCGAATTAACTCTTTTACTTCCGGCATTTAGGCAGCTCCCGCTCTGAGAGCCACCCGTGGCTGCTCGACTTCCGTTGAACACATATCTTTAAAACAACTAAAGGGTTACCTTTGACCGCACAGGCACACTGCGTATAGGCGCCGGCTGAAGGTGGCTCGAACCAACTTTCCGAAACGTAAGGTAAATCAAGGCCGAAGGCATCGCGAGATAACAGGAAAAGGCACAGAACGACTCAAGCGCTTAACAGGGCACCCATTTACTTTAAAACACTAGTAGAGAAACCTCCCCCCCCCCCACGCCCAGCGGGTTATTTTACCTGCCGTACCAGATCCAGAGCAGGATGGGAAAAGGCTTCCTAGCGATCCAAGCCTTGTTCCAAATGTAAACCAAGACTCCCAAAAGTGTGAAGGGTGACCCCTCCGTGTGCAGGGTGTGGAGGGTAGGCTGCCTCCCGGAGAGAGATATAACCTCTCCCCCTCACCCCCCCCCAAAAAAAACCTAAAGTGACTACAAACACCCGCGGAGTCCCAGTGTTGGGCACTATCTCAAGTTCCGCAGCCCGCGTGGCCGCGGCGGATCTGCACGTCTCGGGTGAGAGCCAGCCAGCGAGACCCGGGACGGACAAGAGTTGCAGAGTGGTGGCCCAGGGAAGCCGCGGCCCCTGTCCCCCAGGGGTCCCCAACGCTGCGCCCCCCCGTCGCCGGAGCGCGGCCTCCGGGGCAGCTGCGCGCAGCTGGACTCGGCCTGGACGCCCGCGCCCTTCCGCTTCCCCTCGGGCCCCCTCTCACTCTGCAACTTACTGGGGCAGAGCCCTGGCCGCGCGACAGGGACGAGAACCGGGACCGGCGGGCGAGCGGATGCAGCGCGCAGCGGATCCCAGGCTCGGAGAGGCTAGAGGAACGGCCGCCGCCTTCCAGGTCCGCGCACAGACGAGCTCCGGGCTGCCGAGCTGCAGAAGGCGGGCTGGGCACGTGGGAGTCCCTCGGAGTAGGGACGGAGGGGCGGGGCGGGGCGGGGCGGGGCGGAGGGGCGGGGCGAGGGGCGGGGCGAGGGGCGGTACCTCTCCGCCCCACCCTCGCGCTCGCGACCCCCACCCGGAGAGCTTGTCCGGGCCTCCTCCAGGGCTCTAGCCTGGCGGTGTCCAGCTCCGCGCCTCTGTGTGGGCAGGGACAGGGCGCGCGCGCACGTAGTTATGCGCCAGCCTCCTGGCTGGGTGGGCTTGGGTCTGAGACACGGGGCTTGGCAGAGGGAAAATGCCCCCTTTTCCTTGGCAGAACTCAATTTCAGGGGGCCATTTCTGAGGTTTCCCCTAAGCAGAATTTTCTCTCTTCTAAGGAGGATTCTCTCTTTCTCTTGCATTGAGAATTGGAAACATAAAAATAATAGCATATGGTGATAATAAACCGGCAGCCCAGAGCGGTGTACTTTTTTCAAATAGTACCACTTCCTCTAATGAACCCAAAACTTCAAGACTCCAGACTTGTGAATAGGTAGGCAGGCAGGCAAGCAGGCATGGTTATTTGGAGGTGGTTTTTTAAGAAAACGATATTTGGTATTCCTAAGCAAAAACAGAAGTTACACAATCAAGGCTTCTCATTCCGAGCTTTTGCTTACTTTACGAGTCTCTGATAAGATTAAAGCTACAGTGTGAAGCTCTTGATTTTAACACAAAATTGAACAGAATATTGGCCAGAACTGAACATTGTTGTATATTATCATTGCTTGGTAGGAAGGACTAACTTCTTCGGCCTCGTATTGTGGTAAAGGGCTCTTTATTCAACTCCTACTGGTAACACTAGGTAAGTACTCATTCATGTGATGCAGTACCTAAAAAAGTACACCTTTCCGAGAGAGAGAGAGAGAGAGAGAGAGAGAGAGAGAGAGAGAGAGAGAGAGAGAGAGAGAGAGAGAGAGAGAGAGAGAGAGAGAGAGAGAGAGAGAGAGAGAGA